>CM038669.1:413143075-413467075 GCA_021605145.1 Aegilops bicornis
GCCGGCCTCGGGATTCTGTAAACCGGTCGGGCGTCAATCTGTGTATATAAAGGGACGACCCGGCGGTGGTTCAGGGACAAGAAAACGACAACTCGAGAGATAGGTAAAGCGGATTCGCTCCCTGCTCATCGAGATCAATCAATTCCACAACAACTGGAGTAGGCTTTTACCTTCACCGCAAGGGGCCGAACCAGTATAAACTTCCCGTGTCCTTTGTTGCGGTTTAACCCCTTTAAGCTAATCTCGTTGCGATGGCTCCACGACTAAGTCCTTCCGCTAGGACATCTGACGTGTTAATTCCACGACAGTTGGCGCCTATCGTGGATCTTCTTCAAACCGCGGTTGTGCAGCAACATGCTTATTCTTACAGCCAAGACCGAATACATTCAACCCCCCGTCCGAGCAAGAGTTACTGCAGGCACATGGACGAACCGGTTGCGGTTGGCAAAGGCGCGAAGACCGCGGACGCCTCGAGGGCCTAATCCAGCGCACAGTGGTATGAATGCTCAGGATGTGATAGATAATGGCAGAGCACGGCGCGAAGCAGAGTTAGCAGCACAGTTGGCAGCGCAGTACCAGAATCATCAAACCGCTCTGGTTCAACCAGCAGCCTGAGTTGAACGTGTTTTAGCTTTTAGCTCTTGGGGAGTGTCGTGCCTAACCCCGGCTCTACGTAATGTGCGGCTGCCCAAGGATTTAAAGGGTCCGCATAAAGTGCCTAATTATACCGCCGATCAACCCCCCGGGCGTGGGTTGAAAGTTATGAGATGGCAATGGAGATGCTGGATGTGGATGAAGTGGCGTGTGCAAAATACTTCACCATGATGTTAGACGGAACGGCTCGTACCTGGCTAAAGAGCCTGCCCGTTAACTCGATCAGTTCATGGGACGAGTTGAAGGCCTGGTTTATAGCGAACTTCAAGGATACGTGCAAACAACCCATGTCCATTGTGGATCTGGCTGCTTGTGTCCAAGTTGAGAACGAATCAACAACTCATTGGGTGCGCCGGATTTCAGAAATCCTGCATTCTCAGGACGCATCAATCCTAATAGGCAATCACGACCTTGGAGGGTAATTGCCGGTTTAAGTCACTGAAGATGAAGTTGGGACGGCTCAAGCGTCACTGCAACGACATGCAAACGCTCATGGCAGCTCTGGTTAAGTATGCTGATTCTGATAATACCAAGGATCCTGATTCTGACGAAGAGAAGACGGAGAAGGGAAAGAAGAATGTCAGTACAGAAGGACAGCATAACCAGGCGAGCCACGGGAACAATGGTAAGCGTAAAGCAGACAATTCGGATTTTGTGGCTAACACCAATATGCAGGGCAATATGCAGCGCCGTAAGGGTAAACCACCCCAGCACGATGGAGGCATGAATCTAGAACGCCTGTTAAACCAGCCCTGCCCAAAGCACGGGACAAAGGAGGTTCCGTCCACGCACCTCTGGAAGGATTGTTTCATCATGAGGGAATTCAAAAACTCTGATCTCTTTCGGTATGCTCAGGGTCCATCTGGTGGTTCTAGTCCAGGGTTTCACGAGCCGGGTTATGGCGGTGGCGGTTCAAACTCAGGATTTCAGAATAATCAGGGCAACCAGAACAACCAAGGTGGTCACAATTAGTAGAGTAATCAGGGGAATCGGCAGTAGTTGGGTTATCAGAGCAACCCGAAGCAGTTAAATGGTGGATAGTATTATGTCTTCACTACTAGTCTGTGCAAGCGCGATCAGAAGCTCCATAAAAGGGTTGTAAACTCTGTTGAACCGGCAGTGACCCGTTATCTGCGCTGGTCTGAACAGCCTATTGTTTGGAGTCAGGAGGATCATTTGCCCCGGGTTGATAATCCTGGCCATCTAGCCTTAGTGGTTGCACCGCAGGTTGGAGGTTATAAGTTCACCAAAGTGCTCATGAATGGAGGGAGCAGTATCAATATGTTGTATTATGAAACCTTCCGGCGTATGGGGTTAACAGATAAGAATCTTAAACTGTCAAACACCGTTTTTCACGGTGTGGTGCCTGGTAAATCGGCTTACCCAGTTGGTAAGATAGCTCTGGAGGTGGTTTTTGGTGATGATCATGATTCAAGATCAGAGACGGTGACCTTTGAAGTGGTTAAAAATCAGAAGTCTGTACCATGCCCTGTTTGGACAGCCATTTATGCTAAATTCATGTCAAGGCCGTGTTATGTTTATCTGCAGCTCAAGATGCTGGGTCATAAGGGGACCATCACGGTTCACAGTAGCCGCAAGATTGCTCTGGAGTGTGAGGAAGGTGATGCGGCTTATGCCGAGTCGGTTTGTGCAACGAAGGAGTTGAAGTTTTATAAGGACAATGTTGATCCGATAGATATGACTTCTCTAAAGAAGCCCACTACAGAGCATGATCCGGCTTTGAAGTTTAAATCGGCTAATGAGACTAAATTGGTTGATTTTGTTCCTGGCGATTCATCCAAGCAGTTCAGTATCAGCGTCAACTTGGATCCGAAATAGGAAAGCGCACTCATCGAGTTCATCCGTGAGAACCAGGACCTCTTTGCATGGAAACCTTCTGACATGCCAGGTGTACTGAGCGAACTCGCTGAGCACACTCTTAATATTGATCCGAAGTTCAAACCAGTTAAACAGTTTCTTGGCCGCTTTAACGAAGAGAGGCGTAAGGCCATTGGTGAAGAGGTAGCCCGGGTATTGGCGGTAGGGTTCATTGTGGAAGTATTTCACCCTGAGTGGTTCGCTAATCCGGTGCTGGTACTTAAGAAAAACGGCACTTGGCGGATGTGTGTGGATTACACATATTTGAACAAAGCTTGCCCAGCCGATCCCTTTGCCCTCCCTCGTATTGATCAAATCATTGATGCTACGGCGGATTGTGAGCGTTTGAGATTCCTGGATGCTTATTCCGGTTACCATCAGATCAAAATGGTAGTTAAGGACCAGGAGAAGACGGCTTTCATCACTCCCTTTGGAGCCTTCTGTTATGTGTCTATGCCCTGTGGGCTCAAAAGTGCTCAGGCGACTTATCAACGGTGCGTGCAGAATTGCCTCCATGATCAGATTGGGCGTAATGTTCATGCTTATGTGGATGATATCGTGGTGAAGTCCAGGAAAGCAGAGACACTCATAACTGATTTGCAAGAAACTTTTGATAACATGAGAGTTTATAAAATGATGCTCAATCCGTCTAAGTGTGTTTTTGGTGTAACGGCTGGCAAGCTCTTGGGTTTTCTGGTGTCCAACAGGGGCATTGAGGCTAATCCGGAAAAGATCAAGGCTATCACATCCCTGGCTAAACCGGCATGTATCAATGATGTTCAACGTCTGGCGGGTTGTATCGCGGCTTTGAGCCGGTTTATCAGCAGGTTGGGAGAGAAGGCGATCCCTCTGTATCAGATGTTAAAGAAGACAGACAATTTTGTCTAGAGCGATGCCGCTGATGCGGCGTTTGAGGGCTTAAAAAAGCAGTTGGCTGAACCGTCGGTTCTTGCTGCTCCGGTTGATAAGGAGCCACTATTGTTATACATGGCTGCTAATGCCCGGGCTGTCAGCGTAGCTATTGTGGTGGAACACAAGGAGGCTGGGAAGGAATACCCGGTTCAAAGGCCGGTTTATTATATCAGCGAAGTGCTCATTGAGTCAAAGCAAAGGTATCCGCATTGGCAGAAGCCGGTGTATGGGGTCTTCATGGCAAGTCGGAAGCTTAAACAGTACTTTCAAGGACATCCCATCACAGTGGTCAGTTCCGCTCCTTTGGGGATATAATCCAGAGCCGGGAGGCAACTGGCCGAGTTGCTAAGTGGGCTATTGAGCTTGGACCACACGGTTTGAAATATATGCCACGAACAGCTAACAAGTCCCAGGCCCTGGTGAATTTAATCAATGATTGGACGGAGTTGCAGGCATCGGAAGATAAACCGGACAACACATACTGGACTATCCACTTCGATGGGTCCAGGCAATTGGAGGGCTCGGGGGCTGGAGTTGTCCTTACTTCCCCTCGAGGTGATAAAATTTGTTATGTTCTTCGCTTAATGTTTCCTTGTACTAACAATGCAGCTGAGTACGGGGCCTTACTCCATGGTCTTCGAGTGGCCATGGAAATGAACTTAAGCCGGGTACGATGCTTTGGAGACTCTGATCTGGTGGCCCAGCAAGTTTCAGGTACTTGGGATTCCAAGGATCCACTCATGGCGGCTTACCGACGAGAGGTGGATATTGTTGCTGGTCACTTCAAGGGTTATCAAGTGGAGCACATTGATCGGCGCAAAAATGAGGCAGCAGATGCTTTAAGCCGGCTGGGATCTCAGCGTAAACCGGTGCCACCCGATACCTTTCTGGATGTCTTGCACAACCCGTCAGTTCAGTTGCCTATAGAGGAGGACCTCGCTATTCCTGATCCGGAGGCACAGTTGGTGGCCACTTTACACATCATTCCGGATTGGATGGTTCCATACTTGACGTATATGAACCGGGGCGAGTTGCCAGAAGATGCAGTTTTGGCCAGGCAGATCATCCGGCGATCCAAGTCCATGGTTATTCACAATGGCGAGTTACACCATTGCAGCGTCTCTGGTGTGTTCTAGCGCTGTGTTTCTCCTGAAGAAGGCCGTGAGATTCTACGTGAGATCCACGAAGGAGACTGTGGTCATCACGCCGGTTCAAAATCCTTGGTTGCTAAAGCTTTTCGTCATGGCTTCTATTTGCTGACGGCTCATGCTGATTCTGAGGACTTGGTGAGGCGGTGCGACGGTTGTTAGAAATTCTCACGACGAGCTCATATTCCGGCTCAGGAGCTACGGATGATTCCAATCACTTGGCCGTTTGCTACTTGGGGGCTTGATATGGTAGGCCCTTTCAAGCGATCCAAAGATAAGATGACCCACCTGTTGGTGGCGGTTGACAAGTTTACTAAATGGGTTGAAGCAGAGCCAGTAAGCAAGTGTGACGCAACCACGACGGTTCAATTCATCAATAAGGTGATCTTCTGCTTTGGTTTTCCACACAGCATCATCACAGATAATGGCACGAACCTCTCCAAAGGCGAGATGGAGGATTTTTGTCAACGAGAGCACATCTGGCTTGATGTGTCGTCTGTGACTCACCCCCAGTCTAATGGTCAAGCTGAGAGAGCTAATCAGGAAATTTTGAAGGGTATCAAGCCTCGGCTTATGGTTCCTTTGAAGAGGACGCCGGGTTGTTGGGTGGAGGAATTACCATCTGTGTTATGGAGCATAAACACCACCCAAATCGATCTACGGGTTATTTCTTCATGGTTTATGGGGCAGAGGCAGTACTCCCAAGTGATATTCGTCATGACTCGCCCCGGGTTGCCAATTATGTTGAAGCGGACAACGAGCAAGCACGTCAAGAAGCACTGGACCTGTTAGATGAAAAACGGGACATGGCATTGGCTCGTTCGGTGGTTTATCAACAAGACCTGCGACGTTATCACAGCCGCCGGGTTAAAACAAGAACCTTTCAAGAAGGCGACTTAGTGCTTCGGCTCATCCAGGATCAGACCGATATGCACAAGTTATCCCCACCTTGGGAAGGGTCCTTTGTGGTCAGCAAGAATCTTCACAACGGATCATACTACCTCATCAACGTTCGAGAGCACAAGGACTCAAGCAAATCGGAGGAGGAGACCCGTCGGCCGTGGAATATCGCTCATCTATGGCCTTACTACACCTGAGCCGTAGGCTCCCATTATGTACATATTTTGACAATGTATATATTGTGATCAATATAATAAACCGGCATCCTTGCTACAAGCAGGGCCTCTGCCGTTCTTCCAATATTTCTTGGTTGCAATGGGGCTTCTGCTTATAAAGCGGTGTCCTATTTTTCCATTAAACCGGCTATCATGCCACAACAAAGCTTGGGAGCTTCACACCCAAGGGGCCAAAGAGGGTATTGTTGCTAAAGCACAACTCAAACATAGGCACCCATTGAGCACAGCTCACAAAGTTACTTGGGGGCTCTTTGTGCAAAGGAACAAAGAGTCTGAAAGGACCCTTGTAATTGGCTATCAAGCCACGGCTTGGAAGCCTGGTGTATTCACCTAAAACCCCGGGTTAACCTGCCTTCATCAAGTAAGCCACTCCTGTCCAGGTAATCCTGGTATGACCCGCCGAACATTTGGCAAGTCAATCTTATACAGACCCTGAACTTGTCAAAGTTAAAACTATGACTGGTTAATTGGAGGCCCATCTTAAAAGGCTTTGTCAAATGGTTTAACTCAGCGGCCTGGCAGCCCATGAAAAGCCTCGAATTTGGGCCTGGCAGCCCTTGAAAAGCCTCGACTACAAGTTTTTATTTGATTTTGTTTTTGCAAAGTTTTATCTCTTTTGATAAGGTTTTAAGTTAAACAGCGTCTATTGACCCGGCCCGACTATAAGTCATTACATCAACCCGGTGTTTCTTAACCCGGCGTGGCTTTCAGTTATCAGTTGTTAGCACATAATTAATTATGAACCGGTGTTTCTTAATCCGGTCTGGCATTGACTATAAGTCACCTGGATGATCATCCAGTGTTTGTCATAACCCGACATGGCTTATTATGCACCAGCACAGCATGGTGGGAGTTTTCAAACACTCAAAATTTGGGTTATCACCCTTACTACATAAGTTGGTAAACCAACATGGTGATTCAATATCACAGGTATGCTATATTTCATATTTCATTGCTTTACAACCTTGGTTATGAAAACTCTGGTTCTGTATTGGGTATCATAACCCGTCCGGCGGTAAACCGCCAGGGAATGTTTAAGTTTTCCAAATGCAGAAGGCAGGATTTTATAAAAAATACTAAGGCACATAAAGCAATCATAGCAACAATCATGCCGGATTACAGTGTCAGGTACCAGTGCACGATGGCAGAAGATCAAAGTATTTCAACTAGCCTATTACAAGGCGCTTTGATGCCCAAAAGAATAATTGTTTGTTGCCCAGAACGCTATATGTGGGAATCAAACCGGCTGCCGGATTATGATTCGTCACCAGGTTGACGTGAAGTTGATGGATCATCTCGCGTCGGTTAAACCTCCTCCTCCTCACCCAATGGCTGGAAGTCAATGGTGGCCCAATCAATCATGGTTAATTAAGGCTTGGAAGACAGCTTCGCTGCTTATAAGATTGGACGATTCAACGTCAGGGGCATAGGTGTGCTTACGGATTGGCGGGATAAGATTCTACGCTTCTTTCACAGCTGCATCAACCCGTTTGTTGTCTGCGTCATAGCTGGATCGATGGACAGACAAGTCAACCTCTTCAGCCAATTGGCTTGCCAGCGGGCGCATCTCCTTTGTCAAGTCTTTGAGGGCTTCATTATCAAATTCTGACTCGTCTTCTTGTTGGCCAGGATAGCCCTTTGCGATATCTGCCGGATCAAGATCAGCTATCCACGCTTTGGCTCGAGTCAGTGCTGATAAAGCGCCAGCCCTTGCAGCAGATCACTTTACCTCCTCTATCTGGGCAGGTGTCATAGACAATTTGACCAAGGTATCCTCGATCAAGGTTGGCGCCGGTTTATTGTATGAAGCTACGCAGATGACTCGTTGAGCGCCGGTATACAGTTGCTCTATGAAAGTATAGGCTGCTTTCAACTTCATCCGCATGTCCGAGCCCAGATGAGCAACACGACTACCTGAAATGGTTTAAGAATTTACTGTTAAACTGGCAGTTTCAAAGATGTTAAGGAAGGCTCTTGAAAAGAATGCTTACCAAATATCGCAGAAGTCATAGCATTGATCTGATGTTTTAAACCGGTTAGCTCTTCTGCCACCGGTTTAAGAGCTTTTTCGGCATCTTCAGCCCGCTTTAATAGAGCAGCCTTCTCGGTTTCCCAGTCCGCCCGCTCGCTTTTGAAACCATCCTTTAATTGCTCCATGGCAGTTAAAGCGCCCTTCAGTTCATCTTTGGTCTTGGAGGTTTCTGCTTGCTGGGACTTGATATTTTCTTGAAGATCGACAATTTGGGAATATTTGTTGCTCAAGTCAGCCTGCAAAAGACAGATGATGAAGATGTTAATATTTTTCTCAAAGTCCCAAGCACATAACAAGTTATACACTTGGCACTTGGGGGCTAATGCGGATTGCTTCTTTTTTTACTATTATCTAAAGTCCCAAGGCTCAATACAAGTATTAATCTTGGCACTTGGGGGCTAATGTGTAATTGATCAGAAAAATCAAAGGTGAAGGAATTCAATGAAGACAAGTTTTGAACAGAAAGTCCCGATTCATCTTGAAGAGGTAAACCGGCCCTTGGGGGCTACACAGTTGAAGTCTTTTTTATCCAAAGTCCCGGTTCATCTTGAAGAGATAAACCAGACCTTGGGGGCTACTATGGAGTTGATATAAAGTACAAAGAAAATTTATAAAGTGTTTGGAATGGAAGTTACCTCATAGCGCTCCTTCATCAAGTTGACTAAAACGGCCTCATAGTCACGGGTTGTATATAGGCGGTTTAGGTATCCAGAGTGAAGTTCTTGAGCGTTGAGCTGAGCACAGCTTGACAGATCAGACTTCCATTTGCCTTTCTCCACAGTAGCAGATTCCACTTTGGCACTGTGCTTTGACAAAGCGACAGGGTTGCCAGGAGAAGTGTGGCCAAACCCGGTAATCACAACATCATCAGTTGCTTTATTTTGGCTCGCCGGTTTATCCGAGGCTTTGGCTGGGCTCGGCGGATCAGCAGCTGGACTTGGAGGATTGGCAGTTGGGCTTGGTGGATCGACATGAGGACTAGCCGGGTTAACTTCTGGCGGATCAACATAAGTGTCCTGACCTTGTGGCACAGGATCATCCATAGCAATATCAGCATCTCCACCAGCACCTTCTGAGGTTCTCTCCGGTTCAAACTCCTCAGTGGGAGCATTCGTTTTCTCTTTCTTGCAGAGTCGGGCTTTGGCGCTGCAAAATAGCAAACAGAGGTTAATATGGTAAACCGGCGTAAGAAGGCAAAGCTAAAAAATATTATACTTACCCAGGGACGGTCTTGAGGGGAGGCATTTGTGTGGTTGATGAATCGCCAGAGGATGAATTGGAAGTTACCTAATAATTTGAGTCAGACGGATTAAGAGGGTATCGGAAGTAACCTGCCAAGGGATAAGATTTGTTAGAATTACAAGAGACCTCTGCACGGCGCTTCCGGATTGGGGTGTCTGGTAAACCGGAGGAAGTGACTTGCAGCCCATCGTCGGGTTGTGTGACGAAGCTTCAGTCTGTGTCTTCAAATAAAATTGTGGATCCAAATGAGTGAGAGGATGTGAACGTTTCACTTTTCGGACTGCGCGACGGAGTTTTCATACTAGCACAAGATCGGAATTGGAGGAAAGGGAGATTACCTGTACATGGTTAGCACGGCTGGCTTCCGCGTCATCCTGATAATGGTCATTCTCAATAAGATGTATGAAGAATGAACCAAGGGAGTCAAGTTCTACCTCTGGTTCCGAGTCATCAACATCTTCGGGCGGATCAGAGGACTCGGCGGTTCTCTTCTTTGTTGGCCTCTTTGTGGCCTTGCTCTTGGCACGAGGAGCTCTCACCGGTTTGTCTTGTGGTTTTGCTGGTTTGTCTCGAGTTTTCCTTTTCCAGAAAGGATCTTTGGCCTGTAAGAATAAACAAAAGGCTATCAGAAAAATGTTAAAGTGGAGACGGATTAAAAAGCAGAAAGATAAATTCTTACAGCTGGCGGTTTGTTGGAGGCATAAAAGGGACGCATCCCAGTCTTGCTGCACTCAGATATCGGTTCATCTAGCATCTTTTTGATGACTCGGTGACTTCATCATCATTCATCTCAGATTTCAAGCAGCCGTTGAGGGTCTTTGACATCCCCAGTATATTCATGCATTAATCTAGTGAGGCGGCTTAAGGGTAGGATACCCCATGAAACCCAGCAACGGACGAGATCAATGCCGGTTAAACCGTTTCCTAGAAGAGCCCGGAGCTTAGCAAGATATGGTGCATAAGTTTGTTGTTCTCTGGCAGTAAGCCGTTGAGGCAGTGGATGTCCATTGCTGAGTCGGAAAGCACGGTAACCCGACAGAGGATTTTCATCAGCAGGAGCGGTGTTCTGACAGTAGAACAATGTTTAATTCCAATCCTTGGGGTGGCTCTGATGTTTGGCATGAGGAAAATCGACTTCTTTCCTTTTTTGAATCGATACTCCGCCAAGTTCAGTATTGGGGTCGTCAGAAAACTCAGTACGGCGGTTCAAGTGGAAGAAGTCTCTGAACAGTTCAACAGTCGGTTCTTCTTGCAGATAAACTTCACAGAATACTTGGAAATTGCAAATATTGGACACAGAGTTCGGTCCAATGTCTTGAGGATGGAGTTGGAAGTTGGCAAGTACATCACGGAAATTTTTTGATCCGGGAGGGCTAAACCCTCGGTCCAGATGCTGCATAAACACTACCACTTCTCCATCTTGAGGTTCAGGAGGATTTTCAGTACCAGGGACTCTCCAATGAATGACCTCCTTCTTTGCCAAAGCGCCAGTTACAACATATCCAGTAAGTTGCTCTTTTGTGATCCGGGAGGGAACCCAATTGCAAGAAGAGAATTGTTTGGCCATTTTTGATGACAAACTGTAAAGGAAGTTCAAACGCCGGTTCACGGTTCAAGATTGATATGCATAAACCGGCGTCAAACCGGGGAGTTTAATCAAAGTGTGTGCGCACATTAAACCGGATATGGATGTTCAAGAAAAGACGGCGGTTTATGTGAGGGCTAATGGTACCTGGCGGATTGTCATTTTCTACAGGTTAAACCGCCTATAATGGTATGGAGGAAAACAGATCTGAAAATTGCTAAGTGCTACACAAACAGATTTCACAAGCTAAGGACTATCATTATGGATCTAGCATAGTTCAGGAAAAGGAAAATATCAAAGCCCTAAAATGGTGATAGCAGAACAGAAAGGATCCAGATGGGATCTGTTCATAGTCGAAAGGATATTATGGTGAGGTGAAATAAACTACAGCTTCGGTCGCAAAGGAAAGAGGTCAAGCTTATCTAGATTCGATGAGATAGTAAGGTCGAAACAAGGAACGCAGACGAACACTGATGAACATAGATGAACACCGAAACCCTAATGCAGATCTAATGTTGAGGGAAGAAGGCTTACCGGATTCACAGGAGTGGCAGAGAAGAGCCGCGGATCTCTGGCACGTTCAGGTTGATGCAACGGCCAGGGATGATGTAGTGCTTGAAGGTCGAGGGCGGCGGCGGAGCTTTTGGGCTTGAGCATCGAGAGGAGGAAGAAGAAGCACGGAAGGGGAAAAGGGAAAGACCCCTGGGCCTATTTATAAGGCAAGTGGATAAGCAGGCAAGCGTGGGGATCGAGGGGCTCAAAGCGGAAAATGGGGCACATCTGTTGCCTTGATCTTCGGAAATTAATTAATAAAGGAAGGTATTTGTTGAGCTTTTTATGCAGATGACATCATGACGATTTGCTGCAATTTTAGAAGATGATGTCATGGCGGTTTACCAAGCTCATATGGAGGTGGCGTCATGGCGGTTTACCAAGAAGAATTTTTCTAAGTATCAAAGATTGACATGAACAGGTTCAAATCAATTTGGGGCCTAATGTTGGGATATGACTACTGGGTGTAAACCGCCCAGGAGGGGCCGGATTACACTCACAAGGAGTCATGTACAAGAGCCCATGAAGATGAAGGCTATGGCGCTTTAACTATGGAGGCTTATAGGCCCAGAGCCCAATAGCGGATTAGGGCCCATAGTAGTAAACCGCCATAGAGGTATAACTTGTATTGTAAGTTAGGGAAGGGAAGAGACCGAGCCGGACACTTGTATGAGCCGGCCTCGGGATTCTGTAAACCGGCCGGGCGTCAATCTGTGTGGGTGTACAAAAGTAGGGGCTCTGCTTTTGACCCCTTTACTTGTGCACGGGCAGTCAGAGCCTCCCGCCACGGCCACGCACAGACACGGCAGGTAATGGAAGCCGGAGAGAAGCTGAAGCCACAAAGACAAACGAAGCGACAACAAGGACCAAGGCCACAAAGATCAGATAGGCGTAACAGGTTCCCCCGGCAAGGACCCTTGCCGGGGCAGCCTCAGCAGTCCCGGCAAGACCCTTGCCGGGGCAGCTCGCCCGCGCCAGCCAAAGTGAGCCACCCCTGAGCCCACCAACGCTTGACAAACGCGTTGGGACAAGGCTCGGGAGGCACCTCTGTGGTGGCATGCAGATCTTTGTGAAGACAAAGAATAGACAAGATCAGATGAGGATAGGAAGGCAACCATCCTCACCGAAGAAACCCACGAGACCCCCGGCAAGATCCTTGCTAGGGAAGCCAGCGCGCCATGGAAAGACCCTTGCCGGGCCACCCGACAAGGCCCTCGCCAAGCGCACCGGCAGGGCCACTGCCAGGCCCGCGCTAACCAAGTCTTCACCGTCGGTCGCATGCAGCTGCCGACCCAACCAGCGGGGCAGGCACCTGCGTGGCAGCATGCAATCCTTCGTGGAGGCTCCACCACCGCGCCACCTCAGCTGCTTGCCTACCTACATGGCACCGCATGCATCGCTGGCCAGGGCGCGTGTCGAAGCAAGGAGGAGCGGCGACGGATGGGACGGGCCTCGCCCCCGTCCCCGATAAAGCAAAGGGACACCTAAGCTTCGCATTAAATGCGTCTTGTCCTGTAATACTAGCGATAAACTCACAATGCTGTAGCACTTTCCACCTCCTGTGTGCCACTGTGGCAGCCCCTTTCGCCTATAAAAGGAGGCCCATGGCACACAGAGAAAGGATTCGGCTCCTTTGAACCCTACAGCACCTAGACCTAGTTCAAGAGCTCAAGAACACTAAATACATCCACCAAAGCAGGATCGTAGGGTTTTACGCATCTTTGCGGCCCGAACCTGGGTAAATCCCTTTGTGTTGTCTACTAGTCCCTCTCTTCTCACGATCCCCGCGCCCCGCAACCGTAGAAGGGATTCCAGTGATCCCATAGGTTTCGTTTTCCACCGACATCTTTGGCGCGCCAGGTAGGGGGACGCCATTGTGAGAATCAGGCCTAGCAATTGGCCTAGGTATTCTTCATCGCCATGGCTCCTGCGGAGAATGCGGTGCCGCCCGTTGGCACGAAGGATGCCGAGGCGGCGACAAGAGAGCTAAGTCATGCTGAATTTTAAGTTTCTCTCCTTAAAACATAAGAATATTATCCTCGACGGTTTGGCCTTTGTATGGAGAGCCTGAACGCAGAGGGGCCCTCCTGCGACCGGCAACGCCCTTGCTCTGTTTCGAGTCCGCTCAACAGCTCAAGCGGCCGCGTCGGGAGTGGCAGGGTAGCATTTCACCATTGGCAACGCTTTTGGTTCTGACTCGAGTCAAGCTCGACAGATCGAGCGGCCGCGCCAAGGGCGTTAAGGTGCTTTGCCCGACAACAAGCACACCCGGCAGGCCAATGAGGATCCGTCCTCAAGGCGCCGCCCTGGGTTTACGTGCCGGCGAGCGTACCCAGTTGACGCGGGGGTGGACATACAAAGGAAAATCGAACAGGAAAATAACATGCAAGTTTCAGGGGCATCACAGAGTTATATTACACAAATTGCCGCCGCGGTTCTAACTAAAGATAGCTTTGTCTTGCTCATGAACCTACAGCGGCGAGGAGAACGGGATGCCAAGTCCCGGCGCTGGCCCTCCACCCTCTTGATTTTGTCGATGCGGCTGAGGATGGGCTGGATACGCTCACTGAGTGCCGCGGTGTCGACACCCTCCGGCAAGCTCTTCAGCACAGCTCCAAAGTCGAGGTCGGAGTGCCAGTGCGTGATCTTGGTGAGCACCCTAGTCATGGTCCCCCGGAGAGTATCCGGGATTCCTCGGCCAGGGAGGCCGCCCGGTTGGAGTGAAGCCGCTTCAGCGGTCCGACAACCTTCTCGAAGTATATGGTCAGGTTGGCGTTGGGGCTTAGGCTCGCTTCAGGGGCGTACACCATCTCCGGCATCCCCCTTATGGCCAGCTGATCGGCGGCCGAGTTTGCAACGGCAGCAAGGCGCCCGAGTCAGCGCTTCTCGCCCGCCTTGTAGTCCTTGAGGTTGGCGGTCTCGTTCCTCAACAGCTGCTTCTCCGTCTCCAGCTCCTTGGTCAGGAGCCCCTCCTGGGTCAAGGCCCCCGACAGCGTCTCCTCGAGCTCTCCCAGCTTCAGCTTGAGATCTTTGATGGAGGCGTTGGCCTCGGAGAGCTCTCCAGACTTGCTGATGACCTCGCCCTGTGCCACTGTCGGAGCACCATTGAGCGTGTGCTTCTCCTGGGCTAGCTTCAGAGCTTGCTCCTCCAGCTCCTTCACCTTGCCGGCATGGGCCTGAGCCAGGGCATTGTGTGCCTCCTGATGCCTCTACTCCAGCTCTTGGGTCTGCTGTAAGACGAGCTTGTCCACCTCTTCGTCCTTGCCGCAGAGCGTGGCGGCAAGCTTCTCCTCGCGCTCGGCAAGGTCCTCCTCCTGGGTCTTCAGGGCGGCCTCGTGCTGGGACCGGATGGCCTCGGCCGCGTCGACCAACTTCTTCACCGTCTCCTGGGCCTTCTCGATGTCGGCCAGCTTCAGGGCGAGCTGCACCTCACGGTTGGCCAGCTCACCCTGGGCGGCCTTCAGCTCGTTCTGGGCCTGGCGGAACCAGCCCTGCGCCTCGGCGACGCGCCCCCCAAAGTCCTCCTCCATCTTCTCCACCACCGCCATCCTGGACTTGGCCTTGTCCAGACAAGTGCGGTGGAGCGCCTGAAGCTTCCGGAAGCTGGCACCCATGACTTGGAGCAGCTGTTCCTCCTGGGAGCCGGCGCCATCAATGCCTGGCTCATCAACGACCTCGAGCCCGGTCGCGGCAAGCGTCTCCTCGTCGAACACCTCTCCCTCGAAGGGAGCCCTAGTGCTCGACGCGTCCAGGAGATGGACGAAGAGGTCGTCGCTGACCCTCATGTACCTGCCGGAGCCAGGGACAGTGGAGGAGGAGGGCAGGTCGTCAAACGCCACCCCCTCGGCAGTGGCCTTGCCGGCGTCCCCGGCAGGCCCCTTGCCGGGCTCTTCGGTGGGCCCCTTGGCGGCATCCTCGGCGGCGCCCCTGGCGCTCTCCTCAGCAGCAATCTTCTCCGCCTCCGCCGCGGCCTCCGTGGTGACGTCCTTGATGGTGGTGTCGACGTCCTCTGAGGAGGGGTCTGGACGCCAAGAAAGAGACGGGGAGAAGCCAAGATCCAAAGCCAATGAGGAAAAGAGGAAAATAAGAATGCAAGCAGAAGAGAAGAGCGAGTAGCTTACCCGTGCCGGGGCGAGAGGCGGAAGCCCTTTCTCCGCCAAGGTTTGGCGTCGAGGCAGAGCCACCAGCACCTGTGTTCTCCCCCTCCTCCTCCGTATGCGTGGGCTCGGCGCTTGGTGCCCTTGCCGGGGACGCCCCTTGGGGCGGCGTGGTCGATGGGGGCGGCACGATGGGAGAAGCCCTCTGCGGCTCCCCTTGGTGTTGCTCCCCTCCTACATCCGTGGCATGGTCAGTACCAAAGCGTCGTGCATTGCGTATGTGGACAAGGGATGGGTGATGGACTTACGCTAGGGGCTGGGCTGGGGGCTGTTGTCACTACAAGAAATATGTCAACTAGTGACCTCCACTATTGGTCACTGAAAGGTCATAGTTTTCAATTTGTGACCTTTTTGTGACCAAAAACATAAGGTCAAAAGCTGGGGTCGTCAATTGACTATAGCGACCTTCTCTGTGAGAAGGACGTAGACGTTTACGACCAAAATATTCCTACTGTGGCGTTTTGGTCACTAGCAGCCTCCCCAGTCCATGTAGGCATCCAGCGTGGCAAGCTGATGTGGCACAAGATTCAGCCTGGTCCAATTCGGTTTTCTACAGGGGCCTAGCCCAACAATTTAGCCCATTTATGATTTTTTTCCTGAATGTTTTTGGGCCTGTTCTATCATGGGCATTTACCTTTCCACATAGTCCGTTTCCTTTTCGTTTCTATTTTCTATTTGAGTCGAGGCCTGCTTATAGTTATTCTGAATAGCTTTTCAGCTCAGGTTATTTTGGGCCATGGCATCTTAATAGTACAAGTATATTTGGGACGTGGCCACTATCAGGTCCAGTAAGAACATTTTTCTGGAGAATTTACTGTTCAAGTAAAATGTACACAACAAATTACAGGAAAATAGCACATACAACAGCAGAGAAAATTTCATTACACCCCTACTACAGCTCACTACAACATAGACAGTACATGATACTTCATCCTTCAATTTTTTACCAAGCACTAGACAAGTACATCTCACTTAAAATAAACAATATTGTTCTCGAAAGCAAAATACGCCACCACACGCCATGGTGCGCCATCTTACTCGATATGGCCTCAAGGAACTAGCAGCGCTGCTTGCTCCTTTGGCTGAGAGCTCCTTCTTTATGAGGATGGGCTGAAACTCGGATGCAAAGCTCCCTGCACATGACATATTGTGTCAATTCTTGCAGCAACAAAAAGAACTCACCTACCATAGAACTTGCACAGTAATGTATCAACCACCAAACTGTATGAAACAAAAACAAACGAGAGGGGGAGGAGTTTATACCTGATCTTCTTGAGCCAACACAGTAGTAGTGAAGCTATGCGGGGATCTTTGTGAAGCAGTTTATCGCTTCTTGGAGACACCAACAGTCTTCCCTCTCCTGCCGGTAGTCTTGGTGTGCTGACCACGGATACACACGCCCCAGTAGTGACGCAGACCATGATGGTTCCTGGGAAAGAGAGCAAGGTTTCAAGCATAAGTGATGGCTCATACATCTATGCACTAAGGAAAAATGCTACTGCAACAGTGAAGTTTTAAGGAATCAGGCATCAGCATACATCTATTGGAAACAAAGCATTGATATACAAATCAGCAGGGTCACATACAAGGTACACTAGAAGGGTATACATGAATACATTGACAATCATCAATACCAGATTGCAAGACATAACAATTATGTACCTAAGCAAGTCGACAAGGGCATAGGGCAGGATATAAAATCTGGATACAAGTAATAGACAAACTACTATGTAAATACTACAGTGGCATTACTAATAGGACATCAAAAAATACTATGTAAATATTACAGTGGCCAAACGGGTGGTGGATTAACACCAACAATATGCATCGCATAGAAGAATTAAGATAGCTAAAAATATGATGATTACTGCAGGTTATCAAGAATTCAGCATTGTACCCATAAGTGATGTCACTATAATAATTAGAGGCAGATAGCGACTGAGTAGTGTAGAGGAATTATAAAAAGGGATACACATCCTTAAGTTACTTTCTCAAACTAAATTATATAGATATAGAAATATAATGTAGAACATACAGTGTACTATCAAAGCAACCAGAACCTTGTAAAAGTTTTTGTTCATGCAGGCATTGGCATACACAACCGTACATGCAGGCTTATATAGTACCGCTAGAACAAAATACATAACACACAGTTTGCACACATGCCAAGGCAAAGGGGAGCATTGCTTCATTGCTTGATAGTTGATATATATGCCATCAAAAGAGCGGAAGAATAGCCAGTCTAAGTGAGCTAGCCAAATATAGGTGCGGTCACGGTAGTCATCGTTGCATTATAAAATAAGCCAGTAGTCAATTGGCTAAAAAAGTGGAAGTAGCTCAAAAACAACCAGAACATCTGTCCAGGTGACCCGTCCGGAGTAGCGCGTAGTAGAGCACCCGCACCCTGCATTCCACGCACATACGAATCAGTCAACAAGTCCATCAACAAGAAAGGGGTCGAGATTTCAATGTGGGGAGGAAGCAGCTGACCGTCCAAAGAAGACAGGCCAGTTATAGATGCAGAGTTAGGCACACTCGATTGTCGACGCCATCGCTGCTGCCGCTGCCCGGATCGGGGTGTCATGGAGGAAGCGATCTGAAGCATAAAAACTAAGCAAAATTAAAAGCATCAGTCGCTAGAAGCATGTAGGCAATAGTACTGGATAATATTTAGAGCAAAAGACGTTTTATATTTTGAGACAGAGGGAGTATTACATAGTTCATCAAACCCATGTCAAATTAATCTAAAAAATGAATTACTAAACCTGCCTGACTAAATCAAACTCAAACCAATGCATCAATCGACACTAGCAGTAGTACACTGAAGAAATCGACACTGAACGGAGGCAATTAATATGTACAGCTAGCACCCATTTGCCTATATTCTGCACTTCAATTCAAACCAATCACTCTATTCCAGAGGTGACTGATTTATCCATGTTCGCTAAAATTCCTTTTTGATTTGCATCCACAAGAGAAAGCAGTAGCATTTCAGTTTTCAACACTAGAGATCTCTCAGAATGGGAACCACAAACCGTACATAACAAGGGAAACTGACAAACAAGTCACATCTCACAATCTCTAAAACAACAAAGACCAAAGGATGGCATTACCAACCTCTGAAATTAAACTCGCAGGCGCACAAGTAAGCACGATTTCCGCACAAGGCCCCTAACAGCTACCATGGCGGAGGTTCAAGGAGGCCAGGCCTCGCCTGCTTCTCCGCGAAAAAACAGAGGGTGCGCAGAGAGTTGGACAAACGCGTAGCAAGTACCCTCAGGCTGGCCACGACACAGCTCTCCGACCAAAGTCGTGCGACCTAGGCGACATCGACGGACGAGATCTAGCGCCCTAGCACCACAACCGCAACGGAACGCGCCGATCCGGGGCCCGAGCAAGCATGTGGGGCGAAGAAAATTTCTGTCGACACGGCACCAAATCGGGGAGGATTCAGGGGAGGGGCGGTCGGAATGGGGGGTCACCTCGATGTCGTGCTCCTCGAGCTGGGCGCGGAGCAGCTCCGAGGCACGCGCCGTGGTGCTCCTGCCATGGGCCGGGCGCGCGAGGACGGTCGGGCTCCTCCCGCTTCTCCTCCAGAGGCCTCCGCCGTGCGCTGCTCCCACGCGAGCCCTTCATGTCACCCAAGGAGAGGAGATGAGCGCATATGTTAGGAACCGCAGGAGAGGGAGGGGAGGCGCGGAGTGTCGTGCACGTACGTGGTCGTGGCGGGGCACGCCAACATCCTGGCCGTGGACTGCCTGCCTGTGGTCGCCGGGCCGGTGAGACAAGGCGCCGCGGGACAAAATCCCAAGGACGGAGTGGTTGGTTGGCTCGGAGTGGATAAGCCTAGGGGAGAACGGGAGGGAGGGAGGAGCTTGATCTCGTCTATGGTGAGAGTCGTCGATGGTGGGCGGCGGCGGATCGAGATCTGAGGAAGGGAGGAAGGAAGATGGGGATCTGGGATCGAGGGACGTGGGAGAGGGTGGAGCAGCGGCGCTTGGGGGGTGGGGGTCGAGCTCCGCCGGAGGGAGGTGGCCGACGCGCGCTGGAATGGAGATGGGGGCGCGGGAATGGATTGGATCTGGGCGGCGGCGGCGATTGGGAGAAGGGGGCTAGGGTTTCATGGGTGGACGAGGATGAGAGGGATACGGGGTGATTCGGGAGGGGGTGAGAGCGACGAGGGGGGTGGGCTGCCGTTGGATCCGGCGCATCCAACGGTGCTTAAGCCATGATCCGCGTGAGCTGATTTTAGACCAATCGAATAGAGTATCCTTTGATGATGTTAAGACCATTTAAATTGGTCATAATCGATTGAAAATAAGATTTTGAATCATGTCATTATTTGACTACCTAAGAAATTTATAAAAATATGGAAATAAAAAACCTTCGCATTGTGTCACCAAGTGTGAACTACTTTTCAGTAAAAATAACAAACTTTGAATATTGTTAATATCATTAAAAAAGTGTTCTAAGATATGGGTTTTTTGTAAGAGAATCATTTTTCGAGTGTCCAAAATGATATTTTTATAAAGAACCTAGCAAATATTTGTTGCAAATTTGGAGCACATCAATTTTATAATTCACAATCATAGCACATGTGGAGCACATCAAATACTTTTTCAAGCTTATGTAGTTGTGTTTTTCTATTTGTTTCTCTTGTGTTTTTTGCACATGGGTGCATTTTGGAATGGCATAGTTCGTTCAAATTATCTCATATTGTGCACAAGGGTGCATATTGGAATGGCAAACAATGTTGCCTAAGGAAGTTTTCATTTTCTTTGGACGAAAAAACCATTTTTTATTTTTCGAGTGCCCAAAAGGAGGTTTTTTAATGCACAATTGACCAAATGGTTGGGTTTGAAAAGTTTTGATCCACCTCTCGTTAAAAAGACAAATTTCCGCCGATTCAGCTGGAAGCGGGTCAAATTTGAACTGCAGCTGCCTCATAGTTTGCTATTTATTTATTCCAAAAATCATTTCTAGGTACATAAGTATCTATTTAATCATAGAAACACCAAAAAAATCCAAGATTCAACCACTAGCTAGGAACGGTCATTCCCGCCGTTTTGATCACATTTTGAAACGGGCATAAAAAATTCAAAAAAAATCAAAAAATTGGGAAACCTTCGCATTGTGTCATTATATGTGGCCAAGTTTCCAGGAAAAATAACAAACTTGTAATACGGCAATTATTTTAAAAAAGTGTTCTCAGAAATGAGCTATCATTTGTGAAGAATCATGGCTTTCAAGCCAAATGATCAATCTTATGGCCACATTCGTGGCATAGTTTGTTCAAATGATCTCATATTGTGCACAAGGGTGCATATTGGAATGGCAAACAATTTTTCCTAAGGAAGTTTTCATTTTCTTTGGACGAAAAAACCATTTTTCATTTTTCGAGTGCCCTAAAGGAGGTTTTTTTGTGAAGGACCTCCCAAATAATTGTTGCAAAATTGGACCAAATAATTTTTATAAAATACTAGGCCATATATAATGCACAATTGACAAAATGGTTGGGTGAAAAAAGTTTTGATCTACCTCTGGTGAAAAAAACAAATTGTCGTCGATTCAGTTGGAAACGGGTCAAATTTGAACTGTAGCTGCTTCATAGTTTGCTCTTTATTTATTCCAAAAATCATTTCTAGGTACATAAGTATCTATTTAATCATAGAAACACCAAAAAAATTCCAAGATTCAACCACTAGCTAGGAACGGTCAAGCCCGCCGTTTTGACCGCATTTTGAAACGGGCATAAAAAATTAAAAAAAATCAAAAAATTGGAAAACCTTCGCATTGTGTCATTATATGTGACCAAGTTTCCAGGAAAAATAACAAACTTGTAATACGGTAATTATTTTAAAAAAGTGTTCGCAGAAAGGAGCTATCAAGCGTGAAGATTCATGGCTTTCAAGCCAAATGATCAATCTTATGGCCACATTCATGGAATAGTTTGTTCAAATGATCTCATATTGTGCACAAGGGTGCATCTTGGAATTACAAACAATGTTTCCTAAGGAAGTTTTCATTTTCTTTGCACGGAAAATTCATTTTTCATTTTCCGAGTGCCCGAAAGGAGGTTTTTTTGTGAAGGAACTACCAAATAATTGTTGCAAAATTGTACCAAATCAATTTTATAAAATACTAGGCCATATATAATGCACAATTGACAAAATGGTTGGGTGAAAAAAGTTTTGATCTGCCTCTGGTGAAAAAGACAAATTACCGTCGATTAAATTTGGAAACAGGTCAAATTTGAACTGTAGCTGCCTCATAGTTTGCTCTTTATTTTTTCCAAAAATCATTTCTAGGTACATAAGTATCTATTTAATCATAGAAACACCAAAAAAATTCCAAGATTCAACCACTAGCTAGGAACGGTCAAGCCCGCCGTTTTGACCGCATTTTGAAACGGGCATAAAAATTCAAAAAAAATCAAAAAATTGGAAAACCTTCGCATTGTGTCATTATATGTGACCAAGTTTCCATAAAAAATAATAAACTTGTAATACGGTAATTATTTTTAAAAAGTGTTCTCAGAAAGGAGCTATCAAGCGTGAAGATTCATGGCTTTCAAGCCAAATGATCAATCTTATGGCCACATTCATGGCATAGTTTGTTCAAATGATCTCATATTGTGCATGAGGGTGCATATTGGAATTCCAAACAATGTTGCCTAAGGAAGTTTTCATTTTCTTTGCACGGAAAATTCATTTTTCATTTTCCGAGTGCCCAAAAGGAGGTTTTTTGTGAAGGAACTACCAAATAATTGTTACAAAATTGTACCTTATCAATTTTATAAAATACTACGTCATATATAATGCACAATTGACAAAATGGTTGGGTGTCAAATTTTTTGATCCACCTCTGGTGAAAAAGACAAATTCCCGTCGATTCAGCTGGAAGCGGGTCAAATTTGAACTGCAGCTGCCTCATAGTTTGATCTTTATTTTTTCCAAAAATCATTTCTAGGTAAATAAGTATCTATTTAATCAGAAATACATGGTTTGATGGCGATACATCGAGGTTTGGGCCCGGTGGCCGAGGGCCCCAACTCTAGGGCGCCAAGCTCGCATGCCCGCCGAAAGTGGTCACCAGTGACTGCATGCTGCCATGTGTTCTGGGCGGCCTAGGCATGTCTAGTGGGTTGGGCACTCCCGGTAGGTGCTAGGAAGAAAATCACAACATAAGATTCTCACGAGGAGACCGATCGATGCTCAAACATGAATAAGCACCAAGTGTTTGATTTGCGATGCACGGAAATGCACATGGCTAATGGGCGTGAGTTTTGGCTGAGGATGATCAGTTACTAAGAAGACCGTCTTCACAAATTTTCACCTCAAAAGAAGGAGCCTAGGTGGTACTTGCTTTACAAACTACCACACTGAACATAAATACGAATGTTGAAGCTGGGCTCAAAATAATGATGGATTGAGCTGGCATTTGGTGGAGGATGGTTATTTGGGCATAGGAAAGCATTGTAGAAAATGGATACCATTTGGACATGCCAAAGTGGTACTTCCTTCACAAAGTGCTGCTCTGATCAGAATAGGAAAATGAATATTTTTTAATTATTTTTGAACTAGGCAAGGAAGGTTTTTACATATTTGACGAAGATATGACCCAAAGAATTTATGCGATTTTTTTGGGAATTTTGGGAATAACAAAAATATAGGTTGCTTCACAACCTAGGGCAAAAACCGCCACATGGACATGACACATAGGCAAAACTGATGAGATGGCGCCTAGTCATCACAACCCACCACAATCTACAAGGCTATGACCATCTATATTGGTTATTAACAACTAGAAATAAGGCAGTGGACTAGCACTGTTTGCTTTGTGACCTTTTCGTCTAAGGAAATTACGACCTTTATGACCAAAATGGTCGCAATGGTTTAGGGTTTGGAGCCCCTCGAACAGCTTTGACCAATTGGTCTGAAATGGTCATAGATCTATGACCAATTCTTCCAGGGTCACTGACAAAAGGTCACTAGTTGACATATTTCTTGTAGTGTGTCCGGGCTGCTCGACACCACCAAGGGCGTACTGGAGGTGCCTGCCGGGGGCTGGCCACTCGCCGAAGTCCTGGCCCTCTTTATCCTCTGGGCCAGCGTCTCCACATCCCTACAAGATGAATACAAGTAAGCAACACCGTTGGGGGGAGCGTAAGGAATGAGGGAGGAAAGCAGAGGCTTACTCTTCGTTCTCCTCCTCCTCCTCCATTGCTTTCCTCTTCCGCTCTGGGCTGAGACGCCCGAGCTCTCTCTCCGGGCTGAGAGGCCCGAAGTCAAACAAGTCACCCCCAATCCCCGCGCCGATGTTTGCCGGCGAGGGGGGAGGCGATGGCGTCCGGGCACGCTTGGACGACGTAGAAGCAGATGCCCTCTTCTTTGATGTCGCGGCTTTCGTCGTTCTCTTCATCGCCACCGCCCTCGTATAGCGCACGGATGCCTCCTAGGCTTGTCGCAGCTGCACGGCCTAGTCGAGGCGGACCGGCTCGCCGGAGGTGGCCCGCCGCAGGACCTGCCTTTTTCCGGTGATCGGGGGATCGGCGGTCGCGGCCCTCTCCACCTCGCCCTCCTCCGACGACGACCCGTCGGCGGCATCCTCGATGAGGGGAGCCCCAGTGTCGACACCACTGGACTCCCCAGCGGCTGCTGCCCACCGGGCGAGCTCCACCTCCTCCGCCTCCTTCGCGGCCTTGTCCACCATACCGTCGGCGCTGCCGGCCTCCTTGACGAGCTTTGCCTCCTCCTCGGCAAGCCTCGCCTCCTCCACCCTGGCGGCAATATAGCCCAGCTCCGCCGGGGAGGTGTCCTGGATGAGCCGCGGCTCGTCGGTGATGTATATCTCGTGCAGAGTGTCGAAGAACTCCTGCACCATGAGCTCGTCCGGCTCGACCCAGTTCGGGTCGAGGCCATGCGCGTTGAAGAGCGGCATCATGGCGATGATCTCATTCCGACAAGTTTTGTTGCTCAGCGGGACCACTCCTGCTGGCAGCTTGAAAACAGGCTCCTTGTCGACCTTGCCGGCCTTCGCGGCGGCCCTGGCAAGCTTGCCGGACCGCCCGACCTCGCCCACGTCGTCGACCTCGAGCTGGAAGATTCGCTGGCAAAGATGGGTGTGCCGCAACACCGTCAGGTTGTTGTCGAGGCTGGTATGGAGCCTCATGATGTCGGCGGCGTTCACGTAGAGCCAGGCCGGCCTCCCCTTATCCTGCAAAGGGGCAATCCGTCCGCCCCAATCATCTCGAGGGTGAGCCCGGCCTAGGTGAGCCGGAGAATCCTGGTGGTGGCGATCGTGAGCTTCGCGTCGTCGGCGTCGGCGTCGCCCCAATTGGCTCCACGGACCGGCGGCTTCTGGCGAACCTCGCAGAATGCTGGCGGGTCCTTCTCCTCAATCCAGCACCACCGCCCCCGCCATTCTTCCCACCTCTCGTTCGTGGCACCGTCCGGGTACGCCCCCTTGGCCCTCGGGATCCAGGCGATGCAACCGGCAACGGCGCCCCGTGCTGGGGCAACGGCGCACCGTCTGGATCCGAGGGGAGAAGTAATTGCGGAAGAGCACCGTGCTGGGGTACACCCCGACGAAGCCCTCGCAGAGATGGGTGAAGAGGGCCATGCACGCCACAGCATTCGGAGTAAAATCCAGAAGGCGGAAGCCATAGGTGTGCATGATGTCCTTGAAGAAATCAGAGAAAGGGGGACAGAGCCAGCAAGAGAAATAGTCGAGGAAGAAAGGGTACCGATGCGGGGAGGGCCCGACACTGGGAGGAACGACGGTCGTGGCCGGATGCCCCGTCTTCTCTCCCCCCGTCTTCACGCCCCACAGACACTTAAACATCTCCCGAAGCTCGGGCACGCCAACCGTCGTGGGGAAGTAGGCGGACTGCACCCGCCGTGCCACCAGCTCGCTCTCTGGCTGCTCCGACGCGCCGGCATCCTTCAATGCTCCCATGCTCTTGGTGGACTTAGGCGCCATGGCGGCAGCGGAAGGCGGAAAAGCAGAGGATGGCGGAAGCACGGAAGCGATGGGCAAAAGCAGAGAGGCTCGAGAAGAATGGGGCGGCGATTCTGGGATTGGAGGAAGGTGCAGGGAAGGGGTAAAGTGAGCAGCGCGCCCGCGGTTATTCCTTTTTACGGGGAAGGTGCGGGCCGCCTCCTTTCCCATTAACTGTGATGTGACGCATGCGTGCCGACACTGTCCCATGCATGCCTCCCACGTCATGCGCGCACACGACCCCCACGTCGCGCGTTCAAAGCGGGTCGTGGGGAAGCGCAGCGGACGGAACAGTGGCCGCGGAAAATCCACCCCAACTGCCCGCGCACCGTTCTGGGCCTGGCCCAACAATGTGCTGCGCTTATGTGAGGCCCAAGCCCGGGGGCTCCTGTCGGTGTACAAAAGTAGGGGCTCTGCTTTTGACCCCTTTACTTGTGCACGGGCAGTCAGAGCCTCCCGCCACGGCCACGCACAGACACGGCAGGAAAGGGAAGCCGGAGAGAAGACGAAGCCACAAAGACAAACGAAGCGACAACAAGGACCAAGGCCACAAAGATCAGATAGGCGTAGCAGGTTCCCCCGGCAAGGACCCTTGCCGGGGCAGCTCGCCCGCGCCAGCCAAAGTGAGCCACCCTTGAGCCCACCAACGCTTGACAAACGCGTTGGGACAAGGATCGGGAGGCACCTCTGTGGTGGCATGCACATCTTTGTGAAGACAAAGAATATACAAGATCATATGAGGATAGGAAGGCAACCATCCTCACCGAAGAAACCCACGAGACCCCCGACAAGATCCTTGCCGGGGAAGCTAGCGCGCCACGGCAAGACCCTTGCCGGTCCACCCGGCAAGACCCTTGCCGGTCCACCCTGCAAGACCCTTGTCGGCCACCCGACAAGGCCCTCGCCAAGCGCACCGGCAGGGCCACTGCCAAGCCCGCGCCAACCAAGTCTTCATTGTCGTTCGCATGAAGCTGCCGACCCAACCAGCTGGGCAGGCACCTGCGAGGCAGCATGCAACCCTTCATGGAGGCTCCACCACCGTGCCACCTCAGCTGCATGCCTGCCTACATGGCACCGCATGCATCGCTGGCCAGGGCGCGTGTCGAAGCGAGAAGGAGCCGCGACAGACGGGACGGGCCTCGGCCCCGTCCCCGATAAAGCGAAGGGACACCTAAGCCTCGCATTAAATGCATCTTGTCCTGTAATACTAGCAATAAACTCACAATGCTGTAGCACTTTCCACCTCCTCTGTACATCGTGGCAGCCCTTTCGCCTATAAAAGGAGGCCCATGGCACACAGAGAAAGGATTCGGCTCCTTCAAACCCTACAACACCTAGAGCTAGTTCAAGAGCTCAAGAACACTAAATACATCCACCAAAGCAGGATCGTAGGGTTTTACGCATCTTTGCGGCCCGAACCTGGGTAAATCCCTTCGTGTTGTCTACTAGTCCCGCTCTTCTCACGATCCCCGCGCCCCGCAACCGTAGAAGGGATTCTAGTGATCCCATAGGTGTCGTTTTCCATCGACAATCTATGTATATAAAGGGACGACCCGGCGGTGGTTTAGGGACAAGAAAACGACAGCTCGAGAGATAGGTAAAACGGATTCGCTCCCTGCTCATCGAGATCAATCAATTCCACAAGAACTGGAGTTGGCTTTTACCTTCACCGCAAGGGGCCGAACCAGTATAAACTTCCCGTATCCTTTGTTCTGGTTTAACCCCTTTAAGCTAATCTCGTTGCGATGGCTCCACGACTAAGTCCTTCCGCTAGGACATCTGACGTGTTAATTCCACGACACGTAGCATTGTCATTCTGGTCGCGAACGTGTACGTACATATATACTGGTCGATGTAGAGGCGCGCACGTGTCATAGTAGAGGCGTGCACGTAGCATGTACACGTACGCACAGCGGCCAGTGTGCAAGAAACAAAATACGGCCACGTATGTGTACATATGGGCGGGATCTCGAACGCCTACTCGCGCATACGTATGGCCAGGGCTCGTGTACATGGCTGGGTCGGAACGGAGTAACAATGTCGTTGTCATGTTCATGGGGAGGCAACCGGCTGGGTCAGAACGGAATGCGTCGTCGTGTTCATCGGGAGGGCTTGGATGGAAAAGGCGATGGAAACGAGGCCTGGCGTACCACAGAACGGAGGAAACGGCCTTGTGTTCGACCAACCACGTTCGAAACGGGATCCTGTTCATCGGGAGGGGTCTGGCGTACCGCAAAACGGAGGAAACGGACCTCCTATGGTCGAAACGGGGTCCTGTTGATCGGGAGGGGTGTGGCGTACCGCAAAACGGAGGAAACGGACTTGTGTTGGAGCGCCATCACGAAATGGGGTCCTGTTCATCGGGAGGTGTGGCGCATCGCAAAACGGACTCCACGAGATACCGCTCATCTCCACCGTCGACCTCCTCCAGCCTCCACGGGCTACCATCGACCTCTTCCAGCCTCCACGGGCTCCTGTTCATCTAGCCTCCACCGCGCGCTACTCCACCGGCTACTGTTCAACCACCCCTCCACGGGCAACCCTCCACCGTCTACTGTTCATCCAGCCCTCCACGGGGTCGTCCTATTCATCCAGCCCTCCAGGGGGTCCTGTTCATCCAGCCCCAACCGGCTCGATCGATCGGGGTCCTGTTCATCCAGAGGCAACGCCACCGCTCACTGTTCATCCACCCCCCCCCCCCCCAACACTCACTGTTCATCCCAGAGGCAGCATCGATTGGCTTCAGTTAGCAGCAGTAGCGAAGGAATCGCTCGATCGGGTTCAGTTAACAGCCATCGATCGATCGCTCAGGTTCAGTAACGCGTAGCCTGCAGTGCAATCACTCGGGTTCAGTTAGAGCCCAACGCCTCGCTCGGGTTCAGTTAGAGCCAACGCCTCGCACACACGTGCGTACGTGCACGAGAGAAACACGCATCGCTCGGCCCCCGACCGCCCACCGTAACCAAGAACTCCCCTAAATTATCCTCGCCCTCGCTTCTACCACGGTTTTTTCCGTCATAGAAGGCCCAAAGAATGTCATGCAGCTGCGTCTCCGGCCCGCCCAGGACGAGAAGCCCATTTTCTGTCATGATTTTTTGTCATAGAAGTAGGAGCCCACCACATCTATGATTATACCGGGTTTTGTCACAATTATCGTCATAGAAGTGTCATAAGTATGACAGAAAAAAGTTTCGTTCGGCCCAAAATGTCACGGATGTGTCTTTTTTCTGTAGTGCAAGAGGGAGGAGTCCTACTAGGACTCCAAGTCCTATTAGGATTCCACTTGGTGGAAGGGGGAAGGAAGGAAGGGAGAGGGAGAGGGAAGGGGAGCCGCGCCCCCTCCCCTAGTCCTATTCGAACTCCCCATGGGGGGCGCGCCTCCCCTATGTGGGCTGTCATCTCTCTCCCCTATACCCATGATGGCCCATTGCTTCCCCCGGGGGTTCTGGTAACCCCTTCGGCACTCCGTTTTTACCCGGTACCACTCGAAACTCTTCCGGTGTCTGAATAACATAGTCCAATATATCAATCTTTATGTCTTGACCATTTTGAGACTCCTCATCATGTCCGTGATCTCATCTGGAACATCAAACAAACTTCGGTCATCAAAACACATAACTCTTAATACAAATCGTCATCGAACGTTAAGCGTGCGGACCCTACGGGTTCGAGAACTATGTAGACATGATCGAGACACATCTCCAATCAATAACCAATAGCGGAACCTGGATGCTCATATTGACTCCTACATATTCTACGAAGATCTTTATCGGTCAAACCGCACAACAATATACGTTGTTCCCTTTTTCATCGGTATGTTACTTGCCCAAGATTCGACCGTCAGTATCATCATACCTAGTTCAATCTCGTTATCGACAAGTCTCTTTACTCGTTTCGTAATGCATCATACCTCAACTAACTCATTAGTCACATTGCTTGCAAGGCTTATAGTGATGAGCATTATCGAGAGGGCCTAGACACCTCTCCGATACACGAAGTGACAATTCCTAATCCTGATCTATGCCAACCCAACAAACACCTTCGAAGGCACCTGTAGGGCATCTTTATAATCACCCAGTTACGTTGTAACGTTTGATAGCACACAAGGTGTTCCTGCGGTATTTGGGAGTTGCATAATCTCATAGTCTGAGGAACATGTATAAGTCATGAAGAAAGAAGTAGGAATTAAACTGTAACGATTGACGGTGTCCTGGACTAGGGGGTACTCACCATGTCGTCTCCCGATCAGTTGGATTGGGCCGAAGACCCCCATGGCCGTTTGCTCATGGGCCAGTTCGGACAGCCGATGTATACACGAGGAAGATTCCACAAGACTTGGTGATCAAGACAAGGACTCCTCTCCATAGGCGTATTCGACTAGGACTCTTGTTATCCTAGGCCTCTGGTACATTATATAAGCTGAGGCTGGGCTAGTCGATAGAGGATCATGACATTACTCATCATATCTCTAGGGTTTAGACCACACCATATGATCTCGAGGTAGATCAACTCTGTAATCATACACATCAAACTCAATCAAAAGCAACATGTAGGGTATTATCTCTTCGAGAGAGCCCGAAGCTGGGTAAAATCTCGTGTCCATATTACCATCGATTCTAAGACACACAGCTTGGGACCCCCTACCCGAGATCTACCGGTTTTGACACCGACAATGGTGCTTTCATTGAGAGTTCCGCTGTGTGATCGACAAACATGTTCAATGGCTCGCCTGCAGATCAACTGCCACGTTGGCGTCTTCGTCGCCGCCTCGACTGATCACCTTGGCTTGACCGAGGATTGTGCCCTACCTCCAATCATCATGTTCAGACGAGGGCCTTCATCAACATCAACTCCAATCTCTATCAAGATCATGGAGGAATCATCCATGGAGCTCGGGGGCTCGACGTCAACATTGCCCTCGGGCGACCGTCCTGTTTTTTCTAACAACGAACTTGTATCCGCTACCACCACCTCCTTGAGCATCGCTTTGATGATTCCTTCAATGGAATTGTGCGGAATTGATTCTACAACAACACTGTAAAATTTCTTCGCGTTCCGATGGAGCAATCTCCGCCGGTCTCCGATGTATCGGAGCCCCCGTTGAATCTGGACGGGAATCTGGAAGAGTTTGGAGCGTGGTGTCCATCATCTAGCTCGGACGTCCTTTGGAAGATCCAACCGTTGATCGGCTGTAGAATTCCTATATCTACCACCCCTCAAAATTTCAGCTCGATCCGACCATCCAAACTCCGGGAACCTTCCGATTAGTGCATCATTTTTTCAGATCTGTTTTCTACGCGAGAACAAATCCGACCCGAGTTCATCTTTTTTATGAACGGGATTTCGGACATCCCTTTTGAAGGAAGTTTTGTATGGGGTATTGTATCCCACTAATTTTAAAGTCTTTTTCAATATGATCTTCACCATCGCGCTGGTGTCAAACCAACTCGACAACATTGCTCGACGGCTGTCGACCTGCCTTAGACATGTCGTCGCTTTGTTGAGCCGAGCTCAACTTCTTTGGATCATCATCTCGGCAAGCCGAACAAGAGTTCGGCATCGCGAAGGATAAATCATCACCAACATCGCCGCCACACGGATTACACGGAGCGGGCACACCGGCATCGCCGCACGGTCACTTCATCAAGCCAGCATTGACCACGTCACGAGTTACAACCTGCATCGGCATGGTCACACCGTTGCTTCTTCGAGCCGATGTCCATCACGCCAAACTACTTCAACACCTCGGCTGACATGGCAGCCGCAATGTCTCCTTACCGACCTGCTCCATCACCTCGTCTGGACCGAGGGCTTCGCCATCCCTTCATCAACCTACTCCGGAGACTTCGGCGTCGTCAGCCGACCAGCTTCGTCACGTTAGCTGGACCGGGGGCTTTGCATTGGCGAGCCAACTTTTAATAGCATCGCCATGCCATTGCTTCACCGCCCATCAGGCAATGGGTATGCGGATCGAGTCCCAATTTTGGGAGTCACTTTTCTTCGGACTGCTACAACAAATAAACTAGGTGCTATTAATCCTAGCAATTTTTGCTTCCGTGGGTTTATTTTTCCCAAGGAATTATTACTCTGGTTTGTTCCATCATTTGTACACAGGTCTATCAAATGGTGGCCACATTAACGACGGTCCCGATGTGGTTTGTTCAGTTTCCATACATTGTTCAGCGAACGCCGCATCCGGAACTCGGACCGACCTGTGAATTCAGGCTTTGCCACGCCTTTACCGCATCACGCCAACGTCCTGCATCGACATCTTTAAATAAATTTTGCGTAAATTAATTACGCAAGGATTTTGATTTATTTATATTATTATTGTTGGCCTGCACTATTTTACATGTGCAGGTAATGGACTTCGACTGCGTCACGTGGTCTCTTCGGCAAGCCAACGCAGTCGTCCCAATCGGCGTAAATCGGCTAGCGTGATCACCTTGTTGGTCGTGTTGCCATACTGACGTGTTCGGTTGCCTCGGGGACTTCGACATCGTCGAGAGAGCTCTACCTCATCGAGTGTTTGGCGCACATGCCATATTTCTTTTATTACTCATTTTGCATAAATTATTTATTATGCAACATTTTTTAATTTATTACTATTACTATTATCTCCGGTTTGCACAGGTAAATGATTCGGATCGGGCAGCGTTGTCACCTCGGCGTACTAACATACCACGTCACCTCGGCTGGACGGGGGGTCTTCGTCAACACTTCATTAACCCACGTCGGGGACTTCGGCGTCACTCTGCTGGCCTGCATTGGCCGTGTTATGTCACCACTTCGGATTGTCGAGCTCATCAGTCCGCCACCTCGGGACCGGCTTGGGGGACAGAACCTTTGTAGCGACCCGACCTCAGATGGTCAAGTCTCTGTGTTTCCGTGTCATCCCTGGATCGGTAATGCTGACACACACAGTACTCGAAGGATTTATAACAGAGTAGCAATCACACACTTATTACATCGAATGTCTCAAAAGAGAACTTATTACAATAATATGGCTTAAGGCCATCTAATGCGATAACAACGGAAGGCTTGGAAGATAAAGTGAGTCCATCAACTCCAACGGCATAGCTGAGCTGCACGGCAACGACCTATCGAACCTTACTCCTCGTCTGAAAAGTCTGCAACATAATACGTTGCAGCCCGAAAACGGGTCAACACATGGAATATGCTGGCAATGTAACACATAGAGAGTAATGAAAGAATAAGCTATACTACATGCATATATGGCTGGTGGAAAGCTCTACGGTTACAGCTTTGCAAAAAGCCAATTTTTTCCTACATCAAAGGAATAACTTTTAATTTAACTATCATGGTGGTTGAAACATCATTGAGAAGGTATAACCCCAACTCAATCCCAATTAAAGTAATTAACAACCCAACAGTATTAATTTAGAGTGATGAGATACATGTGAATACTCAAGTACTAGATACTCAGAATTGTCCATAACCGGGGACACGGCTAACCATGATTAGATTGTACACTCTGCAGAGGTTCGCGCACTTTTCCCCACAAGACACGATTGCCTCCGTAGATTTCTCGCACTGCATGGTGTTTGAGAAACGGATGACCGAGACACAATCTTTCAGAAACATTAACTCTCTACTCCGGATAGATCATACCAAACCTATAAAACCCACTACCTGCTGATCTACCTCTTCGAGAGCTTCACGTAACTTACTCAACTATGCTAGAGCCCATAATAGCTTGTGGCTGCACACGGAAGTTTCTAGCATGAATAATCTCAGTTCCCTTTGAGCCTGGGTGGCGTTCCATAGGAAGATCACATGGGTACCCCGGGATTTCCAAAATAAAAACAGACAACACTGGGTTCCCCAGGTGCCTCAATCCACCCAGATGTGTATTAAAGTTGCCACCTTAAAGTAAACCATTAATTAACAATCTCACATCTGTCGTGAATGTCTCTCAAACCCAAACCACGTCTACGAGCATAGCATGGCAATATAAGCATAACGTAGAAGTAACTCCCAAGGGTTTGATAGAAACAGGGCAATAGGTTCCTACCTCATCATCTACTTCCCAACCCACAAATTAATGACATCCTAACCATGCAATGTTTGAGGGTTGAAACTAATGCATAAAAACTGGGTATGACAAGAATATGATCAAGTGTTACTTGCCTTCTTTGACGATCCGTGAATCCTAGAGACTCAGAGTAACACGCTTCAGACTCCGGGAATTCTATCGCAAGCAAACAATACATACATAAGCAACAAGCAAAGATGCACAAACGAAACTTCAACTGAAAGAGATTGACCGGAGAGTTCAACTTAAGAACTCCGGTTTGCAAAAAGAATCAAATCAAATGGAGCAACGAAATTCAAACGGTGAGAGAAACAAGATCAGTTTACTAATCAGAACTAGGGTCAAATTTTACAAAGTCGAAAACTGGTTTAAGTTGGCTATTCGGAAAGAGGGATTCGAGATGAAACTCCAGGCGCTTGAATCGCCTGATTCCGATAAACGAACGAAAAGTTATACTAATTCAAACATCAGATCAGAAATCGCGATCGGAAAAATCGCGGAATAAATCCGATAAAAGAAAACGACGAACGGCTAAACGAACGAACGTTCGTTAGCATAAACTAAACGACGAACGGTTCGTAAAAACGAACGAACGGGTGAACGCTCGCAAAATAAATAAACAAAAAAAAACGATCTATATAAAAAAACGGGCTAGGGTTTTTCTAAAAAAAACCGAAGCGTTCTTTTTAAAAAAAACAGCGACGAGGGCTACCTCCGGCGAGGTCGTCTCGGCGGGCGGCTCCATGAGGGGCGGCGGCTCGGCGAGGGGCGGGCGACGGGAGGCGGGCGGCGACGGCCAAGGGCGGCGGCGGCGGCACGGGCTCGGCTCCCTCGGGTCCGTGGTGGGCGTGGTGGCTAGAGAGGCGCTTATTTAAAGAGGGGGGCGGTGGCTTGGAGGAGGGGCAAGGCGGCGGGAGGAGGAGTCCGCTCGGACTCCATCCAAGGCGCGGCAAGGGCGGCACAAGGTCGCGATCGGTCAAGCTCGCTTCACTGGGCCTTTGGCCCACGGCGCGATTCATTTTTTTTTTAAACATTCCACTTAAAATTGTAAAAACCCTAGAAAAATAAATAAAAATCTAAAAATGCCAAAACAAGTTTTCTTTGCCTAAATAAAATATTTAGAACAAGATGAACTTTTCTTGGCCCCAAAAATGCAATTTTTAAATATATGCACATTTTTCTCTAGGCAAATAAAATTCCAAATAAATAAAATAAAATTTCAAATAATGATTTTAACATTTTTCCTCCGATATTTCAATTATTTTTGGAGAAGTCATATTATCTCCTCTCATTTATTATTAAACATGAAATATTTTTCCGGAGAGAAAAATAATAAAATCCAAAATCCTCGTCTTCATTATTTGATAAAATTCAAATATGAAAATCGGAAAATCCCCAACTCTCTCCGAGGGTCCTTGAGTTGCTTAGGATTTCGAGGATGGCAAACGAGAATGCAATAAAATATGATATGCATGGATGACCTATGTATAACATGCCAAATTGAAAATTTGGGATGTTACAAACCTACCCCTTAAGATGAATCTAGCCCTCGAGATTCGGGTTGGCTAGAAAATAGGTGCGGATGGTCCTTGCGAATATCATCTTCTCGCTCCTGTGTGGCTTCCTCCTCTCGTATGGTGGCTCCATTGAACTTTGCAAAACTTGATAACTTTGTTGCGGGTGACTCGGTAGCCGGAATCCGAGAATCTTTCTTGGCTTCTCCTCATAAGTCAAATTACTATCCAACTCAGACGCCTCTAGTGGCACTGTATCCTTTAACGGTATATCGGCCATCTCAGCGTGGCACTTCTTCAGCTGTGATACGTGAAACACATCGTGAACTCCTGACAATCCTTCAGGTAACTCCAGCTTGTAGGCAACCTCTCCCATCCGTTCCAAAACACGATACGGCCCTACAAATCTTGGGGCTAACTTTCCCTTTACTCCAAAACGTTTCACTCCCCTCAGGGGTGATACTCCCAGATAGGCTCTGTCTCCAATTTCATAGGTTACTTCCTTGCGTTTTGAATCTGCGTAACTCTTCTGTCTAGACTGAGCAATCTTTAGTCTGTCTCTGATCAGTTTAACCTTCTCTTTGGACTCTTTGATCAAATCTGGTCCAAACAACTGACGGTCTCCTACCTCATCCCACATCAAAGGTGTTCTACATCTGCGTCCATACAGAGCTTCAAACAGTTCCATCTTCAAACTGACCTGGTAGCTGTTGTTATATGAGAATTCTGCGTACGGTAAATTGTCATCCCAACTAGATCCATAATCTAGCGCACATGCTCTTAACATATCCTCCAGAATCTGGTTGACTCTCTCTTTCTGTCCATCCGTCTGTGGGTGGAACGCGGTACTGAATTCCAATCTGGTACCTAAGGTCTAATGTAATTGATGCCAAAATTTTGAAGTAAACTGTGTTCCTCTATCTGATACGATGCTCCTCGGAACTCCGTGCAAACATACGATCCTGGTCATATATATCTTGGCCAACTTGGCACTTGTATAAGTGGTTTTCACTGGGATGAAGTGAGCTACTTTGGTCAAACGATCCACAACTACCCATATTGAATCATATCCTGCTTTGGTTCTGGGTAATCCGGTGATAAAATCCATGCCAAGTTTGTCACACTTCCATTCGGGTATTGGCATAGGGTTCAACAGTCCTGCTGGCTTTTGATGTTCTGCCTTCACTCTCTGACATACATCACAAACGGCTACGTACTCGACAATATCCTTCTTCATACCAGTCCACCAGAAACGTTCCTTCAGGTCCAAATACATCTTGGTGTTTCCGGGGTGAATCGAGTATGGTGAGTCATGGGCCTCTTGAAGTATTAACTTCCTGATCTCCGAATTGTTGGGCACATAAATCCTGTCCTCAAACCACAAGGTATCGTGCTCATCATCGCGAAAACCTTTGGCTTTTCCTTTGCCCATCTTCTCTTTTATCTCAGCAATCTCTTTGTCCTCCTTCTGAGCTTCTCGAATCTTGTTCAATAACGTCGACTAAACTTCCATTGTTGCAAGAAAACCTCTTGGAACAATCTCCAATCGAAGTTCCATAATATCCTCAGCTAACTCCTTTGGCAGTCCTCTACTTTCAAGGATATTGGCATAACTCTTCTGACTCAAAGCGTCCGCTACGACGTTGGCCTTTCCTGGATGATAGTGTAGCTTCATATCGTAATCCTTTATAAGCTCCAGCCATCTCCTCTGTCTGAGGTTCAACTCCTTCTGCGTGAAAATGTACTTCAAACTCTTATGATCCGTGTACACATCACAACGGTTTCCCATGAGATAATGTCTCCAGGTTTTTAACGCATGCACTACAGCTGCTAACTCCAAATCATGCGTGGCATAGTTCAACTCATGTGGCTTCAGCTTGTCGTGAGGCATACGAAACAACTTTTCCGTCCTGCATAAGAACACATCCAAGTCCCAAGCGAGAGGCGTCACAATACACTTGAAACTCCTTATGTATATCTGGCAAGGTCAGCACTGGGGCTGTAGTCAATTGTTTCTTCAACTCTTGAAAGCTTGTCTCGCAATCCTCTGTCCATTTGAACTTAGTATCCTTCTTTAGCAACTCTATCATTGGCTTAGCAATCTTGGAAAAATTCTCAATGAATCTCCGGTAATATCCTGCCAGTTCAAGGAAACTGCGAATCTCGCTGACTGAAGTGGGTGCCAACCATTCAGTTACTGAATGAATTTTACTGGGATCTACTACTATACCCTCTCCTGATATAACATGCCCAAGAAATCCAACTTCCTTCAACCAAAATTCGCACTTGCTGAATTTGGCGTATAACTGGTGTTCCCTGAGTTTCTCGAGAACCAAACGTAGGTGTTCTGCGTGCTCCTCTTCGTTCTTCGAGTAAACCATAATATCATCAATAAACACCACAACAAACTTGTCCAAATACTCCATGAACACTTTATTCATCATACTCATGAAATAGGCAGGGGCGTTAGTCACCCAAATGACATGATCAGATACTCACATAATCCATCTTTGGGTGGTGAATGCTGTCTTTGGTATATCCTTCTCTCGGATCTTCAATCGATGGTATCCTGATCGTAGATCAATCTTAGAAAACACCTTAGCTCCTTGCAACTGATCAAACAGATCATTAATCATCGGTAAGGGATACTTGTTCTTTATCGTTACTTCATTCAGAGCTCGGTAATCAAATACCATCCTTAGGGATTTATCTTTCTTCTCAACCAAAAGTACTGGGGCTCCCCAAGGTGATGAACTTCTACGAATGTAACCTTTCTCCAATAGCTCCTTTATCTGTTTCTTAATTTCCTCCAGATCATTTGCGGGCATCCGGTAGGGTCTCTTTGATATTGGCCCGGTACCTGGCATTAGTTCTATCAGAAACTCGATGTCTCGATCCGGTGGCATGCCTGGTAACTCCTCTGGAAAAACATCTGGATAATCCTTAACTACAAGTACTTCCTCCTGTACAACTCCCGTGAGGGCATTCACTTGGCTCCTCCTAGGCACATGCCTAGATACATACTTAATCCTTTTCCCCTCTGGGGTGGTAAGATAAATTGACTTGCTAGCACAGTCAATACTTCCTCCATACTTTGACATCCAGTCCATACCTAATATCACATCCAATCCTTGCGACTCCAAGATAATTAGGTCAGACGGAAAAACATGCGTGCCAATGATTAGGGGTATCTGGGTGCACCATATGCTAGCCATGTACTCTGCTCCAAAGTAGCTTACTAAAGAGGGGTCCTAAGGGTGCAGGTTGGTAACTTAAACTTATCCACAAATCCCTTGATATGTATGAATGCGATGCACCAGTATCGAAAAAAACAATAGCAGTAAATGACAGAACCAAAAACTTACCTATTACCGCGTCCGGCTGCTCTTCAACTTCCTCCACGTTAACGTGGTTCACTTGTCTTTTGTTGAATGGATTGGGCTTCTTCCCAGCGCTTCAATTTCCGTTTCCATTCTTTCCTTCAGGGCAGTCATTGGCATAATGCCCTGTCTTCCCGCACTTAAAACAAATAACTTGGCTTAAGTCCCTCTTGGCGGGTGTAGATGGGTTAGAGCGATTCTGATTATTGTTGGCTCCATTCCCATTACCATTCTTCGCACCATTATGCGATCCTCCTCCAGTATGGTTATGTCCTCCATGGTTATGAACAAGTCCTCCCGAATTCGGGGTTAAACGAGGCTTCTGGTGAGCTCCTGAGTTATACTTCCCTTGTCCATACTTTCTCTTGCGACTCTCTATTTGCTGCTGCTTTCCTTCAATCATTAGCGCCTTATCTACCAACTCCTGGTAGTTGTTGAAAGTTGCCACCATCAACTGCATACTCATCTCATCATTCAGCCCTTCCATAAACTTCTCCTGCTTCGCGGCATCTGTGGCCACATCATCAGGGGCATAGCATGATAACTTGCTAAACTCATCCACGTACTGGGCCACAGTACGGTTCCCCTGGCGTAAGTTGCGAAACTCACGCTTCTTTATCTGCATGGCTCCAGTTGAAACATGGGCCGTGCGAAAAGCTTGTTGGAACTGGTCCCAAGTGACATTGGCTATAGGAAAAGTAGTCGTGTAATTCTCCCACCATGCGGCTTTGGTCCATCCAATTGATGTGCGGCAAAGCGCACTCTTTCAAAGATCCGTGCATCCTGCGGTGGTTAACTCCTTCCAATACGGCGTAGCCAATCATCTGCAACTATTGGCTCGGTGCTACTGGAAAACACCGGCGGTTGTAACCTCAGAAAACGGGCTAAATTGTCCACTGGCGGCGAGTTGTTGTTGTTGGCATTGCCCTAGTTCTGAACTAGCAATTGCATCAAGGCCTTCTGCTGTTGGATCAACTGGGTGAGCTCCGGTGGGAAAACTAAACCGGGGTCACGTCTCGGAGGCATCTGAAGGTTTAGATGGAAGAGATTAGAATAGAAAGAGGTCTAGCGAGAAAACACTACCCATATGCACATGAGGCAAACACACATATATTCATTCAATCAAGCAAGGGCATACAACGATCTAGGACTATCGCATAAGTGCTCAACTACTACTAGTTACATGGGGGAAAATACTACTATTATATGGTGGTCATCTAAAAATTTTGATCGGTGGAAGACTCCATGATGTCTGCTCCAGCTTCGTCTTCATAGTCATCATCACTTGGATCTAAGTCGGTGTCGTCGATGATGATGTAGTTGTCCGGACAAGTGGGATCTTCTTCCTCTTCTTGCTCCTCTTCTTTCGGTGCTGATCCTCCCATGAAGACTCTGATCTTCTTGACTAGGTCGTCATTCTTCTCCAGTAGGGTCTTGATTTCTTCCTCATATCCATCGCGTGTAGACTTGAGTTCTTCCTCCAGCTCGATGATCCTAGTTTTCGCCTTCTTCAAATCCATCATGTCTGCGCACATCTGGTTCTCTTGACGTCTAATGTGCTGGTTTATCTCCTGGATGTAAGCTGCAATGGATCTATCCTTCTTGGTGCTGATTACTTCCCATTGCTCGTCTCGGCGCCCACATATTTGGTATATGGTGTCTTTAAGCTCCTTATTGTAGACTTATCCAATGCGTCCCATGGTAATGTGAGCTGCCATACTCTTTCCCAAACTCCATGTTGGTGCATTGAAAACACACACTATGGGCTCCGTGCTTGGCGTAAACGTCCTTCCGGGAACTAGAGCCTGAATCTTCCAAAGATTCTTCTTACGGTAAGGTGGCATTGTACGTCCCGGTGAAGCTTGGTATTCCAATATTCAGGTACCTAGTGACTTCCTTCAAGTGGCGTCAAAAGGTGTGTCTTCATCCGGTTGTGCAAACTTGTACTTCATCTCCGTCATCCTAAAGAGTGGAAAAATTGGAGAGGAGTCAGAAATGAGTAGAGAGGAGTGACCTATTGTTTTATCTTAGTGGTCGTGTCCTACACTCAGCGTGTGCTCTGATACCATCTTGTAGCGACCCGACCTCAGATGGTCAAGTCTATGTGTTTCCGTGTCATCCCTGGATCGGTAATGCTGACACACACAGTACTCGAAGGATTTATAACAGAGTAGCAATCACACACTTATTACATCGAATGTCTCAAAAAGAGAACTTATTACAATAATATGGCTTAAGGCCATCTAATGCGATAACAGCGGAAGGCTTGGAAGATAAAGTGAGTCCATCAACTCCAACGGCATAGCTGAGCTGCACGGCAACGACCTATCGAACCTTACTCCTTGTCTGAAAAGTCTGCAACATAATACGTTGCAGCCCGAAAACGGGTCAGCACATGGAATATGCTGGCAATGTAACACATAGAGAGTAATGAAAGAATAAGCTATACTACATGCATATATGGCTGGTGGAAAGCTCTATGGTTACAGTTTTGCAAAAAGCCAATTTTTTCCTACATCAAAGGAATAACTTTTAATTTAACTATCATGGTGGTTGAAACATCATTGAGAAGGTATAACCCCAACTCAATCCCAATTAAAGTAATTAACAACCCAACAAGTATTAATTTAGAGTGATGAGATACATGTGAATACTCAAGTACTAGATACTCAGAATTGTCCATAACCGGGGACACGGCTAACCATGATTAGATTGTACACTCTGCAGAGGTTTGCGCACTTTTCCCCACAAGACTCGATTGCCTCCATTGATTTCTCGCACTGCATGGTGTTTGAGAAACGGATGACCGAGACACAATCTTTCAGAAACATTAACTCTCTACTCCGGATAGATCATACCAAACCTATAAAACCCACTACCTGCTGATCTACCTCTTCGAGAGCTTCACGTAACTTACTCAACTATGCTAGAGCCCATAATAGCTTGTGGCTGCACACGGAAGTTTCTAGCATGAATAATCTCAGTTCCCTTTGAGCACAGGTGGCGGTCCATAGGAAGATCACACGGGTACCCGGGATTTCAAAATAAAAAGCAGACAACACTTTGGGTTCCCCAGTGCCTCAATCCACCCAGATGTGTATTAAAGTTGCCACCTTAAAGTAAACCATTAATTAACAATCTCACATCTGTCGTGAATGTCTCTCAAACCCAAACCACGTCTACGAGCATAGCATGGCAATATAAGCATAACGTAGAAGTAACTCCCAAGGGTTTGATAGAAAGCAGGCAATAGGTTCCTACCTCATCATCTACTTCCCAACCCACAAATTAATGACATCCTAACCATGCAATGTTTGAGGGTTGAAACTAATGCATAAAAACTGGGTATGACAAGAATATGATCAAGTGTTACTTGCCTTGCTGACGATCCGTGAATCCTAGAGACTCGTAGTAACACGCTCAGCACTCGGGAATTCTATCGCAAGCAAACAATACATACATAAGCAACAAGCAAAGATGCACAAACGAAACTTCAACTAAAAGAGATTGACCGGAGAGTTCAACTTAAGAACTCCGGTTTGCAAAAAGAATCAAATCAAACGGAGCAACGAAATTCAAACGGCGAGAGAAACAAGATCCATTTACTAATCAGAACTAGGGTCAAATTTTACAAAGTCGAAAACTGGTTTAAGTTGGCTATTCGGAAAGAGGGTTTCGAGATGAAACTCCAGGCGCTTGAATCGCCTGATTCCGATAAACGAACGAAAAGTTATACTAATTCGAACATCGGATCAGAAATCGCGATCGGAAAAATCGCGGAATAAATCCGATAAAAGAAAACGACGAACGGCTAAACGAATGAACGTTCGTTAGCAGAAACTAAACGACGAACGGTTCGTAAAAACGAATGAACGGGTGAACGCTCGCAAAATAAATAAACCAAAAAAAACCGATCTATATAAAAAAACGGGCTAGGGTTTTTCTAAAAAAACCCGAAGGGTTCTTTAAAAAAACGGCGACGAGGGCTACCTCCGGCGAGGTCGTCCGGCGGGGCGGGCGGCGAGGTCGTCCGGCGGGCGGGCTCCCGTGAGGTCCGCGAGGGGCGGCGAGGGCGGCTAGGGGCGGCGTCTCGGCCGGGCGACGCGGGAGGCGGCGGCGACGGCCAAGGGCGGCGGCGGCTCGGCGGCTCGGGCTCGGCTCGGGTCCGGGTGGGCGGCGGTGGTGGCTAGAGAGGGGGGCGCTATTTAAAGAGGGGGCGGTGGCTTGGAGGAGGGGGCAAGGCGGTGGGGAGGAGGAGTCCGGCTCGGACTCCAGTCCCGGCGTGGCGGTGGCGGCTGGTTGGGCCGGCACCTTTCGGTGAGCCTTTGGCCCGATCGGTATGATTCATTTTATTAAAACATTCCGCCAAAAATTGTAAAAACCCTAGAAAAATAAATAAAAATCTAAAAATGCCAAAACAAGTTTTCTTTGCCTAAATAAAATATTTAGAACAAGATGAACTTTTCTTAGCCCCAAAAATGCAATTTTTAAATATATGCAAATTTTTCTCTAGGCAAATAAAATTCCAAATAAATAAAATAAAATTCCAAATAATGATTTTAACATTTTTCCTCCGGTATTTCAATTATTTTTGGAGAAGTCATATTATCTCCTCTCATTTATTATTAAACATGAAATATTTTTCTGGAGAGAAAAATAATAAAATCCAAAAGCCTCTTCTTCATTATTTGATAAAATTCAAATATGAAAATCGGAAAATCCCCAACTCTCTCCGAGGGTCCTTGAGTTGCTTAGGATTTCGAGGATGGCAAACGAGAATGCAATAAAATATGATATGCATGGATGACCTATGTATAACATGCCAAATTGAAAATTTGGGATGTTACAACCTTGTCCCGCATCAAGCTCGGACCGCGTCATCAATGCCGCAAACATTAACCAGCTAAGTCGCTTTCATGCTCAAAGTTTTAAATTTTTAACCTGTGTTTGGTTCGACCATGCTCACATACGTTGTTCATTAAAAGAAACTCCCCTTACGCATGTTAAATGGGGGCTCTTAAAATCAACATGAGCCGTTCTATAATGATGTGTTTTTTTCTTGGTCGTTGCAAAGTCTTTTTCTACCGCTCCTTTTTCGACTCGAGTGTATGGTCAATAGCCGGATAGCCTAGCTTCTCTCTAAAGTCGCTCGAGTTTAGTTTGCTAAACTGGCCTTGGACAAGCACTCCACCTTCGGGATAAGGAGCTTGAAGCCATAGGCTGACCCGCTTGAAGTCTTGAGATCGGATGTGTCATGTTAAAGCATGACAAAAGCACACTTTTTTTTAAAAAGACCAATTTCCGGATTGGCACCAAAATCTTGGTTTAGTACGGACATCAAGCTTTTACATAAGCTTTTGGGTTTTCGAACCTATGGCACTTTTAAACTGTTTGTGTGTTTCCAGCATAAGTCTCGTAGTGCAACGCTGGACACCTTTAGAGATTCTGCAAAAACATTCTCGGATATTGCTATATATGCATCGGTTTCGAATTGTGTCTTTGGTCAATAGTTGGGTTGTCCGGCTCCTGTGCTTGCCTCCTACGTTCCGCTTTGTTCGGCTAGGTGTGCAAATGGAGAACCACTGCGGTTGTGCTTCCAGCTCGCATGGTTAAGCACCTCAGTGGAGAAAGCCGAAAACTGACTATCACAATAAGCGTAAACTGGTCAGTGATCTGATGACTGTGTTAAATGACGGGCCCTTCATAACGTTGGCCAAAGTGTTTACGGCTTGACCTCTGCTGTCGCCGAACACTAACCAGAGGCTAGTAGCTGGCCTCCCAACTTTAAGCTCCTATGACTAAGTGAAAGTTCTAAAGCCCACATATCTGATTGCCTCGTTTCTGCTAACACAACCGCCTCCGGGCACCAAGACGTCGGCTAAGGGTTGTCTTGTTATTGCGGAAACACCCTGCGTAGTATCGACAAAGGGGTAGAAGCCAACGATGGGCCACTTTCAACTGATAAACGGTCACAATAGAGTCAAAATAAACATATCATCAGCATTTGTATTCAGTATACAAGCGCTGACTTCCGTAATCATCGTTATAAAGCCATAAAATACATCAATTTGACTTAAGATTTCAGCCAAGCTGGATTGCCTGGCTCCTGTGATTACCGCTACGTTCCCGATTGTTCGGTTAGGAGGTAAAGGGAGCACCTTTGTGATTGTTACTTCTGGGTCATCCGTGTTAGTACCTCAGACTGGGAGAAGCCGAAAGCTAGCCATCTTAAAGAATATAATTGGTCGGCAAAGACGGAAGCAAAAAATTTGGTCCATTAAAAACCACAGAGTTCGGGAACTTTCCCCACAACTAAATCATCAATATTTTCCTCCCACGTTGATCGGAGTTGAGGTTTCATGATCATAATCAACATGAAAGCCTGGGAAAAGAAACCTATAATGGAACTATTTTTCCCAGAAGATGTCTTATAACATATCTCTCAGTGTACCTTTGTTTATATAATCGTATGGCCGGATTGCCTTGTTTTCCGTAAATTTTGCCAATATAAAGGCTTTATAAAGTGGGACAAACACTCCGTGGCTACTGGCCAAGGAGGTTGACGCCGATGGTCGGTTAACAAAGTTTTGTACAATGTGGATCCGAGCATTAATGATGTAAAGTACTTGGGTACATAGAATCATTACACATAAATTATGAGCAAAAATCAATTTTTTCGCAGCCAACCTTTTAAAGAGTCAATGGCACGGTTTCTTTGAGACAACCTAGCAGCTGACATAATGCTCTCATAGTTCCTTATTGGCATTGATTTGCTATCTATTAAGCCCCTCGAGGCCGACCTTGGCGAGCTCAGCTTTCGTTAGCTCTAACTCCTTTATTAGATATTTATTCTCTTTCTGAGAAGTTTGTGTTAAACACAACAAAATTTGCTGTCAAACGGATATCGATCCTTAATTCGGCCAGCCGTGCCCACATTAAGGCTTGGGGGCTATGGGCTTCGCGCTCATTATTTATAAATATTAAAAGGGCACATCGATCACCTGATCTGGTGTTGCCACCCGACCAGTGGCTCGGGGGCTACTGCATTGCTTATTCAATGCAGAGAATTCAAAGTGCTCAGTGTTCGGCATGACCGAACTATGGGCAAGCGCGTCTTTGGACAACAATAAGTACCATCTGGGACTTATCCGGCATCAAGCTAATATATCACGGCGACTTCTCACAATCCTCTCTCAGGGGCCTGTCCGCTGATCATTATTTCTAATATATTACACTGCGTTTCTATTCCTACGTATGCTGCCGAGCTAGGAGTTGATCCTAAGGCCGATTTTGCAAATCGACCTGAGTCTCAGGTGCTACTAGGATCAGAAGTTTTATGTTTTTCTTTAGGTGCATCTCGGGTTTTAGACCGACACACACCTTGAGGGCTACTGGTTATACATATACTGGCTATATATCTCGACAGAGAATAAATTGCACCAATCAAGAATATTCACAAAAAATGAGCTCGCGGTCGGGGTGGTGCACCACCTCAGAAGCAGTCTGGCATAAAGCTCGGGAGCCAGTGGCTGGCTCCATAGAGGGCATTTCCGGCATCAAGCTCGGTTGAATTCGTTCAATCTTTTAAAAGATCGAGGTAGTTTACGACACCCCGGACGCTGACCATTGTTGGAGCTCGAAAGTGGTCCGGCATAAAGCTCGAATTCGAATGGCTTGTTCCATAGAGAACTTTTCATCGTTAAACACGGATAACCTCCTTCAAACTTTTTAAGGCCAAGGTGATCTATGACACCTCGGAGATAGTCCGGTGTTGGAGCTCGGATATAGTCCGGCGTTGGTGCTCGACTGCAAAAGATATCTCGAATGCAGCCCGGTGTTGGAGCTCGGATGCAAGAGGACACCGCCGCACGGGAACAACTTCAAACCCGAGGTGTGGCGCAAAAAATAACAAGGCATTGATAAAGGCCGAGAACTTAAAGGGGCTCCTCGGATACCTGACGTGTAAACTCTTCGAATTCACTTCGGCGATCCTCAAGATCGAAGATGAGATGATTTGTTGAACCGGTTTTCACGACCGACGACCGAAGATGAAGAACAGTTTGGAAGAATCAAGGAGCGTCCCCAACTTGAAGACCGGTTCAGGGGTCTACTAACGGTGTCCTGGACTAGGGGGTACTCACCACGTCGTCTCCCGATCAGTTGGATTGGGCCGAGGACCCCCATGGCCATTTGCTCATGGGCCAGTTCGGACAGCCGATGTATACACGAGGAAGATTCCACAAGACTTGGTGATCAAGACAAGGACTCCTCTCCACCGGCGTATTCGACTAGGACTCTTGTTATCCTACGCCTCTGGTACATGATATAAGCTGAGGCCGGGCTAGTCGATATAGGATCATGACATTACTCATCATATCTCTAGGGTTTAGACCACAACATATGATCTCAAGGTATATCAACTCTATAATCATACACATCAAATACAATCAAAAGAAGCATGTAGGGTATTATCTCTTCGAGAGAGCCGGAAGCTGGGTAAAATCCCGTGTCCATGTTACCATTGATCCGAAGACACGCAGCTTGGGACCCCCTACCGAGATCAGCCGGTTTTGACACCGACAACGATCATAATGCTAGGCTAACATATGGGTCTTGTCCATCACATCATTCTCTAATGATGTGATCCAGTTCATCAAATGACAACACATGTCTATGGTTAGGAAACATTACCTTATTTGATTAACGAGCTAGTCAAGTAGAGGCATACTAGGGACACTATGTTTTGTCTATGTATTCCCACATGTACTAAGTTTCCGGTTAATACAATTCTAGCATTAATAATAAACATTTATCATGATATAAGGAAATATAAATAACAAATTTATTATTGCCTCTAGGGCATATTTCCTTCACTGACGTTAGTGGTGGCGCAGCCCCGGTCGTCGCCGCCGTCCAACCTACTCGTAGCTTGCTGATACGTCTCCAACGTATCTATAATTTTTGATGTATTCATGCCATGTTTATAATATTTCTACATGATTTTGGTATGATTTGGTTAGAACTAACCTGGACTGACGCTATTTTCAGCAGAACTACCGTGGTGTTGTTTTTTGGTGCAGAAATAAAAGTTCTCGGAGTGCGCTATAAATCAATGAAGATTTTTTTTGGAAAATATAAAAAATACCGGAACAAAAATTTATTGGAGGGGAGTCCCGTGGACCCCATGAGGGTGGAGGGTGCCCCCACCCCCTGGGGCGCGCCTCTGTGCCTCGTGGACTCTCCGTGGGGCCCCCTGACTTGTTCTCGATGCCAACCTCTCCTATAAACCCCCAAACCTCCAGAAAATAACCTAGATCGGGGGTTCCGCCGCCGCAAGACTCTGTAGCCACCAAAAACCAATCGGGACTTTGTTCAGGCACCCTGCCGGAGGGAGGATCCATCATCGGTGGCCATCTTCATCATCCCGGCACTCTCCATGACGAGGAGGGAGTAGTTCACCCTCGGGGCTGAGGGTATGTACCAGTAGCTATGTGTTTGATCTCTCTCTCTCGTGTTCTTGATTTGGCACGATCTTGATGTACCGCGAGCTTTGCTATTATAGTTGGATCATATGATGTTTCTCCCCCTCTACCTTCTTGTAATCGATTGAGTTTTCCCTTTGAAGTTATCTTATCGAATTGAGTCTTTAAGGATTTGAGAACACATGATGTATGTCTTGCATGGGATACCCGTGGTGACAATGGGGTATTCTATTGATCCACTTGATGTATGTTTTGTTGATCAACTTGCGGGTTCCATGACCTTGGAAATCTATTCATAGGGGTTGGCACACGTTTTCGTCTTGACTCTCCTGTAGAAACTTTGGGGCACTCTTTGAAGTTCTTTGTGTTGGTTTGAATAGATAAATCTGAGATTGTGTGATGCATATCGTATAATCATACCCGTGGATACTTGACGTGACATTGGAGTATCTAGGTGACATTAGGGTTTTGGTTGATTTGTGTCTTAAGGTGTTATTTTACTACGAACTCTAGGGCTGTTTGTGACACTTACAGGAATAGCCCAATGGATTCATCGGAAACTTTGAGGTGGTTTCCCTACCCTACAATAATCTCTTTGTTTGTTCTCCGCTATTAGTGACTTTGGAGTGACTCTTTGTGGCATGTTGAGGGATTGTTATATCATCTAATTATGTTATCATTGTTGACAGAACTTGCACTAGTGAAAGTATGAACCCTAGGCCTTGTTTTGAAGCTTGCAATACCGTTTTCGCTCAATTTTGTTACTTTGCTACCTTGCTGTTTTTATATTTTCATATTATAAAAACCTATATCTACCATCCCTATTGCACTTGTATCACCATCTCTACTAGTGCACCTATACAATTTACCATTGTATTGGGTGTGTTGGGGACACAAGAGACTCTTTGTTATTTGGATGCAGGGTTGTTTGAGAGAGACCATCTTCATCCTACGCCTCCCACGGATTGATAAACCTTAGGTCATCCACTTGAGGAAATTTGCTACTGTCCTACAAACCTCTGCACTTGGAGGCCCAACAACGTCTACAAGAAGAAGGTTGCATAGTAGACATCACTTGCTGGATAGGTCATTCCCGCAGGAGGTTTGGCGGCGAGGAGAGCCTTCTCACCGACGGGAGAGATGAGCCATGTTCTGATCCCCCGCACTCCGTCCATGGATGCGCTCGAGCTCCGCTACCTCCAGTACGTGCTTCTGGCCATGATGTTTGGTGATAGCGAGGAGAGTGTGACGCCGGCTGTTGCCCTGGCTGTGCATAGGCACGAGATCAAGATTGAAGCGCCAACCCAAGACAGGGGACAAGGAACCAAGAGATTCAAAGTGTTGGGAAATGTAGCATGCAATTTCAAAAAAATTCCTATGCTCACGCAAGATCTATCTAGGAGATGCATAGCAACGAGAGGGGAGAGTGTGTCCATGTACCCTCATAGACCGAAAGCGGAAGCGTTAACTTAACGCGGTTGATGTAGTCGAACTTCTTCTCGAATCAAATGTATGACACCTCCGAGTTCTGCACACGTTCAGCTTGATGACGTCCATCGAACTCTTGATCCAGTAGAGGTACAAAGGAGTCGATTAGTTCCGTCAGCACGACGGCGTGATGACGGTGTTGGTGAAGTGATCCGCGCAGGGCTTCACCTAAGCACTACGACAATATGACCGGAGGAGTAAATGGTGGAGGGGGGCACCAGACACGGCTAAGAGACAACTGTTGTGCCTTGGGGTGCCCCTCTGCCCCCGTATATAAAGGAGGAGAGGGGAGGCCGGCTGGCCCTAGCGGCGCGCCTAGGGGCGCGCCAAGTGGGGGGAGTCCCACTAGGACTCCCAATCCTAGTTGGTTGCCCCCTTTCCTTCCAACGGAGAGGGGGAAAGGGGAAAGAGGGGAGAGTGAGAAGAAAAGGGGGGCCGCCCCCCTTCCCTAGTCCAGTTCGGACTCTTATGGGGGGCGCGCCACCTCCTGTGGTCTGTCTCCTCCTCTCCCCTATGGCCCATGAGGCCCATTAACTTTCCCGAGGGGTTCTGGTAACCTCCCGGTACTTCAAAAAATTTCCGAATCTTTCCGGAACCATTCTGGTATCCGTACATAACCTTCCAATATATCAATTTTTACCTCTCGACCATTTCAAGACTCCTCGTCATGTCCGTGATCTCATCCGGGACTCCGAACAACCTTTGGTCACCAAAACACATAACTCATATAATACATATCGTCATCGAACGTTAAGCGTGCGGACCCTACGGGTTCGAGAACTATGTAGACATGACCAAGACATCTTTCCGGTCAATAACCAATAGCAGAACCTGGATGCTTATATTGGTTCCCACATATTCTATGAAGATCTTTATCGGTTGAACCGCAATGTCAACATATGTTATTCCCTTTGTCATCGGTATGTTACTTGCCAGAGATTCGATTGTCGGTATCCTCATACCTAGGTCAATCTTGTCACCGGCAAGTCTCTTTACTCGTTCTGTAGTGCATCATCCCGTAACTAACTCATTAGTCACATTGCTTGCAAGGCTTCATATGATGTGCATTACCGAGAGGGCCTAGAGATACCTCTCCGATACTCAGAGTGACAAATCCTAATCTTGATCTATGCCAACCCAACGAACACCTTCAGAGATACTTGTAGAGCATATTTATAATCACCCAGTTACTTTGTGACGTTTGATAGCACATAAGGCATTCCTCCAGTGTCCGAGAGTTGCATAATCTCATAGTCGGAGGAATATGTATTTGACATGAAGAAAGCAGTAGCAATAAAACTGAACGATCATTATGCTAAGCTAACGGATGGGTCTTGTCCATCACATCATTGCACTAATGATGTGATCCCATTTATGAAATGAAAACTCATGTCCATGGCTAGGAAACTTAACCATCTTTGATCAACGAGCTAGTTTAGTAGAGGCATACTAGGGACACGTTGTTTTGTCTATATATTCACACATGTATCAAGTTTCCGGTTAATACAATTCTAGAATGAATAATAAACATTTATCATGAATAAGGAAATATAAAATAACAACTTTATTATTGCCTCTAGGGCATATTTCCTTCAGTCTCCCACTTGCACTAGAGTCAGTAATCTAGATTACATTGTAATGAATCTAACACCCATGGAGTCTTGGTGTTGATCATGTTTTGCTCATGGAAGAGGCTTAGTCAATGGGTCTGCAATATTCAGATCCATTTGTATTTTTCAAATCTCTATGTCTCCCTCCTTGACCAAATCTCGGATGTGTTTGGTCTTTTTGTGAAATCTGGATTCCTTCGCCAAGACAATTGCTCCAGTATTGTCACAAACAATTTTCATTGGACCCGATGCATTAGGTATTACACCTGATCGGATATGAACTCCTTCATCCAGACTCCTTCATTTGTTGCTTCCGAAGCAGCTATGTATTCCGCTTCACACGTAGATCCCGCCACGACGCTCTGCTTGGAACTGCATCAACTGACAGCTCCATCATTCAGTAAAAATACGTATCTATATTGTGACTTAGAGTCATACGGATCAGTGTCAAAGCTAGCATCGACGTAACCATTTACGACAAGCTCTTTGTCACCTCCATAAATGAGAAACATATCCCTAGTCCTTTTCAGGTACTTCAGGATGTTCTTGACCGCTGTCCAGTGATCCACTCCTGGATTACTTTGGTACCTCCCTGCTAAACTTATAGCAAGGCACACATCAGGTTTGGTACACAGCATAGCATACATGATAGAACCTATGGCTAAAGCATAGGGAATGACTTTCATTTTCTCTCTATCTTTTGCAGTGGTCGGGCATTGAGTCTGACTCAACTTCACACCTTGTAACACAAGCAAGAACCCTTTCTTTGACTGATCCATTTTGAACCTCTTCAAAACTTTATCAAGGTATGTGCTTTGTGAAAGTATTATCAAGCGTCTTGATCTATCTCTATAGATATTGATGCCCAATATATAAGCAGCTTCACCGAGGTCTTTCATTGAAAAACTCTTGTTCAAGTATCCTTTTATGCTATTCAAAAATTCTACATCATTTCCAATCAATAATATGTCATCCACATATAATATTAGAAATGCTATAGAGCTCCCACTCACTTTCTTGTAAATACAGGCTTCTCCAAAAGTCTGTACAAAAACCATATGCTTTGATCACCTCATCAAAGCGTATATTCCAACTCCGAGATGCTTGCACCAGTCCATAAATGGATCGCTGGAGCTTCCACACTTTGTTAGCACCTTTAGCATCGACAGAACCTTCTAGTTGCATCATATACAACTCTTATTTAAGAAATCCATTAAGGAATGCAGTTTTGACATCCATTTGCCAGATTTCATAATCATAAATGCGGCAATTGTAAACATGATTCGGACAGACTTAAGATCGCTACGGGTGAGAAAGTCTCATCGTAGTCAACTCCTTGAACTTGTCAAAAACACTTTGCAACAAGTCGAGCTTTATAGAAAGTAACATTACCATCCGCATCAATCTTCTTCTTGAAGATCCATTTATTCTCTATGGGTCGCCGATCCTCGGGCAGATCCACCAAAGTCCACACTTTGTTCTCATACATGGATCCTATCTGAGATTTCATGGCCTCAAGCCATTTATCGGAATCTGGGCTCATCATAGCTTCTTCATAGTTTGTAGGGTCAAGTAACATGACTACCAGAACAGGATTACCGTACCACTCTGGTGCGAATCGTGCTCTACCAGACCTACGAGGTTCTGTAGCAACTTGATCTGTATTTTCATGATCTTTATCATTAGCTTCCTCTCCTGTTGGTGTAGGCATCACGGGAACAGATTTCTTGGATGAGCTAGTTTCCAAATTGAGAGTAGGTACAATACCTCATCAAGTTCTACTTTCCTCCCACTCACTTCTTTCGAGAGAAACTCCTTCTCTAGAAAGGTTCCGTTCTTAGCAACAAATATCTTGCCTTCGGACTTGTGGTAGAAGGTGTACCCAATTATTTCCTTAGGGTATCCTATGAAGACACATTTATCTGATTTGGGTTTGAGCTTATCGGGATGAAGCCTTTTGACATAAGCATCGCATCCCAAACTTTAAGAAACGACAGATTAGGTTTGTTGCCAAACCACAGTTCATACGTTGTCGTTTCAGCGGAATTTGATGGTGCCCTGTTTAAGAATGCAGCTGTCTCTAATGCATAACCCCAAAATGATAGTGGTAAATCGGTAAGAGACATCATAGATCGCACCATATCCAATAAAGTGTGGTTACGATGTTCTGATAAGTCTCCAACGTATCTATAATTTTGTATTGTTCCATGCTATTATATTATCTGTTTTAGATGTTTAATAGGCATTTATATGCTATTTTATATTATTTTTGGGACTAACCTATTAACCGAGGGCCCAGTGCCAGTTTCTGTTTTTTGCCTATTTTAGAGTTTCGCACAAAAGGAATACCAAACGGAGTCCAAATGTGATGAAACCTTCGCGATGACCTTTCTTGGACCGAAAGCCAACCAGGAGACTTGGAGATGAAGTTGGAGACGCAACGAGGTGGTCACAAGGCAGGAGGGCGTGCCCAGGGGGTAGGGCGCGCCCCCCTACCTCGTGGGCCCTTCGTATCTCCCTTGACCTAGTTCCTTCGCCTATATATACTCTTATATCCTGAAAACATCCGGGAGAGCCATGAAACCACTTTTCCACCACCGCAACCTTTTGTACCCGTGAGATCCCATCTAGGGACCTTTTCCAGTCTCCTGACGGAGGGGGATTCGATCAAAGAGGGCTTCTACATCAACACCATTACCTCTCCGGTGAATCGTGAGTAGTTTACCACAGACCTTCGGGTCCATAGTTATTAGCTAGATGGCTACTTCTCTCTCTTTGATTCTCAATACCATGTTCTCCTCGATGTTCTTGGAGATCTATTCAATGTAATATGCTTTTGCGGTGTGTTTGCCGAGATCCGATGAATTTGTGGATTTATGATCAGATTATCTATGAATATTATTTGGTTCTTCTCTGAATTCTTATATGCATGATTTTATATCTTTACAAGTCTCTTCGAATTATCGTTTTAGTTTGTCCTACTAGATTGATATTTCTTGCAATGGGAGAAGTGCTTAGCTTTGGGTTCAATCTTGCGGTGTCCTTTCCCAGTGACAGTAGGGGAAGCAAGGCACGTATTGTGTTGTTGCCATCGAGGATAAAAAGATGGGATTTTCATCATATTGCTTGAGTTAATTCCTCTACATCATGTCATCTTACTTAATGCGTTACTTCGTTCTTTATGAACTTAATACTCTAGATGCATGCTAGATAGCGGTCGATTTGTGGAGTAATAGTAGTAGATGCAGAATCGTTTCGGTCTACTTGACACGGACGTGATGCCTATGTTCATGATCATTACCTTAGATATCATCATAACTATGCACTCTTTTATCAATTGCTCGGCAGTAATTCGTTCACCCACCATAATATTTGCTATCTTGAGAGAAGCCACTAGTGAAACCTATGGCCCCGGATCTCTTTTCCATTATATTAAATCTCTTTTACATCTATCTAGTTTCTGATCTACTATTTTGCAATCTTTACTTTCTAATCTATAAACCAAAAATACCAAAAAATATTTACTTTACCGTTTATCTATCTCTATCAGATCTCACTTTTGCAAGTGACCGTGAAGGGATTAACAACCCCTTTATCACGTTGGGTGCAAGTTGTTGATTGTTTGTGCAGGTATTCGGTGACTTGTGCGTTGTCTCCTACTGGATTGATACCTTGGTTCTCAAAACAGAGGGAAATACTTACGCTACTTTGCTTCATCACCCTTTCCTCTTCAAGGGAAAACCCAATGCAAGCTCAAGAGATAGCAAGAAGGATTTCTAGCGCCGTTGCCCGGGAGATCTACGTCAAGTCAAGCCATACCAAGTACCAATCATAAACTCTTCTCCCTTGCATTACATTATTCGCCATTCGCCTCACGTTTTCCTCCCCCCACTTCTAAAACGATTTTCGAAAACCTTTGCCTTTTCTTCGCCCCTCTTCCGTTCGTCTTTCTGCTTGCTTCCTGTGTGTTTGTGTGTTGGATTGATTGCTTTGTCACGATGGCTCGATATAATACTAAATTGTGTGACTTTTCCAATACCAACAACAATGATTTTATTAGCACTCCGATTGCTCCCACTACTAATGCTGAATCTTGTGAAATTAATGCCGTTTTGTTGAATCTTGTTATGAAAGATCAATTTTCTGGCCTTCCTAGTGAAGATGCCGCATCCTGATACATCTCCAACGTATCTATAATTTATGAAGCATTCATGCTATTTTATTATCTGTTTTGAATGATTACGGGCTTCATTATACACTTTTATATTACTTTTGGGACTAACCTATTAACCGGAGGCCCAGCCCATATTGTCGTTTTATTGCCTGTTTGATTTCAAGAAAAGGAATATCAAACGGAGTCCAAACGGAATGAAACCTTCGGGAGCGTGATTTTTGGAAAGGATATGATCAGGGAGACTTGGATTTCAAGCCAGGGAAGGCTCGAGGAAACCAGTAGATAGGAGGGCGCGCCCCCTGTCTCCTGGGCCCCTCGAGGCTCCCCCGACCGACTTCTTTCGCCTATATAAGTCCACTACCCTAAAAACATCAAAGACGGAGATAGATCGGGAGTTCCGCTGCCGCAAGCCTCTGTAGCCACCAAAAACCTCTCAGGAGCCCGTTCCGGCACCCTGCCGGAGGAGGAATCCATCACCGGTGGCTTTCTTCATCATCCCGGCGCTATCCATGACGAGGAGGGAGTAGTTCACCCTCGGGGCTGAGGGTATGTACCACTAGCTATATGTTTGATCTCTCTCTCTCTCTCTCTCGTGTTCTCTCTATGGCACAATCTTGATGTATCGCGAGCTTTGCTATTATAGTTGGATCTTATGATGTTTCTCCCCCTCCACTCTCTTGTGATGAATTGAGTTTTCCTCTTGAACTTATCTTATCAGATTGAGTCTTTAAGGATTTGAGAACACTTGATGTATGTCTTGCCGTGCGTATCTGTGGTGACAATGGGATATCACGTGCCACTTGATGTATGTTTTGGTGATCAACTTGCGCGTTCCGCCCATGAACCTATGCATAGGGGTTAGCACACGTTTTCGTCTTGACTCTTTGGTAGAAACTTTGGGGCACTCTTTGAAGTACTTTGTGTTAGTTGAATAGATGAATCTGAGATTGTGTGATGCATATCGTATAATCATGCCCACGGATACTTGAGGTGACAATGGAGTATCTAGGTGACATTAGGGTTTTGGTTGATTTGTATCTTAAGGTGTTATTCTAGTACGAACTCTTGAATAGATTGATCTGAAAGAATAACTTTGAGGTGGTTTCGTACCCTACCATAATATCTTCATTTGTTCTCCGCTATTAGTGGCTTGGAGTGACTCTTTGTTGAATGTTGAGGGATTATTATATGATCTACCTATGTTATTATTGTTGAGAAAACTTGCACTAGTGAAAGTATGAACCCTAGGCCTTGTTTCCTATCATTGCAATATCGTTTACGCTCACTTTTATCATTAGTTACCTTGCTGTTTTTATATTTTCAGATTACAAATACCTATATCTACCATCCATATTGCACTTGTATCACCATCTCTTCGCCGAACTAGTGCACCTATACATTTTACCATTGTATTGGGTGTGTTGGGGTAACAAGAGACTCTTTGTTATTTGGTTGCAGGGTTGTTTGAGAGAGACCATCTTCATCCTACGCCTCCCACAGATTGATAAACCTTAGGTCATCAACTTGAGGAAAATTTGCTACTGTCCTACAAACATGTGCACTTGCAGGCCCAACAACATGTACAAGAAGAAGGTTGTGTAGTTGACATCAAGCTCTTTTCTGGTGCCGTTGCCGGGGAGGTGAGTGCTTGAAGGTATATCTTTATATCTTGCAATCGAATCTTTTTGTTTCTTGTTTTATCACTAGTTTAGTCTATAAAAGAAAACTACAAAAAAATGGAATTGAGTTTGCCTCATACGCTTCATCTTTTTAATATCTTTCGTGAGAATGATGGAAAGGAAAATTGTGCTCAATTGCTAGAAGAAGAATGCATTAAAATGCTTGGCACTAAATCTTCAAATGATGTGCATGATTGCAATGTTGTTAGTATGAATTCCTTGAATATCCATGATGCTAATGATATGCAAAGCCACAAGCTTGGGGAAGCTATGTTTGATGAAGATGATATTTTTTGTCCCCCAAGTTTTGATGAGAATATTTATTATGATGAAAGCATGCCTCCTATTTACGATGATTATATTGATGAAAGTGGATTTGGAGAGGTCATGACTTTATTTAGTGATGAATCCACTATTTCTGAAGAGGTTCCAATGGATTATGAGAGCAAAGTTGCCATCTATGATGATTATTGTGATGACTTGTATGCTATTAAGAATAATGAAAACCATGAAACTTATGCTATAAAAAGTAGTGATGAATATATTTATAAAACTTGTCATGATTATGATTACCATTTTTCTGAACATTACACTTTTAATGTGGAAACAATTTATAGTATTCAAGTCTCTTATGATACTCCCACTATTCGGAATGACAAGAATTTTGCTTGTGTGAAGAGTAGTAAAAATTCTATGCTTCTAGATCATGAAAATCATGCTTTAGGTGCTGGTTATATTGTTGAATTCATTCATGATGCTACTGAAAATTATTACGAGAGAGGAACATGTGCTCTTACTTATTGCAATAATGTCAAGTTTCCTCTCTATGTGTTGAAAATCTTGAAGCTATGCTTGTTTTACCTTCCTATGCTAGTTGATTATTGTTCCCATAAGTTGTTTGCTCAAAAAATCCCTATGCATAGGAAGTGGGTTAGACTTAAATGTGCTAGTCATATGCTTCATAATGCTCCCGTTATGTTTCAATTCATATCTTTTATGTGAGCACCATTGCCATCATCATGCCTAGCTAGAAAGGCATTAAAGAAAAGCGCTTGTTGGGAGACAACCCAATATTTACCCTTACTGTTTTTGTGTGTCAACATGATTATCCTACTGTAGTAATCATTTTTATTAGTTTTTGTTTCAATAAATTGCCAAATAAGACCTTTAGGATAGCTTACAGTGATAGTTGTGTTGATCCTGCTGAGAATCAGAAACTTTTGCACCCAGTAAATTAGTTTTGTTAATTCACAGAAACGTGCTTCTGATCTGATTCTTTTTTCTCTGGATTGGTACACAAATTTCTTAGTACTTCCTAATTTGGTAGGATTTTTGGAGTTCCAGAAGTATACGTTTGATACAGATTACTACAGACTGTTCTGTTTTTGACAGATTCTGTTTTCTATGTGTTGTTTGCTTATTTTGATGAATCTATGAGTAGTACCGGAAGGTATGAACCATAGAGAAATTAGAATACAGTATATATTACACCATTATGAATTTAGAATGAGTTCATTACAGTACCTATGTGGTGGTCTTATTTTCTTATACTAACGGAGCTTACGAGTTTTCTGTTGAGTTTTGTGTTGTGGAGTTTTCAAGTTTTGAGTAAGGATTCGATGGACTATGGAATAAGGAGTGGAAAGAGCCTAATCTTGGGGATTCCCAAGTCACCCCAAGGTAATATTCAAAGGACAACCAAGAGCCTAAGCTTTGGGGATGCCCCGGAAGGCATCCCCTCTTTCGTCTTCGTTCATCGGTAACTTTACTTGGAGCTATATTTTTATTCACCACATGATATGTGTTTTGCTTGGAGAGTCATTTTATTTTGTTAATTATTTGATTTATGTTATTTAGAATAATGTTTTGCATCTTTAGTTTCAATAAAAATGTCATGGATAGCCTTTACCATGCTTATTTTGCTAGTATACATGTTGCTGTTTGAAAACAGAAAGTTTACCTCTGTTGCAAAAATTCCCTAGAAAAGTCAGAGCATGATATAATGTTGAAACTTTTTGCATAACGAGATCTGATAAATATTCTACAGCTTAGTATTTCTCTCATAATTTTTGGAGTTAGGGAAGAATGATGAATCTTGCATTCTTTATAAGACTATACTGTTTTGGCAGATTGCTGTTATGTTTGCATTGTTTGCATATGTTTTCTTGTTTAATGATTCTATTTGAGGATAGGAGTATTAAATATGCAGAGTCATTTAGTATGCAATGTTGAATAATTATTTTAGTGATTTGTTACAGTAGAAAATGATAAGGTTTTGCATTGGTTTATACTAACCTATCTCACGAGTTCTTGTTGAGTTTGGTGTGGATGAAGCTTTTGATAAAAAGAGAAACCATGATATGAGAGGAATTAAGGGGACACAAAAGTTCAAGATTGGGGATGCCCAAGGCACCCCAAGATAATATTTTAAGAAGTCTCAAGCATCTAAGCTTGGGGATGCCCCGTAGGCACCCCACCTTTCTTCTTCAACAACTATCGGTTAGTATCGGTTGAGCCTAAGTTTTTGCTTCTTCACATGAGTTGCGCTATCCTTTCAATGACATTTTATTTTGCTTTGCTTGTTGTTCGAATACAATACCAAGATATGAAATTCTTTAATAATAGAGAGTCTTCACATAGTTACATAATTATTTAGCTACTCATTGATCTTCACTTATACCTTTTTGGAGTAGTTTTTCATTCACTCGTGTGCTTCAGTTATATCCTATGAGTAAATTGTTGGATGAGTTGATTGTCACAAATCTGAAATTATATATGTTTCATTTGCTTATCCCATGGGGAGTAATGACTTCACATCTAAGAAGTAGAGGTTGTAAATTTATTGAAGGTTAGCAAACATTGTATTGGTCATTTGAACAATTCATGAAAGAATATTGAAGGAAGAGAGATTTCACATATAAATATACTATCTTAGACATCTTTTATAATTGGGAGCACTCATTAAGTATGACATGCTAAAGAGTTGATGTTGGACAAGGAAGACAACGTAATGGGTTATGTTTTCGCACATCTCAGTTAAAGTATATTGTCATTGATCATTCAAACATGTTGATCTTACCTTTACCCCTCATTATAGCCAAAATTACTTGCACCAAGTAGAGATACTAATTGTGCTTCCAAATATCCTTAAACCCAGTTTTGCCATGAGAGTCCACCATACATACCTATGGATTGAGTAAGATCCTTCAAGTAAGTTGTCATCGGTGCAAGCAATAAAAATTGCTCTCTAAATATGTATGATCTATTGGTGTGAAGAAAATAGCTTTATACGATCTTGTTATGGAAGCAATAAAAGCGACGGACTGTATAATAAAGGTCCATATACAAGTGGCAATATAAAGTGACGTTCTTTCGCATTAACATTTTGTGCGTCCAACCCTAAAAGCGCATGACAACCTCTGCTTCCCTCTGCGAAGGGTCTATCTTTTACTTTATGTCTTTTATTTTATGCAAGAGTCAAGGCGATCTTCACCTTTCCCTTTTTCATTTTATCCTTTGGCAAGCACCTCGTGTTGGAAAGATCCTGATATATATATATATATATATATATATATATATATCCAATTGGATGTAAGTTAGCATGAACTATTATTGTTGACATCACCCAAAGGTGAATACGTTGGGAGGCGACACTATAAGCCCCTATCTTTCTCAGTGTCCGATTAAACTCCATAACCATTACTATTGCGTGAGTGTTAGCAATTATGGAAGACTGTATGATAGTTGAGTATGTGGAGTTTGCTAAATCAAAGCTCTGACATAGACCCTTCCTGAAAATAAGATGAATTGTAATTGTTTGATGACTGAGAATGAAGTTTGCTAGTTTTCATGAAAGTTTATGGTCTATGCTTTAACATGTGAATTGCTTGTTGCTAGTTTGTGAGAAGTTTTATGAGATGAACTACTGTTATGACATATAATCATGCTAGAAAAGGTGATTGAAATTATCATTGATCAAACTTCTGCACCTTCTAGCATTCACACTTCATAAATTCTTTCTTTTATCATTTACCTACTCGAGGACGAGTAGGAATTAAGCTTGGGGATGCTGATACGTCTCCAACGTATCTATAATTTATGAAGCATTCATGCTATTTTATTATCTGTTTTGAATGATTACGGGCTTTATTATACACTTTTATATTACTTTTGGAACTAACCTATTAACCGGAGGCCCAGCCCATATTGTTGTTTTATTGCCTGTTTCAGTATTTTGAAGAAAAGGAATATCAAACGGAGTCCAAATGGAATGAAACCTTCGGGAGCGTGATTTTTGGAAAGGATATGATCCAGGAGACTTGGAGTTCAAGCCACGGAAGGCTCGAGGAAGCCAGTAGATAGGAGGGCGCGCCCCTGTCTCCTGGGCCCCTCGAGGCTCCCCCGACCGACTTATTTCGCCTATATAAGTCCACGTACCCTAAAAACATCAAAGACGGAGATAGATCGGGAGTTCCGCTGCCGCAAGCCTCTGTAGCCACCAAAAACCTCTCGGGAGCCCGTTCCGACACCCTGCCGGAGGGGGAATCCATCACCGGTGGCTTTCTTCATCATCCCGGCGCTATCCATGACGAGGAGGGAGTAGTTCACCCTTGGGGCTGAGGGTATGTACCACTAGCTATCTGTTTGATCTCTCTTCTCTCTTTCTCTCTCTCTCCTGTTCTCTCTATGGCACGATCTTGATGTATCGTGAGCTTTGCTATTATAGTTGGATCTTATGATGTTTCTCCCCCTCTACTCTCTTGTGATGAATTGAGTTTTCCTCTTGAAGTTATCTTATCGGATTGAGTGTTTAAGGATTTGAGAACACTTGATGTATGTCTTGTCGTGTGTATCTGTTGTGAGAATGGGATATCATGTGCCACTTGATGTATGTTTTGGTGATCAACTTGCGGGTTCCGCCCATGAACCTATGCATAGGGGTTGGCACACGTTTCGTCTTGACTCTCCGGTAGAAACTTTGGGGCACTCTTTGAAGTACTTTGTGTTGGTTGAATAGATGAATCTGAGATTGTGTGATGCATATCGTATAATCATGCCCACGGATACTTGAGGTGACAATGGAGTATCTAGGTGACATTAGCGTTTTGGTTGATTTGTATCTTAAGGTGTTATTCTAGTACGAACTCTTGAATAGATTGATCTGAAAGAATAACTTTGAGGTGGTTTTGTACCCTACCATAATCTCTTCGTTTGTTCTCCGCTATTAGTGGCTTTGGAGTGACTCTTTGTTGCATGTTGAGGGATTGTTATATGATCTATTTACGTTATTATTGTTGAGAGAACTTGCACTAGTGAAAGTATGAACGCTAGGCCTTGTTTCCTATCATTGCAATACCGTTTACGCTCACTTTTATCATTAGTTACCTTGCTGTTTTTATATTTTCAGATTTACCTATATCTACCATCCATATTGCACTTGTATCACCATCTCTTCGCTGAACTAGTGCACCTATACAATTTACCATTGTATTGGGTGTGTTGGGGACACAAGAGACTCTTTGTTATTTGGTTGCGGGGTTGTTTGAGAGAGACCATCTTCATCCCTCGCCTCCCAGATTGATAAACCTTAGGTCATCCACTTGAGGGAAATTTGCTACTGTCCTACAAACATGTGCACTTGCAGGCCCAACAACGTCTACAAAAAGAAGGTTGTGTAGTAGACATCACATCCTGTTGGAAATATGCCCTAGAGGCAATAATAAAAGGATTATTATTATATTTCCTTGTTCGTGATAATTGTCTTTTATTCATGCTATAATTGTATTATCCGGAAATCGTAATACATGTGTGAATACATAGACCACAATATGTCCCTAGTGAGCCTCTAGTTGACTAGCTCGTTGATCAACAGATAGTCATGGTTTCCTGACTATGGACATTGGATATCATTGATAACGGGATCACATCATTAGGAGAATGATGTGATGGACAAGACCCAATCCTAAGCATAGCACAAGATCGTGTAGTTCGTTTTGCTAGAGCTTTTCCAATGTCAAGTATCTTTTCCTTAGACCATGAGATCGTGTAACTCTCGGATACCGTAGGAGTGCTTTGGGTGTACCAAACGTCACAACGTAACTGGGTGACTATAAAGGTGCACTACAGGTATCTCCGAAAGTGTCTGTTGGGTTGACACGGATCGAGACTGGGATTTGTCACTCCGTATGACGGAGAGGTATCTCTGGGCACGCTCGGTAATGCATCATCATAATGAGCTCAAGGTGACCAAGTGTCTAGTAACGGGATCATGCATTACGATACGAGTAATGTGACTTGCCGGTAACGAGATTGAACGAGGTATTGGGATACCGACGATCGAATCTCGGGCAAGTAACATACCGATTGACAAAGGGAACTGTATACGGGGTTGCTTGAATCCTCGACATCGTGGTTCATCCGATGAGATCATCGAGGAGCATGTGGGAGCCAACATGGGTATCCAGATCCCGCTGTTGGTTATTGACCGGAGAGCCGTCTCGGTCATGTCTACATGTCTCCAGAACCCGTAGGGTCTACACACTTAAGGTTCGGTGACGCTAGGGTTGTAGGAATATGAGTATGCAGCAAACCGAAAGTTGTTTGGAGTCCCGGATGAGATCCCGGACATCACGAGGAGTTCCTAATGGTCCGGAGGTAAAGAATTATATATGGGAAGTCGAGTTTGACCATCGGGAAAGTTTCGGGGTCCACCGTATTGTACCGCAGGACCACGGTAGGGTCCGGGGTCCACCGGTGGGGCCACCTATCCCGGAGGACCCCATGGGCTGAAGTGGGAGGAACCAGCCTGGTGGGCTGGTGCGCCCCAGGCCCCCTCTGCGCCTAGGGTTGGGAACCCTAGGGGGCGCCCACTTGCCTTGGGGGCACTCCACCCCTTGGCCGCCCCGCCCCTAGGAGATCCCATCTCCTAGGGGCCGCGCCTGGGGTCCCTATTTAAGGAGGGGTGGGAGGGCAGCCACCCAACACTGGCGCCTCCCTCCCTTCCTGCTACACCTCTCCCTCCCGTGGTTGCTTGGCGAAGCCTGAAGCCTGCTTGCATCCACCACCACACCGTCGTGCTGCTGGATCTTCATCAACCTCTCCCTCCTCCTTGCTGGATCAAGGTGTGGGAGACGTCATCCGCTCCGTACTTGTGTTGAACGCGGAGGTGTTGTCCGTTCGGCACTTGGTCATCGGTAATTTGGATCACGACGAGTACGCCTTCAACCCCGTTCTCCTGAACGCTTCCGCTCGCGATCTACAAAGGTATGTAGATGCACTCCTATCACTCGTTGCTAGATGAACTAATAGATGGATCTTGGTGAAACCGTAGGAAATTTTTTATTTTCTGCAACGTTCCCCAACAGTGGCATCATGAGCTAGGTCTATGCGTAGTTCTCTTTTGCACGAGTAGAACACAAATCTGTTGTGGGCGTAGATGTTGTCAACTTTCTTGCCGCTACTAGTCTTATTTTGCTTCAGCGGTATTGTGGGATGAAGCGGCCCGGACCGACCTTACACGTACGCTTACGTGAGACAGGTTCCACCGACTGACATACACTAGTTGCATAAGGTGGCTAGCGGGTGTCTGTCTCTCCCACTTTAGTTGGAGCGGATTCGACGAAAAGGGTCCTTATGAAGGGTAAATAGAAGTTGACAAATCACGTTGTGGCTTTTTCGTAGGTAAGAAAACGTTCTTGCTAGAACCCTTTTGCAGCCACGTAAAAGATGCAACAACAATTAGAGGACGTCTAACTTGTTTTTGCAGCAATTGCCTTGTGATGTGATATGGCCAAAAAGTTGTGATGAATGATGAATGATATATTGTGATGTATGAGATCATGTTCTTGTAATAGGAATCACGACTTGCATGTCGATGAGTATGACAACCGCAGGAGCCATAGGAGTTGTCTTAATTATTGTATGACCTGCGTGTCATTGATTCAACGCCATGTAATTACTTTGCTTTATTGCTAAACCGTTAGCTATAGTAGTAGAAGTAATAGTTGGCGAGCAACTTCATGGAGACACGATGATGGAGATCATGATGATGGAGATCATGGTGTCATGCCGGTGACAAGATGATCATGTGTAACACCCCGGATGTAACTTTCCATATTTGTAACTCCAACTCTTGCCATTTTCGGCATTGTGATATGATATTCCCTCCGTGGTTGGGTTTTTCTTCATTTTGCTTTTTGTCCATGTCATGCATTTCATATCATGTCATCATGTGCATCGCATTTGCATACGTGTTCGTCTCATGATTCCGAGCATTTTCCCCATTGTCCGTTTTGCAATCCGACACTCCTATCTCCCGGCGGCCCTTTTACGTTTTCCGCAAAGTGGTACTAAACCTTCTCGGAATGGACCGAGGTTTGTCTAGTGGCCTTGGTATACCACCGTAGACCACCGGTCAAGTTTCGGGTCATTTGGAGCTTGTTTGGTACTCCAACGGTTAACCGTGACTCGCAAAGGCCTCTTTTAAGTTGCAGCCCAACACCTCTCCAAAACAGCCCTATAACCCATCTAAGTCACTCCCATGCTCTCCGTCGTTCGATCACGATCGTGTGGGCGAAAACTACACCTCATTTGGACTCTCCTAGCTCCCTCTATGCCTATTTAAGCAAACCCCCCTCCAAATCCGGATCATCCCTTCCCCGAAACCCTAAAATCCGTCCCCGCCCGCGGACGTGTCACCGCCGGACAAAAATCGCCGCTACCCTCGCCCAATCCATGGGGCGCCACATCGTCGCGCCGCCCGCGCCCGCCCGCCAGGCAGTAGAACCCGCCACCGGCCGTCTGTAGCCGCCGCCCGCGCCTCCAGCGGCCGGCCCCCCGCCCGTGGCCGCCTCTGCATAACCTCGTCCGCCCCGGCCATCTGCCGCCGCCTTGCCGCGGTCTCGCGCCATGCCGGATCTCGCGCGCCCAGCGCCTCTCCGGCCCCTTGCCGTCTCGCCCGGCGGCCCGAGCCGCCTCCTCCGGCGCCCCGCCTCGCCGCCGCCGCCCTCGCCCGATCCAGATCCGGCCTCGGTTCCCGCGCCGTTGACCTCTCTCTCCCCCATTTTTTTCTCCAAGTCTTTGATACATTTGTTATTTTGTTGCATTTTCGAAGTGGTATATCTTTGCATCTGTAGATTCATTTTGCGCGTATAATATGTCGAAATGTTCGCCCTGAAGAGTAGATCATTTCATATCATCGCATCTTTTTCATGTGGGCTCATCTTGATGCCCGAAATGCCGTTGTCAGAGGGCTATGTGATGTTAGTTTCTGTTCCTTAACAGAACTTGCACTTTTGTTATTTTTGCCATGATTGATGTGTGCACGCTATGAATTTGAGTCCTACATGTGTTTTATTATATGCCATGCCATCTTTCCAGGGGTGTATGCCATGTATTTTTGTGATCTATGTGGTGACTAGCACAAGCATGCAAAGTAGGTGTCCTGATGTTGCTGTTTCCAGCTCTGTTTTGCTGATATTTTGATGCCATGTTAACTTGATGCTACCGAGAGATCCATGCATATTTTGAGATACTTCAGTAATGATGTTTTGGTAAAAATGCCTTGCTCTATCCATCCATGCCCTTGTTTGCAATTATGGAGTACCATAGCTTGAGTCAATCGAGCTCTACTTTTGCTATAAAATGTTTCCTGGCAGATTGTTTACAAGTTATTCAATTTTGCCAAGGTTGTTGTGGTTGATCCATGTATGCTATGTTATTTTTCTTGCCATGTATGTCTTCTATGCCATGTCTTCTTGATGTATGTATGCCTAGTTTATCATATAAGGCTCTGTAGTGAGTGCATCGATCTCTTAAACATGCCTACTTGTTATCAGTTTTTGACATGCCATGTTGCTGAATCTGTTAACGGAACTTTCAATATTGACATGGGTGTTACTATATTTTCGGATCCTTTTTGGCTTATGGTCAGTAAAGGACTTTTGTTCTATGCTTTGATTAGATTCATGCCATGCCTTGTTTTGCTATTTTAAGTTCCTGTAGCATGTAGTTTTCTTGCTCTGAACATTGCAACCTGATGCTGTTTTTGCCATGTGCAGCCTGATATTTTGTGCATTTTTGCCATGCTTGTTTGAACCTATTATGATGTGATTTAGCCGAAGCTCAGTGATCATCTTTTGTCAAGCATCTTGTGTAGATCACTGCCATATACTTTTTTGATACGTTTGGGTGCAGTAGCTTAATTTATTGTTGCTTGCTAAGTGGCATCATGCTGTTAATGGCAGATTTGTGCCATTCTTGTGTTGCTTGTCATTTCCAAACCGTGCATCCGATCCCGGTGATCTTTATATCGATTTCAACCGAAATCATCTCATCTTTCCAGTGGCATACTTGGTTTTCCAAGTTGATGCCTGGTTCATCATTTTCCTTCCGGAGCGCGCATACGCATTGCATATCACATCCCGCATATCATGCCATGTTTTGCATCATGTTGATTGTGCATTGCACCGTGATTTATTGTGGTTCCTTCGTTTGTGTTGTTGCTTTGGGTAGATCCGGGAGACGAGTACGTGAACGAGGAACCTGTTGAGAACGCTTACGAGGGTCAAGCTTTCGACAACTCTGAGAACATTGCAGGCAAGATGACCATACCCTCGAAATCACTTCTATCTTTGCTATGCTAGTTGCTCGCTCTTTTGCTATGCCTATGCTGCGATGCCTACCACTTGCTATGTCATGCCACCCATATTGCCATGTCAGCCCCTAACCATCCTTTCCTAGCAAACCGTTGATTGGCTATGTTACCGCTTTGCTCGGCCCTCTTATAAGCGTTGCTAGTTGCAGGTGAAGTTGAAGTTTGTTCCTTGTTGGAACATGGAGATGTTGTTCCTTTTTGGAACATGTTTACTTGTTGGGGATATCACAATATATATCTGCTATAATTAATACATCTATATACTTGGTAAAGGGTAGAAGGCTCGGCCTTATGCACGGTGTTTTGTTCCACTCTTGCCACCCTAGTTTCCGTCATACCGGTGTTATGTTCCTTGATTTCGCGTTCCTTACACGGTTGGGTGATTTATGGGACCCCTTGACAGTTCGCTTTGAATAAGACTCGTCCAGCAAGGCCCAACATTGGTTTTACCATTTGCCACCTAAGCCTTTTTCCCCCGGGTTTTCGCGAGCCCGAGGGTCATCTTTATTTTAACCCCCCCGGACCAGTGCTCCTTCGAGTGCTGGACCGAATCGAAATACTGCATGGGCCACCACGGGAAACTCGAGGCTTGGTTTTACTCGTAGCTAGTCTCATCCGGATGTGCCACGAGAACGAGATATGTGCAGCTCCTATCGGGATTTGTCGGCACAATCGGGCGGCTTTCTTTGGTCTTGTTTTATTGTCGTCGAAATGTCTTGTAGTCCGGGATTCGAGATTGATCGGGTCTTCCGGTAGAAGGAATATCCTTCGTTGACCGTGAGAGCTTATAATGGGCTAAGTTGGGACACCCCGCAGAGTAATATCTTTCAAAGCCGTGCCCGCGGTTATGAGGCGATGGGAATTTGTTAATGTCCGGTTGTAGAAAACCGAAGTTGACCTCAAATAAAAATACACATCAACCGCGTGTGTAACCGTGATGGTCTCTTCTCGGCGGAGTCCGGGAAGTGAACACGGTGTTGGAGTTATGTCTGACATAAGTAGTTCAGGATCACTTCTTGATCGCTACTAGCTTCACGACCGTGCTTTGCTCCTCTTCTCGCTCTCTTTTGCGAAGTAGCCACCATATATGCTAGTCGCTTGCTGCAGCTCCACTGCATTACTCTCATCCTTCCTATAAGCTTAAATAGTCTTGATCTCGCTGGTGTGCGATTCTTTGAGTCCCGTGACTCACAGATACTTCCAAAACAGTTGCAGTGCCGGCGATGCCAAGGCAGTGTGACTCAACCGAGCTCAAGTGGGAGTTCGACGAGGAACGTGGTCGTTACTATGTGTCTTTTCCCGATGATCGATGTGGTGCCAGCTTGGGACGATCGGGGATCTGTGTAGCATTTGGGGTAGTCTTCTTTTATTTTGGTTCCGTAGTCGGACCTTGAGTGTACTCTGAATGATGGATGTTTATTTATGTATTGTGTGAAGTGGCGTGTAAGCCAACTATGTATCTCTTTCCCTTATGTATTACATGGGTTGTGTGAAGATTACCTCACTTGCGACATTGCTTTCAATGCGGTTATGCCTCTAAGTCGTGCCTCGACACGTGGGAGATATAGCCGCATCGAGGGCGCTATGTTGGTAATCGAGCCTTCCCGACTTAGGAGCCCCCTACTTGATTGTTTGTCGGCGTTGTTGAGTCTAGAATGGAAAAATGTTTTGAGTCTTAGGATTATATATATCGGAGAGTAGGATTCTTTTTACTTCCGGTCCCTTCGTCAGCTCTGTGAGGTATCCTGACGTAGAGTTTTGACTCTTCTCTCCTCAAATTTCACTAAAAAAATTTTAGGATCACGTGGGTATCTTGGAATCATTCCGATGGTTTTGTGACGAGAACATTGTTCTTGGTGCCTCGACAATTAGGGGTTGTGGCGTTGTCCCGGGAGTTGAGCTCCGAGGTGTTGTCGTCACAATTTTATCGCTGCAGCCTGAATACCGAGTTTTGCCGACATCGAAATCTCTTTTGTGCGCTTGTTGGTGAGATAACCCTGATAGCCCAAAGATCGAGGCGAAAAGGGAGTATTGCCATGACTTGTATAACGGATGTTTTTCAAGGTCGAGGTACACGATTTCGAGGATTTCTTGGTTATGTGTTGACGGATGGATACAACGGATCTAGGTATTGTTAGTTTGGGTGATATATTTTGTGTCCCCTATCCCCAACACCGTATTGCATAACCAGAAAGTTTCGGAGTTTATAGGTGGGAATTCTAGTAGCTTACGTGATTTCTTTCCCATGTATGTATGATTTGAGATTGGGGTTCAAAGTTTAGTGGTCCGCCCATTCACGGCCGATTTCTGATGGTCGCGAGACGCCTTAAAGAATCCTTGGCTATGCTGATTCGGGACGTCTTGTTTGTCATTCGTGATTTGCCGCTATACGTCAGTGCCGTGTGGGCCCCACCACGAACACTTTGGGCGAAATCTCTATCATGTGTCTGTTCCGGCTCATTCTAGAAGCCAATCTCTTGTTTTCAGTTGTGATATTCGATTTGTTTCAAAGGCAGATGTTGATTCCATACCTTTATCTAAGTGGCTTCTCACCTTAATGGACGTGTGATGATTAACTTTGGAATTCATTAGTTCATTCTTGTTCGAATGTTTATTGTGAAGACTATATGTTGCAATTTCTATCCGTTGATTCTACTTATCTATTTGTCTATCAAAGGACTAACGGATGTCACCCTCTTTAGGATGGCTCCGCCAACGCGTCTGAATCCGGATCGCAATGATGGGGATCAGTCGAATCCTCCACCTCCACCTCCGCCTCCAGAGGCCTGGCAAGCTATCATGGCAGCCACCAATGCCAATGCTCGATGATTTTGCAGCTCTTGCAAGAACGTACTCGAGGGCAAGGCACTCAAGGAAATCAAGGTCAAGGCAACAATCAGCCGCATTTTGCTACTCTCGATCGGTTCCTCGCTAATCAGCCAAGTCTTTCGGTTTACGTATCGAGGCCACGAATCTTGACGATTGGTTAGTGGACATCTGCAAGCACTTTGACCATAGCAATGTCGACCCGAGGACTTTGTCAAGTTTGCATCGTTTCAACTCAAGGATCAAGTCAGCCGAGTGGTACCAAAGAATACAAAGATTCCAGAGGAGGTCGTGTCATTACACAGGATGAGTTCCACCGTGATTTCAGAGCTCATCACATTCGAAAGTGTTGTTGAGAGCAAGCGTGAGGAGTTCCGCAATCTCAAGCGAGGCAACATGTCCGTCTATCAATACAATATCCAGTTCGAGCTTCGCTCGTTTTGCTAAGCAAGACGTTCTGATGAAAAGAGTATGATCTATCAATTCAGAGGTGGTCCGAGAGAAGATCTGCAATTAGCTCTTGTGCTTTTGAGCCAGATAAGTATGATGATTTCTACAACATGGCATCAAGCAAGAAGCTGCCCAGCTCAAATGTGAGGCTTCTAAGAAGAGAATCGGGGATGCGATTCGGTCTTCTTCTTCCTCTCAAGTGGCAGCTAAGCAGAAGTTTTACCTTCCTCCTCCTCCGTCTCCGCCCTTTATCGTGAAGAACTCGGTGGCCGTGGATCTTCCCACCCACCCAACCCAAGCTATCGTAACAAGTCTAATTCTCAAGCTCCAAGGTCAAGTGCTCCTTACCACCGTCCGCACTCTGAGGTGACTTGCAACAAATGTCGTGAAAGGTCACTATGTGAACAAGTGCTTCAACCAGAGGCGCCTTCCGCCTCCTCCTGTGAAATCTTCCAAAGAATGCAAAGGTAAAGCATAATCCCAAGTCCGCCAAGGTGAATATGATGAATGCAGCTCAAGCGGAGGAATCTTCGATGTGATCATGGGTAATCTTCCAGATTAATGATATTCCTGCAAAAGTCTTATTTGATCTTTGGTGCATCGCATTCTTTCATGTCATATCCTTTTGCATCGAAGCACAATTTTGATACAGAGGCATTACCTAAAGCTATGCAAGTTATTTCTCCGGCTAAGCGTTTGAGCTCTAGCATGATGGTTCCGAATGTCGGTATCAAGATGGGTGATTATAGATTTCTGGCTAAACCAATTGTTCTTGGTGACTCGGATATTGATCTTATTCTCGGAATGAACTGGCTTTCTCAGCACAAAGCTCAGCTTGATTGTGCTGCCAGGAAATTCAATTGACTCACTCTTCTAATGATGTGATCATCTATGCCGCTCATGATGAAACCATTCGGTTGTTTTCTCTCAATGAGAAGGGCGAACTGAATGCCATCTCTCGATTCCATCGTTTGTGAGTACCAAGATGTCTTTCCGTAAGAGCTTCCGGTATGCCTCCTCATCGGCCAGCTTGAGTTCGTTATCGATCTTGAGCCCGGCATCAACCCGTTTGCAAGCGTCCATACAAGCTTGGACCTGATGAGCTGAAGGAATTGAAGAAGCAGCTCGATGAACAAGAGCGTCTGGGTTTGATCGGACCGAAGTTCATCTCCTTGGGGTTGTGGTGTTCTTTTTGTCCGTAAGAAGGATGGCACGGACCGACTTTTGCGTCGATTACCGTCCATTGAATAAGAAGACAATCAAGAACAAGTATCCACTTCCCAACATCAATGAGCTTTTCGAGCAACTCAAAGGTGCTACATGTTGTTCTCTAAGCTTGACCTTCGTATGGGGTATCATCGATTCGCATTCGTGAACAAGATATTCCCAAGACAAAGCATTCGTAACAAGCTTTGGTTCTTATGAATATCTTGTCATGTCTTTCGGCCTCGTCAATGCTCCTCCAACATTCTCTCGGATGATGAACTTCATCTTCAATCCCTACACCAATGAATTCGTCTTGGTCTATCTTGATGATATTTTGGTCTTCTCCAAGAATAAGAAGGATCATGCCAAACATTTGCGATTGGTGCTAGACAAGCTCGTAGAGTATCAATTCTATGCTAAGTTCTCCAAATGTGAATTTTGGCTTGATGAAGTGCTTTATCTTGGTCATATCATCTCCGCCAAGGGCATCACAGTTAATCCCGAGAAGGTGTCCGCAATTGTGAATTGGGAACCTCCTCGGAATGTCAAGCAGCTCCATGATTTTCTTGGTCTTGCAAGCTATTGTCAAGATTCGTTGAGAACTTCTCCAAGATTGCAAAGCCTCTTTCCAACCTCCTCCGTAAGCATGTGAAATATGTCCGTCTCCCGAGTGTGACGTTGCTTTCAATACCCTCAAAGAGAAACTCGTCACATCCTGCCTTGACTCCTCCCGATGAATCCAAGCCATTCAAGTTTTCTCGTGATGCTTCTCTTCAAGGTCTCGGTCTTTGTGTTAATGCAAGAGAAGAGAGTTGTGGCTTATACCTCTCGCCAGTTGAAGCCCAACGAAAAGAACTACCCCACTCACGATCTTGAGTTGGCGGCGATTGTCCATGCATTGATAACATGGAGACATCTCTTGTTGGGAAGGAAAGTGGACATTTTCACCGATCACAAGAGTCTCAAGTACATTTTCACTCAGCCCAACCTCAACCTCAGGCAGACTCGATGGGTCGAAATGATTCAAGAGTACAACCCAAGTATTGAATATACTCCGGGCAAAGCCAATGTCATTGCAGATGCTTTGAGCAGGAAGGCTTATCGCAATGACCCTAATCCTCAAGCCCTTTCAAGGATCTCTGTGAAGCTTTCCATAAGTCGAATCTTCAAGTTGTTCCTCAAGGCCTTCTTGCCAACCTCATAGTCTCTCCTACTTTGGAAGATCAGATTCGTGAGGCTCAACTTCGGATACCATGGTGAAAAAGGTGAAACGTGGTATCGACAAGGGCATTTCCAAGTACAAGAGCTTCAACGTTTATGACAAAGATACACTTTTCTTTGAGGAACGGATTGTGGTTCCTAAGGGTGATCTCTGAAAAGTCATTATGAACGAGGCTCACAATTCGCTTCTATCCGTTCATCCCGGAAGTACGAAGATGTACCATGATCTCAAGCAGTCATATTGGTGGACTCGAATGAAGCGAGAAATTGCTCAATTCGTGAATGAGTGTGATGTCTGCAGAAGAGTGAAAGCAGAACACCAAAGACCAAATTTGGTCTCCTCCAACCTCTTGCTATTCCGTAATGGAAGTTTGATCATATCGAGATGGACTTCAGATCGGTTTTCCTAAGTCCAAGCGTGGAAATGATGCTATCTTCGTTGTCATTGACAAGCTTACTAAAGTGGCTCATTTTCTTCCTATCAAAGAATCCATCACAAGAGCTCGGTTGGCGAGCTATACACCTCCGGGATTGTCTCCTTGCACGGCATTCCACAAGTGATCTCTTCGCACCGTGGCGGCATCTTCACCTCCAAGTTCGGGATTCTTTTCGTAAGGCCATGGGCACCAACATTCGTTTCAAGACACTTTCCACCCTCAAACAAGTGGCCAAGTCGAGCGAGTCAATCAAATCCTTGAAGATATGCTCGGGGCTTGTGTCATTTCTTTTGGTATGAAGTGGGAAGATTGTCTTCCATATGCCGAAGTTCTCCTACAACAACAGCTTCCAAGCGAGTTCGGGCAAGGCCCCATTCGAAATTCTCTATGGCGTAAAGTGTCGTACTCCTCTCAATTGGTCCGAGACAGTGAACGCCAACTTCTTGGCAATGACTTGATCACAGAAGCAGAAGAAATGTGCCAAGTCATTCGTGAGAATCTCAAAGCCGCGCAATCGCGCCAGAAGAGCTATTATGATGATAAGCACCGTGATGTGGCCTTTGAAATCGGAGACCATGTCTACCTCCGCGTTTCCCCAATGAAAGGCACTCGTCGCTTCGGTATCAAAGGGAAGCTTGCCCCTAGATACGTGGGTCCTTTCAAGATCATTGGGAAAAGAGGCGATCTCGCCTATCAACTTGAGCTTCCATCCAACTTTGCCAATGTGCACGATGTGTTCCACGTGTCACAGCTTCGCAAGTGCTTCAAGACTCCTGAACGCACTATCAACTTCGAAGAGATTGACCTTCAAGAAGATCTCTCTTATCATGAGCATCCCGTTGCTATTCTTGAAGAAACCGAGCGCAAGACTCGCAACAAGTCAATCAAATTCCTGAAAGTGAAGTGGTCACACCATTCCGCCGAGAAGCTACACGGGAGCGCGAGGATCACCTCCGTTCGAATATCCGGAGTTCTTTCAGTCCTAGATCTCGGGACGAGATCCTCTTGTAGTGGTGGAGTGTTGTAACACCGGATGTAACTTTCCATATTTGTAACTCCAACTCTTGCCATTTTCGGCATTGTGATATGATATTCCCTCCGTGGTTGGGTTTTTCTTCATTTTGCTTTTTGTCCATGTCATGCATTTCATATCATGTCATCATGTGCATCGCATTTGCATACGTGTTCGCCTCATGATTCCGAGCATTTTCCCGTTGTCCGCTTTTGCAATCCGACACTCCTATCTCCCCGGCGCCCTTTTACGTTTTTCCGTAAAATGGTACTAAACCTTCTCGGAATGGACCGAGGTTTGTCTAGTGGCCTTGGTATACCACCCGTAGACCACCGGTCAAGTTTCGGGTCATTTGGAGCTTGTTTGGTACTCCAACGGTTAACCGCACTCTCGCAAAGGCCTCTTTTAAGTTGCAGCCCAACACCTCTCCAAAACAGCCCTATAACCCATCTAAGTCACTCCCATGCTCTCCGTCGTTCGATCACGATCGTGTGGGCGAAAACTACACCTCATTTGGACTCTCCTAGCTCCTCTATGCCTATTTAAGCAAACCCCTCCAAATCCGGATCATTCCTTCCCGAAACCCTAAAATCCGTCCCAGCGCCCGGACGTGTCCCGCCGCCGCCCGGACAAAATCGCCGCTGCCCTCGCCCAATCATGGACGCCACATGTCGCCGCCGACCAACGCCCGCCAGCCGAACCCGGGCCGAGCCACCCAACCAGCAGCGCCGCCGCCATGTCCCGCGCCTCAGCGGCCCGGCCCCCCCAGCCGCCCTCTGTAACCTCGTCCGCCCCGTCCGCATCGCCGCCAGCCCGTCTCTCGCCGCCATGGGATCTCGCCCGCCCGCGCGCCTCTCGGCCCCGCCGCCCGTCTCGCCGGCCCCGACCCAACCGCCTCCTCCGGCGCCCGCCTCGCCCGCCGCCGCCCTCGCCCGATCCAGATCCGGCCTCGGTTCCCTTGATTGACCTCTCTCTCCCATTTTTTCTCCAAGTCTTTGATACATTTGTTATTTTGTTGCATTTTCGAAGTGGTATATCTTTGCATCTGTAGATTCATTTTGCGCGTATAATATGTCGAAATGTTCGCCCTGAAGAGTAGATCATTTCATCTCATCGCATCTTTTTCATGTGGGCTCATCTTGATGCCCGAAATGCCGTTGTCAGAGGGCTATGTGATGTTAGTTTCTGTTCCTTATCAGAACTTGCACTTTTGTTATTTTGCCATGATTGATGTGTGCACGCTATGAATTTGAGTCCTACATGTGTTTTATTATATGCCATGCCATCTTTTCAGGGGTGTATGCCATGTATTTTTGTGATCTATGTGGTGACTAGCACAAGCATGCAAAGTAGGTGTCCTGATGTTGCTGTTTCCAGCTCTGTTTTGCTGATATTTTGATGCCATGTTAACTTGATGCTACCGAGAGATCCATGCATATTTTGAGATACTTCAGTAATGATGTTTTGGTAAAAATGCCTTGCTCTATCCATCCATGCCCTTGTTTGCAATTATGGAGTACCATAGGTTGAGTCAATCGAGCTCTACTTTTGCTATAAAATGTTTCCTGGCAGATTGTTTACAAGTTATTCAATTTTGCCAAGGTTGTTGTGGTTGATCCATGTATGCTATGTTATTTTTCTTGCCATGTATGTCTTCTATGCCATGTCTTCTTGATGTATGTATGCCTAGTTTATCATATAAGGCTCTGTAGTGAGTGCATCGATCTCTTAAACATGCCTACTTGTTATCAGTTTTTGACATGCCATGTTGCTGAATCTGTTAACGGAACTTTCAATATTGACATGGGTGTTACTATATTTTCGGATCCTTTTTGGCTTATGGTCAGTAAGGGACTTTTGTTATATGCTTTGATTAGATTCATGCCATGCCTTGTTTTGCTATTTTAAGTTCCTGTAGCATGTAGTTTTCTTGCTCTGAACATTGCAACCTGATGCTGTTTTGCCATGTCCAGCCTGATATTTTGTGCATTTTTGCCATGCTTGTTTGAACCTATTATGATGTGATTTAGCCGAAGCTCAGTGCTCATCTTTTGTCAAGCATCTTGTGTAGATCACTGCCATATACTTTTTGATACGTTTGGGTGCAGTAGCTTAATTTATTGTTGCTTGCTAAGTGGCATCATGCTGTTAATGGCAGATTTGTGCCATTCTTGTGTTGCTTGTCATTTCCAAACCGTGCATCCGATCCCGGTGATCTTTATATCGATTTCAACCGAAATCATCTCATCTTTCCAGTGGCATACTTGGTTTTCCAAGTTGATGCCTGGTTCATCATTTTCCTTCCGGAGCGCGCATACCCATTGCATATCACATCCCGCATATCATGCCATGTTTTGCATCATGTTGATTGTGCATTGCACCGTGATTTATTGTGGTTCCTTCGTTTGTGTTGTTGCTTTGGGTAGATCCGGGAGACGAGTACGTGAACGAGGAACCTGTTGAGAACGCCACGAGGGTCAAGCTTTCGACAACTCTGAGAACATTGCGAGCAAGATGACCATACCCTCGAAATCACTTCTATCTTTGCTATGCTAGTTGCTCGCTCTTTTGCTATGCCTATGCTGCGATGCCTACCACTTGCTATGTCATGCCACCCATATTGCCATGTCAGCCCCTAACCATCCTTTCCTAGCAAACCGTTGATTGGCTATGTTACCGCTTTGCTCAGCCCTCTTATAGCGTTGCTAGTTGCGTGAAGTTGAAGTTTGTTCCTTGTTGGAACATGGAGATGTTGTTCCTTTTGGAACATGTTTACTTGTTGGGGATATCACAATATATATCTGCTATAATTAATACATCTATATACTTGGTAAAGGGTGGAAGGCTCGGCCTTATGCAGTGTTTTGTTCCACTCTTGCCACCCTAGTTTCCGCCATACCGGTGTTATGTTCCTTGATTTCGCGTTCCTTACACGGTTGGGTGATTTATGGGACCCCTTGACAGTTCGCTTTGAATAAGACTCGTCCAAAGAAGGCCCAACATTGGTTTTACCATTTGCCACCTAAGCCTTTTTCCCCGGTTTTCGCGAGCCCGAGGGTCATCTTTATTTTAACCCCCCGGACCGGTGCTCCTTCGAGTCTTGGCCCGAATCGAAATACCAAGGCCACCACGGGAAACTCGAGGCTTGGTTTTACTCGTAGCTAGTCTCATCCGGATGTGCCACGAGAACGAGATATGTGCAGCTCCTATCGGGATTTGTTTACAATCGGGCGGCTTTGCTGGTCTTGTTTTATTCTTTGTCGAAATGTCTTGTAGTCCGGGATTCCGAGATTGATCGGGTCTTCCAGTAGAAGGAATATCCTTCGTTGACCGTGAGAGCTTATAATGGGCTAAGTTGGGACACCCTGCAGAGTAATATCTTTCGAAAGCCGTTCACGCGTTTATGAGGCATATGTTAATTTGTTAATGTCCGTTTGTAGAAAACCCGAAGTTGACCTAAAATAAAAATACACATCAACCGCGTGTGTAACCGTGATGGTCTCTTCTCGGAGTCCGGGAAGTGAACACGGTGTTCGAGTTATGTCTGACGTAAGTAGTTCAGGATCACTTCTTGATCGCTACTAGCTTCACGACCGTGCTTTGCTCCTCTTCCCGCTCTCTTTTGCGAAGTAGCCCCCATATATGCTAGTCGCTGTCGCAGCTCCTTTGTACTACTCTGTCCTTCCTATAAGCTTAAATAGTCTTGATCTCGCGGGTGTGCGATTCTTTGAGTCCCGTGACTCACAGATACTTCAAAAGCGATTCTTGCAGTGCCGACGATGCGGTCAGGTGACTCAACCGAGCTCAAGTGGGAGTTCGACGAGGAACGTGGTCGTTACTATGTGTCTTTTCACGATGATCGATAGTGGTGCCCAGTTGGGACGATCGGGGATCTGTGTAGCATTTGGGGTAGTCTTCTTTTATTTTGGTTCCGTAGTCGGACCTTGAGTGTACTGAATGATGGATGTTTATTTATGTATTGTGTGAAGTGGCATTGTAAGCCAACTATGTATCTCTTTCCCTTATGTATTACATGGGTTGTGTGAAGATTACCTCACTTGCGACATTGCTTTCAATGCGGTTATGCCTCTAAGTCGTGCCTCGACACGTGGGAGATATAGCCGCATCGAGGCGTTACATCATGGAGCCCCAAGATGGAGATCAAAGGAGCTATATGATATTGGCCATATCATGTCACTACTATATAATTGCATGTGATGTTTATTATGTTTATGCATCTTGTTTACTTAGAACGACGGTAGTAAATAAGATGACCCCTCACAATAATTTCAAGAAGGTGTTCTCACGTGATGATCGGACACGGCCTAGTCGACTCGGATCATGTAACACTTAGATGACTAGAGGGATGTCAAAACTGAGTGGGAGTTCATTAAATAAATTTGATTAGATGAACTTAATTATCATGAACATTAGTCTAAAATCTTTGCAAAATGTCTTGTAGATCAAATGTCCAACGCTCATGTCAACATGAACTTCAACGCGTTCCTAGAAAACCAAGTCGAAAGATGATGGCAGCAACTATTCGGACCGGGTCCTAACACGAGGATCATCCTCATAGCAGCCAAGAAACAATATGTCCTAGAAGCACCGCTTAGGTGAAGCACCCATCCCAGAGAACCAAGGCGTCATGAACGCTTGGCCTCTGCGTCTTGATGATTACTCCCTCGTTCAGTGCGGCATGCTTTACAGCTTAGAACCGGGCTCCAAAAGCGTTTTGAGCAACACGGAGCATATGAGATGTTCGAGGAGCTAAAAATGGTTTTCCAAGCTCATGCCCGGGTCGAGAGATATGAAGTCTCCGACAAGTTCTATAGTTGTAAGATGGAGGAAAATAGTTCTGTCAGTGAGCACATACTCAAAATGTGCAGGTTGCACAACCGCTTTGTCCCAAATGGACATTAACCTCCGGACGAGGCGGTTATTGACAGAATCCTTGATCGCTCCCACCGAGCTATAAGAGCTTTGTGATGAACTACAAAAAGCGAGGAATGGTGAAAACTATTCTGAAGTATTTTCAATCTTTGAAGTCGGCAGAGGTAGAAATCAAGAAAGAACATCAAGTGTTGATGGTCAATAAAACCACTAAGTTCAAGAAGGGCATGGGTAAGAAGAATTTCAAGAAGGACGGCAAGGATGTTGCCGCCCGATAAGCCGATTGCCGGGAAGAAGTCAAAGAATGGACCCAAGCCTGAGACTGAATGCTTTTATTGCAAAGGGAAGGGCCACTGGAAGCGGAACTGCCCCAAATACTTAGCGGACAAGAAGGCCGGAACACTAAAGGTATATGTGATATACATGTAATAGATGTGTTGTCAGGACCCCGATTCCAAGTCACATCGATCTAGCCGGTAACACCTCATATCACTTTGCGGCCTCACGCACGGTATTCCCACGGGTGTCGCCTTACCATGGCCCGGGACCGTTTAGCGCTTTTGGCTCACGTATATGACAGCGTCTAGCATCCATATGACAGAACCGGGCCGACATGGCTAGTTGTGAACCCAAAGCGGCACTAACCCATGGGGACAGGCATACATGAATCACATCGAGCATGTCGGTCAGACGTGTGAATCCGGGCTGTAGCACTAGGCTAACAGGACTCAGGAACCCGGCATGTGAGCTAGGCAGGACTCCGGATGTCACCGCGTGACATTTCCACGAGGGGACAGAACCACGAGAGCAGTGAAACACATGCCCGGCCGATCAAGTGTCACGAAAGCGGTAGTCTTTGGGCTAGCAGGACTCCGGTGAACCCATGTAGCGGACTACTATGGCTCAAGGAAGCACTAGACTACATTTCCCCATAAGAGAGGCTGCCAAGGATAAACAACTAGATTGTCGGATCCCACACATACCAAGCATTTCAAACATACACACAATATGCTCGATATGTGTAAATACAACATGGCATCACAACATAACTCTACGACTCAAAATATTATTCAATAGGCTCCGAGGAGCGAGATATTACAAACATGGGTCTCAAGACCCAACATTGAAACATACAAGTCAAAGCACACGGAAGCTTAACATGTCCGAGTAATCGACATCTACAAATGAAAAAGGCCGGGAAGCCTGACTATCTACCGAGATCTGCCGGGGCACAAGATCGTAGCCGAGGTATCAAGCTAAGCGTCAAGTCCACGTGGAACTATTAGCGAGACCAGCGTCTCTTTGCAAAACATAAAATAAGCAAAAGTGAGTACAAATGAAATCAGCAAGACTTACATCACAACTAACTACATATGCATCATTATCAACAAAGGGGGTGGTGGAGTTTAACAGCAGCAAGCCAGCTTTGACTCGGTGGCTAACCTGAACTATGACTGCAAGTAACTCTTTTGAGATGGCGCACACGAGTCCACATATTCACCATATCAATACACCACTATGGATCCGCTCCCGTCTCCCTACGAGAACGCCGGCCCATAGCACTCACGCTTATCTTGCGCATTTTAGAGTATCCACTTTCACTTGTCTATGAACCTGCTATAGGCAACCCAAGTCCTTTACCGCGAACACGGCTATTCGAATAGATGATGTTAACCTGCAGGTGTACTTCTTCATACATGTTTCCACCACTTAGCGTGCACACACGACATGTGCTCGGCGGACTTCAGCTTAAAGCCGACGTGGGTGTAGACCACGACCTACCTAAACACTCAAGTCTCTAGTCCAGTTTATCGCCTATTCGGGTTCCATCCGCAGGAGGCCGGCCGAGGTTTTCACTAACGGCCCCGAGCGATGTGTGCAGGGTTCCCGAGCCACCAAGCAGAATCGGTACACCATGCCACGTGCCTACCGCATACACAGCCCACCCCTAAGGTCAGCGCTGCGTGCGGCCCCCAGCATACTACAAACACCAGAAACTACATGCAACTCCTGGACAGAGGACAAGGGTGATTAAGAAGTCGACTGGGGTCATATTTCAGGGCCCAATGCATGGTAGTAGCTGAATCATGGATCACAAACACAGAACTCAGTTCCTAAGGACGGCTTCAATGAGACAACCCACCATGTACTCCTACATAGCCTCTCACCGCTACCTTTACCAAATCGTGTTCACACACTTAGCTCACACATAGTAGGACATGTTCACACAACCCCGATTCATCTCCGATGAATCGGACTGACTCAACTCTAAGCGATGGCAGGCATGACAAACAAGCAAGTATGAGTAGGCACAACAGGGCTCAAACAACTCCTACTCATGCTAGTGGGTTTCATCTATTCTTGTGGAATGACAGTCATGCACGAGGAGGATAAAGGGGTTCAGCTACCGCGGAGTAACAGATGAATCGTTGCTGTCCTAATGCAGTAAAAGAGAGCAGGAGCGAGAGAATGGGATTGTATCGGAATGAACAAGGGGGTTTTGCTTGCCTGGCACTTCTGAAGATAATATAGCTCTTCATCGGTGTCATCAAACTCATCATCGGAACATACGTCTACTGGGGGGGAACAACCACCGACTAGCAAAGAAGGAATACAATCAATGTAATGCACATTCACATGAATGACATGTCATGTTAAGGTACTGAATTTACCTAATGCAATATCTAGCCAAGTTAATTGGAGTGGAACTCAAACAAGATCAAATTCCAACTCCAAATGTTATTTCATAAATTGCCCTAATCATCATTTGTCCTATTCAGTGAGGTTAACTTGTTCAAACATGCATGATCATGGCATAAACAGATTCTTCATATTTTTCTGATCATTTTTCATATATAACTTATTTCCATTGGAGTTATAGATTATTTTCTATGAATTTTAGAAGTTAGCACTATTTTACGGAATTTCTGTAAAAGAATAAATCCAGAAAAGAGTTATTGCATCAGCATGACGTCACTGTGATGTCAGCGGTCAACGGGCGCGGTCCAGGTCAAACTGACCTGTGGGCCCTGCGTGTCAGTAGTTAGTTTAACTAACTAGTATTAGTTAGTGTTAACCTAAGTTATTTAACAGAGCGGGCCCCACTGGTCATAGACTCAGCGGGAGTCAACCTGGGCCCTCCCAGTCAACGTCAACGGTCAAAGTCGCCGACGTTTAGCCGCCGGCGGCAGCAGACGCGGCGGAGGGCTGCGGGATTGCGTCTCCAGTGACCAAACCAACGGTGGAGGCCATCTACGTGACGAGGAGGCTCGGCCGCATCGACTAGTGCCATAGGTTTCGTCGGGGGTGGCCTAGAACGACGGCGCGGCCCACTTGGCGGCGGCGGAGTTCAGCGGGAAGGGAGAAGGAGCTACGGTGCACGGCGAGGGCGGTGTTCGTCGTGTTCGGCTCACTGGGAGCTCGGTGAGCATGGAGGCACGCTCAAAAAGCAGGCGAGGCGTGTGGCCACGGCAATGACATGGCACGGCGTGGCAAGCTCGGCCGTGGTCGGAGGGCGGGGCTAGGGAACGGGAATGGAGGCGAGCAAGGGGAGGATCGAGGAGCTCACGGGGATCTGGCCGGGGTAGGTCGTGACCTCGGAGGCGCTCTGGGCCAGGCGGATCGACGGAGTCGATCTCCGGGCACCGGAGATGAAGAAGACGATGCTCCGGTCGACTGGGGCATCCTTTGGTCGCGTGCGTCGGGTGTGTGGCTCCACGGGGTCGTGGCGGAGCTTAGGGATGCGGAGAGAGAGCGAGGGAGTGGCTGCGGCCGTGGTGGAGCTTGTCGGTGTTCTCGGGTGCATCCGGGGAGAATGAGGGAGAGAGACAGAGGAGGGGGATGGGTGCGGGAAGAGTGAGAGGAGATCGAGGGGGTCGCGTGGCGCTGCGAGAGGCGTCCAGGGGGAGGAGGAGGCAGCCAGGCAGAGAGGAGGTGGCCGGCGTGTGGCTGCGCGCGCCGGGCACGCGCCCCTGCCTACTGTCGCGAGGAGGAAGGCGACAGAGGGGCTGCGGTGGTGGGCTGGGCCGGCTTTGGTGGGTTACTGCAGTGGGTGGCAGAGTAAGTGGCCCGGTGGCGTTCTCTCTCTCTCTCTTCTAAATTGTTTCTGTTTTCTATTTCCTGTGAATGTTGGGCTTTATTAAAAATACTTAGGCACACTCAAAAATCACCAAACTGCTCATGGCCATTGTTTGGAGTATATCCAACATGGAACATTTCACTTTAGGATTATTTGGACATTTTAAATATTTTATAGAATTTAAATGCCCAAATTCAAATAGAGTATGATTTAATTCAGATCCCAAATATGTCATGGAAAAATGTGCATCACCTCTGGCTACTATTTACGGTATTTCCCATAAATGATGAACATTTTTGAAAGCCATTTGGACTTCTTTGGAAATATTTTGGTTGAACCTAGTGAATTCCTTTAATGCTAGGGTTTAGGCAATCCCCATTTCAAGTTTCTTAGGAATTTAAACATGATGACATGATGAGCAAGCAAAGTCAAGCAAGGGCTGATCTGGGGCTCTGACAGCTCACCCCCACTAAACAAGAATCTCGTCCCGAGATTCAAGACGTGAGGTAAGAAGACAGAGGGGGACACTAGCTAACACGATCTTGTCGATCCAATTGCCCTTCCCAAAGATGTTGGTTCATTGCTCCAAATGATCTTGACGTCCTTGCTTTCGAGATCTTCATCCAACACGATGGTGACAGAAAGAAACTCTATAGAAAACGATCTGCTCGAAGGTCGAGCACTCAAGATCAACTCGTGGAATGAGATGTTGAAACATCTCGAGTTGAGTCACAAAACACAATGAGAGGGATGGAAGAACAAACAACGAGGTTTGATTTGGTGGGCAACAATTCCACGCTTAGAGAGATGGTGGATGGTGTCAAGGCGGCGAGGAAATAATTGCCATGATTCCATAACGGGGCACCTTAGGGAGGGTGACTCGTAGAATTATTCCCTTAAGTGGCAAAAGGAATTACTTTTGATACAAAGATCATTGAAACTCTCTATACCAGCCTAAGGCAATCACAACGATCGTGTGAACGAATTCGAAAGAATGGCATACTCATACTAGAATAGATGATGTGGACTACCTTGTTGAAGACAACACAATGGATGATTTTGCTTATCACCGGAAATGAATGGGACCCATGACAGGACCACTTTTGAAGATGATCACGGACAAGAATCACGAGAAGGACAGCCCATGGAAAATTGGCATGATGGGGTGCAAGCTGGGAACAACATGCAAATGTTAGAAATGTTCCAACCGTCATATCTGCCTGAGATTCAGATCTGGTTAGTAACAGGATACTAACAGCAGGTCTGGAAAGGAAAATGAAAGTTTGCAACACAAATCGATGAGATGGCGTTGCGAGATTCTCGGGAAATGAACTATGATAGCAAGCTCCAAAACATGAGTTGGTTCTGCTACAACATGTGAACACGTTGTCCGAGACAAGCATGACCACATAGTAGTCTTATAATAAAACACTACCGAGTTCAGGTGGGGAATCATCAACGAGGATAACGAAATCTTGTACAAACCCGTCTGGTACCTTCAGGACTAGCACTTAGAACTTATTACCCTTGAACAAATCAATCAGTGGCTTGGTGTGCTAGGAAATACATATGGGCTGAGGGTTGCAAGTCTTCAAACCATAGAATACTTTGCACATATGCATGGTGACTTGGGATGGTTACGAAGGAAGCAAAAACAAGCTTTCCCAAATTCACGCGGCAACTTTCATCAAATGCACGTGAATTAGAGGAAGTCACTCCTTTCATCCAAACGTATACCTCATGAGCGGAGCATGAAGGCAATGCTTACAAAGTTTCCAATACTAGTGTAATGTTCAACATAAATCATGGGGGAGACAAAATGTTGCTGATGGGTTCAACAACAACTCATCGGAATTTCCATATCACTGGACTTCCACCATCATGTGAACACGATGATAGCATTGGTCAGACCAAAAGATGTAATGGTGTATGCTCGAGGGATCAACCACGAGTAAGACAACATTATGAATATCATTGGTTCTGACTTGACTTGACGATAGCCCATACTCAAGTCAAAATTTTGGCAAGACAACAGATCCAACAACTGATCACGAGGACCAATCAATGAAGATATCATCTTTCTTCAACACACACTACACAAGAATATCCCTTTGGAACGAAATAAGTTAGGCAAGCTTTTACCTTCCAACTCTCCAAGTTGTTGTTTAGCTTAACCAACTAGCTCAGGGTATCCAACACATATTCTTGGAGAAAAGTGGTTTATTGGAAAACCAACTTGATCACGAGCTCAACATAACGATCGGGGACAACTTTCGGTAATACTTCCGAGAAGATATTCGGAAAATCACGAGCCACCGGTATGTTACTAAGCTCGAGAACAACCTTGCTTTCCAGGGCAAGATGACATGATCAAAAGAATGAGGGATTGACACAATTCTAACTCATTGATCGGAAAGTGCACCAGGAAATAAGGACTAGGTAGCACGATCAATCTTAGAATGATGATTACATAATCAACACACCAAGAATGATATTATCGTCCATTAACCACCAAGCAACGGGGTTGCTAGGAGTATCGATTCCACACATCACGATTCACTTTTCGGCATTCCGGCTGTGACAACACGGACCCGAGGAATGAATAATGATGGCGAGAAGTATCACTATACCAAGAGTTCATAAGAGGTGGTGCAATTCTCATGATATTCCTAACATAAAGAGGGCAATACTTCGGGGTGGAACAGAATCAAAAGCTGGATTGGCATTTTGACCTGCGGAATACAACTACTTTGACCCAATCCTCAAAATGGACAAGGTACTAGAGTTTGTTTCTCCAAGTCATTCTGGATAGAATGGCTTGACGGACCACAAGAGTAATAGGCATCAATAAACGAATGCACGCATACCCTTGACTATCAATTGATAGACGGGGTCGAATACAACTAAGGAGGAACAACTCGAGGAACACATAACTTTACGAGTTGTGGATGCATAGGTTAGTATGTCGAATCAAGTTCAACAGGTTTCTTCCGGATAACCCATGCGAAAAGGTAGAACTGGCGAGTCGCAATATAGAATGGAGTACTCCTCAAGAGCACCCTAGTTGTGATCTTTTGGCTCAAAAGAACTTACGCCATAAGCGGTTCATGGTATTTGGAAGAAGGAAATACCACGGACCTCGAGGACTATTGCAAGGTTACTAATATCCTAAAGGGACTAGCAAACACTATCAACATGAAGTAAGTAGGGTGAATCTTGGGTCAAGAACCCGTGAGTAGAATACCTACTAACTAAATTGCATCACGGGATGCTTTCGAGAATGATGGCCAGAATCATCACACGGGAACACAAAACATGGCTAGTTTACTAGGTGACTCCCTAAAACACCTAGGTTCATAATAATAGCTCCAACATATATGCCGAGGCAGCGGAGTACCTCAACATACTAATTAGTGTGCTTATTCTGAACAAAAGGACATCGGAAACGGAAAGAAAGGATTTGCAAATGCATCAGGCTATTTAGAAACCAGTGATGACTCGGACAAGATAACGGTACATAAATGCTCAAAATGATTTGAGACATCCTGCAAAATGGTGGCATAACCACTCGGAAGCACAATATCAAGGTTCCGAGACCAACTATGAGCACACGGAAGTAGTAGAAACTGAATCGAGATTTGAAACTATCAATTCTATAAGTCTATGGATTAGTAACACGTCATCCCGATAGATAGATGAGAAGGCCTAGTTCTTAATCCCGTAGAAGAGAAGAGGATGACTCGGATCGAGAAGGCCATGAGGTATAAGGAGTAAAAAGAGCCTTACGTTCCTCCCACAATCAATTCCTTACATAACTAAAGCATTTCTAGACGCAACTTCACCCGGTTTGGCTTGGTAATCTTCTGAGCGATCGAGGCTCACGATACCAAAGCTGTCAGGTCCCTGATTCCAAGTCACATCGATCTAGCCGGTAACACCTCATATCACTTTGCGGCCTCACACACGGTATTCCGATGGGTGTCGCCTTACCATGGCCCGGGACCGTTTGCGCCTTTTGGCTCACGTATATGACAGCGTCGCTAGCATCCATATGACAGAGAACCCGGGCCGACATGGCTAGTTGTGAACCCAAAGCGGCACTAACCCATGGGGACAGGCATACATGAATCACATCGAGCATGTCCGTCAGCAGCGTGTGAATCTGGGCTGTAGCACTGGGCTAACAGGACTCCAGGAACCGGGGGTGAGCTAAGCGGGACTCCGGATGTCACCGCGTGACATTTCCCGAGGGGATGACCACGAGGAACAAAGTGAAACACATGCAGGCCAGTCAAGTGTCACGAGCGGTAGTCTTTGGGCTAGCAGGACTCCGGTGAACCGGGCAGAAGCGGACTACTATGGCTCAAGGAAGCACTAGACTACATTTCCCCATAAGAGAGGCTGCCAAGGATAAACAACTAGATTGTCGGATCCCACACATACCAAGCATTTCAAACATACACACAATATGCTCGATATGTGTAAATACAACATGGCATCACAACATAACTCTACGACTCAAAATATTATTCAATAGGCTCCGAGGAGCGAGATATTACAAACATGGGTCTCAAGACCCAACATTCAGAGCATACAAGTCAAAGCACACGCAGAAGCTTAACATGTCTGAGTACTGACATCTACAAATGAAAAAGGCTGGGAAGCCTGACTATCTACCAGATCCTGCCGGGGGCACAAGATCGTAGCTGAGGTATCAAGCTAAACGTCAAAGTCCATGTTGAACTATTAGCGAGACTGACGTCTCTCTGCAAAACATAAAATAAGCAAATGTGAGTACAAATGTACTCAGCAAGACTTACATCAGAACTAACTACATATGCATCATTATCAACAAAGGGGGTGGTGGAGTTTGACTGCACAAGCCGACTTTGACTCGGTGGCTAACCTGAACTATGACCGCAAGTAACTCTTTTGAGGTGGCACACGAGTCCACATATTCACCATATCAATACACCACTATGGATCCGCCTCCGTCTCCCTCACGAGAACGCCATCCATAGCACTCACGCTTATATTAGCATTTTAGAGTATCCACTTTCACTTGTCTATGAACTGTTATAGGTAACCCGTAAGTCCTTTACCATGACACGGCTATTTGAATAGATGATGTTAACCCCGCAGGGGTGTACTTCTTCATACATGTTTCCACCACTTAGCGTCGCACCGACATGTGCTCGGTAGACTTCAAGCGAAAGCCGGCGTGGGTGTAGACCACGACCTACCTAAACACTCAAGTCTCTAGTCCGGTTTATCGCCTATTCGGGTTCCATCCGCAGGGAGGCGGCCGAGGTTTCCACTAACGGCCCCGAACGATGTGTGCAGGGTTCCCGAGCCACCAAGCAGACGAATCGGTACACTGTTACGTGCCTACCGCAACACAGCCCACCCCTAAGGTCAGCGCCATGCGTGCCCCAAAGATACTACAAACACCGAAACTACTTGCAACTCACAGACAGAGGACAAGGGTGATTAAGAAGTCGAGCGGGGTCATATTTCAGGGCCCAATGCATGGTAGTAGCTGAATCATGGATCACAAACACAGAACTCAATTCCTAAGGACGGCTTAAATGAGACAACCCACCATGTACTCCTACATGGCCTCTCACCGCTACCTTTACCAAATCGTGTTCACACACTTAGCTCACACATAGTAAGACATGTTCACACAACCCCGATTCATCTCCGATGAATCGGACCGACTCAACTCTAAGCGAAGCAGGCATGACAAACAAACAAGTATGAGTAGGCACAACAGGCTCAAACAACTCCTACTCATGCTAGTGGGTTTCATCTATTTAGTGTGGAATGACAGGTCATGCGAGAGGATAAAGGGGTTCAGCTACCGCAGCAGTAATGTATTTAATCGTTGTTGTCCTAATGCAGTAAAAGAGAGCAGGAGCGAGAGAGTGGGATTGTATCGGAATGAACAAGGGGGTTTTGCTTGCCTGGCACTTCTGAAGATAATATAGCTCTTCATCGGTGTCATCGAACTCATCATCGGAACATACGTCTACTGGGGGGGAACAACCACCGACTAGCAAAGAAGGAATAGAATCAATGCAATGCACATTCACATGAATGACATGTCATGTTAAGGTACTGAATTTACCTAATGCAATATCTAGCCAAGTTAATTGGAGTGGAACTCAAACAAGATCAAATTCCAACTCCAAATGTTATTTCATAAATTGCCCTAATCATCATTTGTCCTATTCAGTGAGGTTAACTTGTTCAAACATGCATGATCATGGCATAAACAGACTCTTCATATTTTTCTAATCATTTTTCATATATAACTTATTTCCATTGGAGTTATAGATTATTTTGTATGAATTTTAGAAGTTAGCACTATTTTATGGAATTTCATGTAAAAGAATAAATCCAGAAAAGAGTTATTGCATCAGCATGACGTCATTGTGATGTCAGCGGTCAACGGTCATGATCCAGTCAAATCGACATGTGGTCCCCGGTGTCGATGAGTTAGTTTAACTAACTAGTATTAGTTAGTGTTAACCTAAGTTATTTGCGTAGCGGGCCCCACCGGTCATAGACTCGGAGTCAACTGAGCCCACCGATCAACGTCAACGGTTAAAATCGCGGCGTTTAGCCGCCGCGGCAGCGAGCAGCGGAGGCTGCGAGATTGCGTCTGGCGACCAAACCAACGGCGGAGGCCATCTACGTGACGAGGAGGCTCGGCCGCATCGACTAGTGCCATTGGTTTCGCCGGAGGTAGCCTAGAACGACGGCGGCGTCCACTTGGGCGGCGGCCGGAGTTCGGCGGGGAGGGGAGAAGGAGCTACGGTGCACGGCAGGGGCCGGTGTTGGTCGTCTTCGGCTCCTAGGAGCTCGGTGAGCACGGAGGCACGCTCAAAAACGGGCGGGGGCGACTGTGGCCACGGCAACGACATGGCACGGCAGCGGCAAGCTCGGCCGTGGTCGGAGGACGGGGCTAGGGGACGGGAATGGAGGGGGCGAGCAAGGGGGGAGGAGCAGGAGCTCACAGGGATCTGGCGGGGTAGGTCAGCGGCCTCGGAGACGCTCTGGATGAGGCGGATCGACGGAGTCGATCTCCGGGCACCGGAGATGAAGACGACGATGCTCCGGTCGACTGGGGCATCCTCTGGTCGCGTGCGTCTGGTGTGTGGCTCCACGGGGTCGTGGCAGAGCTTAGGGATGTGGAGAGAGAGCGAGGGAGTGGCTGCGGCCGTGGTGGAGCTCGTCGGTGTTCTCGGGTGCATCCGGGGGAGAACGAGGGAGAGAGACAGAGGAGGGGGATGGGTGCGGGAAGAGTGAGAGGAGATCGAGGGGGTCGCGTGGCGCTGCGAGAGGCGTCCAGGGGGAGGAGGAGGCAGCCAGGCAGGGAGGAGGTGGCCGGCGTGTGGCTGCGCGCGCCGGGCACGCGCCCCTGCCTACTGGCGCGAGGAGGAAGGCGACAGAGGGGCTGCGGTGGTGGGCTGGGCCGGCTTTGGTGGGCTGCACAGGTAGGTGGCCAGGTAAGTGGCCCAGGTAAGCGTTCTCTCTCTCTCTCTTCTAAATTGTTTCTGTTTTCTATTTCCTGTAAATGTTGGGCTTTATTAAAAATACTTAGGCACACTCAAAAATCACCAAACTGCTCATGGCCACTGCTTGGAATATATCCAACATGGAACATTTCAGTTTAGGATTATTTGGACATTTTAAATATTTTATAGAATTTAAATGCCCAAATTCAAATAGAGTATGATTTAATTCAGATCCCAAATATGTCATGGAAAATGTGCATCACCTCTGGCTACTATTTACAGTATTTCCCATAAATGATGAACATTTTTGAAAGCCATTTGGACTTACTGGAAATATTTTGGTTGAACCTAGTGATTTCCTTTAATGCTAGGGTTTAGGCAATCCCCATTTCAAGTTTCTTAGGAATTTAAACATGATGACATGATGAGCAAGCAAAGTCAAGCAAGGGTTGATCTGGGGCTGTGACATGTGTACCTTACCAGTACTCGTAGTAACTCCTGGGTATTTGATACCGGTGCCGTTGCTCATATTTGTAACTCACAGCAGGAGCTGTGGAATAAGCGGAGACTGGCGAAGGACGAGGTGACGATCTTGGCGTCGGGAATGGTTCCAAGGTCGATGTGATCTCCGTCGGCACGCTACCTCTACATTTACCTACGGGATTAGTTTTAAACCTCAATAATTGTTATTTAGTGCCAAGTTTGAGCATGAACATTGTATATGGATCTCGTTTAATACGAGATGGCTACTCATTTAAATCCGAGAATAATGGTTGTTCTATTTATATGAGAGATATGTTTTATGGTCATGCCCCGATGGTCAATGCTTTATTCTTAATGAATCTCGAACGTGATGTTACACATATTCATAGTGTGAATACCAAAAGATGTAAAGTTGATAACGATAGTCCCACATACTTGTGGCATTGACTCCTTGGTCACATTGGTGTCAAGCGCATGAAGAAGCTCCATGCTGATGGACTTTTAGAGTCTCTCGATTATGAATCATTTGACACATGCGAACCATGCCTCATGGGCAAAATGACCAAGACTCCGTTCTCCGGAACAATGGAGCGAGCAACCAACTTATTGGAAATCATACATCTTGATGTGTGCGGTCCAATGAGCGTTGAGGCTCGCGGAGGATATCGTTATGTTCTCACTCTCACTGGCGACTTAAGTAGATATGGGTATGTCTACTTGATGAAACACAAGTCTGAGACCTTTGAAAATTTCAAGGAATTTCATAATGAAGTAGAGAATCAACGTGACCGTTCATGTAGTGTTGCGTGGTTCTACAACTGGTTCGATAACCTTGGTCTCATCACTAAGGGAAATACCTAACGTAGTTGTGCTGCATCATCCCTTCCTCTTTGGGGAAATACCGACGTAGTTCAAGCCGCATCAGTAGTCCACCCTCGGGGCTGAGGGTTTGTACCAGTAGCTATGTGTTTAATCTATCTCTCTCGTGTTCTTGAGATGGCACGATCTTGATGTATCGTGGGCTTTGTTAATATTGTTGGATCATATGGTGTTTTCCCCTCTCTAACTTGTTGTGATGAATTGAGTTTTCCCTTTCAGATTTCGTTTTATCGGATTGAATACTTTTATGGATTTGAGAGCGCTTGATATATGTCTTGCATATGAATACCCGTGGTGACAATGGGGCATCATATTGATTCACTTGATATGTGTTTTGGCACTCAACTCGCGGATTCCCGAGGTGACATTGGGGTAATCTATGCATAGGGGTTGATGCACATTCTCTTCTTTGTTTCTCTGGTAGAAATCTTAGGGCACTCTTTGAGGTTCTTTGTGTTGGATTGGGTATTATGAATCTGAAATTGTTTGATGCATATCGTATAATGAACTCACGGATACTCGCGGTGACATTGGAGTATCTAGGTGACATTAGTGGTTGTTGATGTGTATCATATGGTGTTATTTTAGAACGAACTCTTGGTTAGATCGATCGGAAAGAACAGCTTGGTGTTATTTTAGTACGAACTCTAGGATAGATTGATCGGAAAGAATAGCTTTGAGATGGTTTTGTACCCTACAAACAATTTCGTCTTATGTTCTCCGCTAGATAGGAACTTTGGAGTGATTCTTCACCGCATGTTGAGGGATGGTTATATGATCCAATTATATTAGCATTGTTGAGATATTGCACTAGCGAAAGTATGGACCCTAGGCCTCATTTTCAAGCATTGCAATACCGTTTGTGCTCCGTTTTATCAAGTGCTACATTGCTGTTTTTTATTGTTCCTATTACAAAAATCAATATCTACTATCATTACTACACTTGTATCACCATCCCTTTGCCGAACTAGTGCACCTATACAATTTACAATTGTATTTGGTGTGTTGGGGACACAAGAGACTCTTTGTTATTTGGTTGCAGGGTTGTTTGAGAGAGACCATCTTCATCCTACACCTCTCACGGATTGATAAATCTTAGGTCATCCACTTGAGGGAAAATTGCTAATGTCCTAAACTCTACGCTTTGAGGCCCAACACGAGTCTACAAGAACAAGTTGTGTAGTAGACATCACTCTACACCAACCTTGCCGCCCTTCCGATGATGTGGGAGTAGTTTACCACAGACCTATGGGCCCATAGCTAGTAGCTAGATGGATTCTTCTCTCTCTTTGATCTTCAATACAATGATCTCCTCGATGTTCTTGGAGATCTAATCGAGGTAATTCTATTGCGATGTGTTTGTTGAGATCCGATGAACTGTGGGTTTACCATCAGATTATCTATGAATATTATTTGAGTCTTCTCTGAACTCTAGGCATGATTAAGATATCTTTGTATTTCTCTTTGAACTATCGGTTTGGTTTGGCCAACTAGATTGGTTTTTGTTGCAATGGGAGAGGTGCTTAGTATTGGGTTTAATCTTGTGGTGTCCTTACCCAGTGACAGAAATGGTAGCGAGGCACGTATTGTATTGTTGGCATCAAGGATAAAAAGATGGGGGTTTTACCATATTGATTGGATTTATCCCTCTACATCATGTCATCTTGCTTAAAGCGTTGATCTGTTCTTACGAACTTAATACTCTAGATGCAGGCAGGAGTCGGTCAATGTGTGGAGTAATAGTAGTAGATGTAGGCAGGAGTCGGTCTACTTGTCATGTACGTGATGCCTATATTCATGATCATTGTCTTAGATGTCGTCATAATTATTCGCTTTCATATCAATTGCTCAACAGTAATTTGTTCACCCACCGTATGCTATCTTCAAGAGAGAAGCCTCTAGTGAAACCTATGGCCCCCGGGTCTATTTTCCATCATATATTTTCTGATCTATAAAACCAAAATCCAAAAATACCTTGCTGCACTTTATTTATATTTACTTTATTTTGCCTTTTTTTATTTATCCTTTATACCTATTTCTTTTAGATCTCACTCTTGCAAGTGACCATGAAGGGATTGGCAACCCCTTTTTCGCGTTGTGTGCAAGTGTCTGTTAGTTTGTGTAGGTGGGGATTTTCTTGTACCTCCTACTGGATTGATACCTTGGTTCTTAACTGGGGGAAATACTTATCTCTACTTTGTTGCATCACCCTTTCCTCTTTAAGGGAAAAAACAACGCAAGCTCAAGAAGTAGCAGAGCTCCAGGAGAGTGATGTCGAGCTCAGAATCGGCAAGTGTGGGTGCTGGTCATGCTGCAACAAAGTGCGGCGGTGGCGGGGCTACGGCTACGGTGGAGTGCGCGCAAGGACACGAGTTCGAGCTCAGGGGGGTTGCAGAGAGGAGGCGGAGCTCACAACGGTGGTCGAGAAGCTGCTCGGGGCAGCCGGGGTTGCTTGAAGGCGGTGGATCGACGAGGCGATGTGCGATGGACGAAGGTTGATGAAGGGGGCGATGCAGTCGGGGTAGGAGCGCCACACTCCAATGGGCGCCCGTAGGTGAAGGAGAGGTCGACGACGAAGTCCTTGGACAAGCTAGCGGGGCTCAGGGGGCACGGGGGCCGCGAGTTCTTCGGAGGTGAGCGGCGACGGTTGCGCTCGGGCAGGCGCGGTGCGGCAGATCTGGAGGAGGGGGAAGAGAGGCCGAAAGTGGAGGGGTGAAGAGGGGGAGAGGGAACCGAGGCAGCGGGGGAGGCCTCATCCTCGTCAGTGAACTGGTTCGGCGGGGACGGCTCGGTCGCTCCCGGTTTGCCCCCTGTAGCGAGGTAGACTACAAGGGGAGGGGGCAGGCTGGGCTGCTGGGCCTGTTCGGTGGCTAGATCCCAGGAGAACGAGGAAGGGGGGTTTCCTTTTCTTTTTTTTGTGGACGCCGCTAACTGCCACACGTGTGGGCGTTAAGGAATCTGCCCACACGTTCTGTGTGGTGCCTAAGAGGACCAGCCCACACATCTGTTTGTGGGCAAAACAACTAGCGCTCACACGCCTCTTTTTTCCCTCCCGGTCCATCTTACACGCGTGCGTGTGGGCGAAATAGATAACGCCCACACGCCCGGTACGTCAGGCCTCGTACCTCGTGGTCCCGCACGCCCCACGTGACACTTTACCGCGTGCCCTTGATTGCCATGGGCCGGACCCTCGTCCATGCTCGTTTAAGTGCAGTTGCCATGTCGCTGAACTACGGTTGTCATGTCGGACAACTACAGTTGCCATGTTTGCTCAACTGCAGTTGCCATCTAAGGTCAAAGTTCCAGATTGCCATTTTTTGGACAACTACAATTGTTGCCATGTGTGGTATGGTCTACTACAGTTGCCATGATTTCAAAACTTTAGGAGTTGCCACATACTAATATTAGGCAGTTGCCATGTAGCGCTACAAAAAAAGCATGGCAAAAAACATGTTCGGGTAAAAGAGAGAGTTGCCATGTGCTCACAAGCACGCTAGGGCAGTTGCCATTTAAAAAAGAAAGAGTTGTCATCTGCTTACGTGCACGCTAAGGCGGTTGCCATGTACCATGCCAAACGTATGGCAACCGACATGTTCGGGTAAAAAAAGAGAGTTGCCATCTGCTTGCAATCACGCTTAGGCGGTTGCCATGTACCTTTGCAAAACGCATGGCAACTGGCAGCTTAGGTGTGGGAGAGGAGGTGGGCGTGTGGGTGAGATGGCAACCGCCCACACACCAGCCTTGTGCGTGATCAAATCGTGTGTGGGCGAATCACTAAACGCCCACACACCGGCCCCTCCGTGTGGTAAAACGGATGTGTGGGCGGCCTCTCTCACACACCACACACGCGAGTTGTCCTACGTGGCATACAAAATCAGCTAATTCGTGCCAAGATTCGTGCAGAAGTTACTGAACGATGATGAAGGCGTATGGGTGAGTTGGCTAACGCCCACACGTGTGGGCGTTAACATTTCCATTTTTTGTTTGTTTTACTTTTTAAAACTTTCTGGTTTTTCTTTTTAGTTTTATAAAATATAATACTAGCCCCTAATTTAGTATCATTAAGTAAGCCACTGCCACATTTAGTTTGAGGTTTAAATAAAATAGTTTAGTGTTTTATAAATTAAAAGGCATTTAATTATCTATTTTATCCATTGTTTAAATTAATATAGGACACTAAAACACTTTATAAAAATGTTGGTTCACCACCAATATTAGCAAATGAATATTTGCCACATGATGAACATTTTAGTTTTCATGTTTGAGAAATTTTGAATTTCACTCATAATTTGAATTCAAATTTGACTTTGATTTTTCATCAAGTGATAATTAGCTCGGTAAGCATGGTGACCTGGCATCATTAGAGTGAGGTTACTGTAGCATGACACTAGGGGTGTTACAATGGGCCTCAATGGTCCTCTATGGGGCCCACAAGCCACTAGGGCACATCCAGGGGGTAGGGCACGCCACATGGCTTGTGGGCCCATCGAGGATCCTCTCCAGTACTTCTTTCTTCAAGTATTTTTTATATATTCCAAAAATAATTCTCCGTAAATTTTCACGTCATTTTGAGCTCTGGAGAATAGCTATCTCTGTTGTAGCTTTTTCAGTTCAGAGTTCTAACTGCTGACAATCTCCCTCATTTGAGTTATCTTGCTTTTTAAGAAAGAAAAGGCATTAGAATTGCATCATAATATGGAATGTAACTTCAAAACAATATAAACAACAATAGTAAAATATGATGCAAAACGGACGTATCACAGCATCTCTAGCAGACCCCGCAAAATGGCATCCCACAAAACGTTTTAAGGTTCACCCGAAAATTGATTTGCGATACAAAGAGGTCTCCAGTGGAACACATCCCATAAACTCGTACCATAAGGTTTTTGTTGTATGAGTTTATAGAATCTGTTCACGTCGGAGCCCTCACCATATCACAATTAAATCAGTTTTGATTTCATATTCAATTCAACTACAAATTCTTATAGTAGATGCATGGGTCGTCAGATTGGACGCCGTCCTCGAGACGCCACTGCCTTCTTCCTTGGGCCCTTGGCTTGCGACTTTGGTCGTCTACCAGAGGTGGTGGAGGAGGCGCTCGTCCTCGAGCTGGTTACAGATACAGTAGGGAGCAAGGCAAAAGAAGTTGGCACGGCAAGCACGGTTCCATTGGTGATGTGGTTCCCTTGCTGTTTCTGCTTCACGCCGGTGGCGGAAGGAGTTGACGCGGCGGCAGGAAGACAGCGGCGGGAGGACAAGGCAACACTGATGGGGGCGGCGATGCATGATATGCGACGGCTGGTGGTTGTCGGGTACTCCATGCAGCCGATTGGGAGCACCGTGAGGCGAGACAGCGCGGGGCTGGGGAGGTCGGCGGCGCGGGGGGAGGGGCGGAAATGTCCCTCCCACCAAATCACGCGACAGATAGAGAAAACCGCAAATCGGGAGGGCAAAACTGGGCATATGTGGCGGGAGGGCCAAAATATATGGCTCCCCCCAAAAAATTGTGATTTTTCTCCCCGGTGAAGGAAATATGCCCTAGAGGCAATAATAAAGTTATTATTTATTTCCTTATATCATGATAAATGTTTATTATTCATGCTAGAATTGTATTAACCGGAAACATAATACATGTGTGAATACATAGACAAATGATAGTCACTAGTAAGCCTCTACTAGACTAGCTCATTAATCAAAGATGGTTATGTTTCCTAACCATAGACATGTGTTGTCATTTGATTAATGGGATCACCTCATTAGAAGAATGATGTGATTGACATGACCCATTCCGTTAGCTTAGCACTTGATCGCTTAGTATATTGCTATTGCTTTCTTCATGACTTATACATGTTCCTATAACTATGAGATTATGCAACTCCGTTTACGGAGGAACACTTTGGGTACTACCAAACGTCACAACGTAATCGGGTGATTATAAAGGAGTACTACAGTGTCTCCAAAGGTACTTGTTGGGTTGGCGTATTTCGAGATTAGGTTTTGTCACTCCGATTGCCTGAGAGGTATCTCTGGGCCTTCTCGTAATACACATCACATAAGCCTTGCAAGCATTACAACTAATGAGTTAGTTGTGAGATGATGTATTACGGAACGAGTAAAGAGACTTACCAAGATACGAGATTGAACTAGGTATTGATACCGACGATCGAATCTCGGTAAGTAACATACCGATGACAAAGGGAACAACGTATGTTGTTATGCGGTTCCGACCGATAAAGATCTTCGTAGAAAATGTAGGAACCAATATGGGCATCCAGGTCCCGCTATTGGTTATTGACCGAGACATGTCTCGGTCATGTCTACATTATTCTCGAACCGTAGGGTCCGCACGCTTAAGGTTTCGATGATGCTTATATTATGAGTTTATGTATTTTGATGTACCGAAGGTTGTTGAGTCCCGGATGTGATCACGGACATGACGAGGAGTCTCGAAATGGTCGAGACATAAAGATTAATATATTGGACGGATATATTTGGACACCTGGAAAGGTTCCGAGAAGTTTGGAGCTCGGAGGTTACCGGAACCCCCCGGGAGGTATATGGGCCTTATTGGGCCCATGTAGGAGGAAGGGAGAAGGAACAAGGGAGGGGGGCGCGCCCCCCCAAGCCCAATCCGAATTGGGGAGGGGGCCGGCCCCCCCGTTCCTTTCTCCTTCCCCCTCTTCCGATTCCTACTACTAGTACTACTTCCTAATAATAGTACTCCTTCCTTCCCCCGCCAAATAAGAGAAGGACAAGAGAGGGAAACCTACTTGGAGTATGTTTCTCCCCTATGGCGCCCCCTTGAGGCCGGCCACCTCCTCCTCCCTCCTTTATATACGGGGTAGGGGGCACCCTAGAACACACAAGTTGATCCTTGAGATCGCTCTTCAGCTGCAGTGTCGGTGCCCCTTCCACCATATTCCACCTCGGTCATATCATAGCAAAGGCTTAGGGCGAAGCCCTGCGTAGAACATCAAGATCGCCACCACGCCCGTCGTCTTGACGGAACTCCCTCTCCCGGAGCTTTCTTTGGATCGGAGCCGAGGAGCGCCATCGAAATAACGTGTGCCAAGAACTCGGGCGCCGAAGTAACGGCTGGATCGGCCGGATCGCGAGGAGAACGTCGACTACTTCCTCTACGCCAGATCGACTCGAGGCGCCGGAGTAACGGCTGGGATCGGCCGGATCGCGAGGAGAACGTCTGACTTCCTCTACGTTGTGATCGCTTCCGCTTTGGTCTACGAGGGTACGTAGACAATACTCTCCCCTCTCGTTGCTATGCCATCACCATGGTCCTGTGTGTGCGTAGGAATTTTTTTGAAATTACCACGTTCCCCAACACCCGGTCCCATGAAACATCAATTATTATAGCAGATAGGGCAATTTGCGGGATCTAGCACTAATGTTAGAGCATCTCTAGCAGATCCACTAAACTGCGTCCTCTAAAAAATAGTATACCGTAATCCCTAAAACGAATTGGTGCGGATTTACGGTACGATTTAGATGTGGGCAGAACAGATCCCGTATAAAAATGGATATACAAAATGGTCCCTATAAAATAGCGCAAAACACCCTCACACATAAAAAGGAAAAGCAATCGGATCCTTCGCGCAGCAGCCAGCGGCAGCAGCGGCCAACAGCAGCCAGCTCCTCCGTGGTGTCGGCGGTGGTGGCTCCGTCTAGCACGGCGGCGGCAGGTCACGGCAAGGGCAGCAACTCGCGCGGCGAGCAGCGCCAGCAGCCAGCTCCTCGGTGGTGCCGCCGGCGGCGGCTCCGGCTAGCGCGGGGGCGGCAGGTCACGGCGGGGGGCAGCAACTCGTGCGGCGGAAGACCGTGGCGGAAGCTGAAACTTTCCCCCCGCCAACTGTTTCTATGTTTTATAGGTCCCTGTAAAAAAGAGCCCAAATCCTGTAGATATGGAGGAAATAGACCGGTGTATCCGGGATCCCACAAAAAAAATCCGGACGATCAAATATACAGGATCTACTCGGACTTGTAAAATGATCTTCCTCCTGTAAACCGGCGGTTATTTTGTCGGATGGCTCGGTTAATGGTATCCGCTAGAGATGCTCTTATGGCTTATGAATTATGATACACATCCATCCTGGCATATCATACACATTCATCGTGGCTTACAAATGATTGAGCGCCTGCGATATGAAATAACAAATCTACCCATATTTGACGTGAAATCTTCGATTGTATTCTTGAAGAAGAAAAAATTGATTGTACGTGCATATTGCTCTAAGTATACTTGTATGCAAACGGCACAACATATCATTAATCTATTTATTATTTCATAAATAACACAATAACAAATGTGTGACAAAAAAGTGAACAAAATTAATGGTGTGTCATGCGCAATTGCGAGCGACTTGGGTAGTGTTTAAGAAAAACAAATAAGATACAAACATCAGCCCCTAGAAAATGAGGCAACCTCTCTACCGGTCCATTAGAATTCCCCACAATAAAATATGCTGCTGTCACCAAATATACATACTAATGAATACTGGAATAGTTCCTCAGTTACATGACGCGGTGTTCTCAAAAAAGGAAAGTTACATGACACCGTCTACTACGGGTACCACCCCAGAAAACCGTAACCCATAGAGCACTCCTCGGCGTACACCTTTCCTATCCCCTGAACTTGATTATGTTCACCGTGAGTGTCCATAAACTCGAATACACCCTCTACACTACTGTCTCCACACGCCCCAATGAGGACGATCACGTGCAGTCCGTTTTCTGAACCTAATGCATACCCTCTGGTTGAATAGATATCACTCTCTCTGAGTGTGATGAAGTGAGGAAAATACCTAACTACCGCCAGTAGTGGTATCCCATCAGCCAGTACCTCTACCGCATCTTCAAAGCTCATCGAATTAAACCAAGCCCAGCTTTTAATCCTGTAAATAGCACCAACCTACAAAACGATTCACAAATCAGTTAGGTGATGACTAGCAACCTGACATAAATTGGAACTTTCTATGTGTTTGGTTCTTACGTTGTCAAGAACGCCTATGCTCTTCACAACATTAAGCACGCCATGCATCCTTCCCCAGGCCTTGTCAAGTTGGGAAACTCCATCAAACACGCAGTTCAGTGCTTTATTGTATTTCTCCATTACGTCTCTCCAATTAAGGGTTGTGGTGATGGTTATATTTGCCAAAGCACCACGGAGACGTAAGATGATCCCCATTGCATTAAGTGTCGCCAGAATAGTGCATATGGCTGTGTATAGTAACATCATAATAAGGTAAAATGAGAGATTACTTAAAGGGTTGAGAAAGAAGTACAAAGTCATAGAAAGGTTACATACGGTACGTATCCTGGTTTATTATAGGAGGTAACACCCCAAGTCCATTGATACGCACGAGAGTCGAGCTGATGCGAAAATAGGAATAACCCTTCAAAATACAAAGAGTACAAGGTAACTTGGTAAATAGCGATGGATGGACAAACAGGGCATAACCATTGAGTGAAAGTCATGTCTGGTCTGGTCAAGAACGTAAAAGGAGATACACCTACACTGAAAGTTACAAACTCATGATGCAAGAATAATATGGATTAGCCATATGGTCTGTGGAACACACAATTTACCATTTGTTGTAGAAAATTTCATAGACATGTATCTGTAACAAGGTACATGTAAAGCTTCATTTCATGTTTTGCACCGATTGAACTCGGTTGGGTAGAACCCTTACCAAAAAATAAAATGTTCGCTCACTCGAAAAAAGTAAATACTAGCAATTATAATAAAAGTATGAGGTGACTAGATTAAATTAAATAACACGACTATGGAAAATCTGCACAGTTGTACAATGCAGAACTAGTGATTTCATAAGGTGTCAAGGGTACACAATATTCTTAGAATGTGTGCCAAGTTACAGTAGAAATAAAGAATAGCTTGTGTGTATGGCTAAAGGGCTCGCTACAAGGCTTTGCGGGCAGGAGCCAGTTGGGGGTTGCGAGATGAAGTCACATTACAGAGCCCACTGTCAGTCCATATATAGAAGAAATAGATAGCCTACAAGTTTGTAGAGCCACTGGCGTGTCACGAGCTACCATCTCACACAAGGAGTTACTGAAAATGTACAAGTAAACTTGCAGGTTCGTGTGCACAAAGAAGTACCTTGAAACCACAGCCTTGACAAATGAAGCGTGGAATCCTGAAAATATCGCGAGCCACGGGGTGATTGGTCTGACCGCACTTCTTGCAGTCCCAAGAGACTGCAATGCACCCTGTAGTAACGATCCTGGCCGGAAACAAATACTCCGGCAGCATGGAGAACTGTAGACACCTCGAATCTCGTGTTCCTGGTACATTCAACATGCATCAATGTTTCGTAGCCCGTGTAGCGTTATGCCTATCCAAATCAGCATGGTGGAATCCAAGCCGCGAGGATTAAGCAGGGCCGATTCCAGTTTATATGCGAGGAGAAGCAGTGCATACCAGAGCGCACGTGCCGTCGACGGACGACGAGATCCGACTCGCTCCGCTGCTGCGCGAAGTCCCGAACGACGAGTATCTACGTCACACAAGAACAGGGCGATGGTTCAGTAGAACGCTAGAAGAAACAAAAAAAAAGTAGCCCTCCGAAAACCAACCGCAGTAATCCAGAGTGCTTATCGAACGCGCATCACGCACAGCTTAACTACGCCGGCGACGCCGCCCGATGAGCCCCGATCTAAGCCTTCGAATGCGTGGAGACGCGAATCGGTGGTTCAAACAAAGGTGCGGCCAGGGAAGGTAGCGCCCGACGTCGAGGGGGGGCGCACGAACAGAAAGCAGGAAGACGGAGGCGCAAGCTACCTGAGAACTCCGCGCTGGACGACGGGAGCGCGCCGAGTCGCCGCCGCGCGAGAGAGGGGGCAGGAGGGAGGATTGGGAAGACGACACACGGTCGATGCTCTCTCTGGGGTTTTGGGGAGGTCCTTCGCCAGATGGCAAAGACAGAATGGGGAGCGGAGGGTCTTCCGTTCTTTCTCCTGTGGTCTCCCCTGCGGATTGGGTAGCAGGTGCGTACTCTATGTACTGCGGCTACAGCAGGAAAGCAGGTAGCCTGACAATAGCAGAGACATGCTTTTCCAGTTGTGTTACAGCCAATAGATCTATAGTGGAGGGCCGTGATGGATGCACCGCTGCGGCCGTCGTAACGGCCTGAACGCTGCAAGCACCGTCATTCTGCATTTCTACTGCTCAGCCCTCCACAATTGGTTTAAGGCAACACGAACCCATTCCATTCATCCCACATTGCATGGCTGCCTCGTTGGCCCACAAAATGTCACCTTCGCATGCAAGGAGCGCCCACACGGCTGAGCCAGCTACTCTCTCGCTTTTTCTCTCGCTTTTGTTAGAGTGTTTACAACTCGGATCCTTGACCCCTTAAACGTTCGGGTGAAGGAGGGCCGGTTGGGCGATGAATTCGTGACCGGATCCGAATTCATGTAGATATCTCAACAATGATCGTTTCCAATGAAGAGCAGAGGAGAGTATTGTGAGTGGCATTTCAGTCACACAGAAATTGTCACCGGTCCTGTGCGAAGTAACTATCTGGAAATCTACAAATGATATTACTGTTCCGTGAAACAAATATATTAGAGTGGTGAAAGAGTTGATAGTTGCAGCGAGAATGACAAAGAGCTTGAAAGTAAAGACCATAAAGTAAAGCGGCCGAAAGTAAACGCTTGTTGTTTGCAATAGAGAAGTTAGGAGCAAATAAACTTTGAATCATGGTGTACATCAAGTGTGCTAGTACGACGGTAATACCAGTTACATTGTACTATGATTCTAGTGCATAGATTGTTTCTTCGGTAGGCAGATCACCCTTGAGTAGTTGAACTCCTCCATGTTGGATTCGTTCTCCCCTATAGTCCTTCGACGCTGCTATTACCTGGACGTTTCCACAACGAAGGTCATAAGAGCGGAACAATGCATTAGGTTTTGTGAATATCAGTTAGGATTTTGCCTCCTATTACTATTTGCGTCATCATCATAGTCTATTGCATTCCCTGGGAAAGCACGTAACTGGGTGATTATACAGATAACTACGGGTGTATCGGAAAAGTATGTAACAGTGATCAATAGTTCAAGACTAGGATTTGCTCATCTAACGATGGAGAGATACACTCTAGGGCCACTTGGTGTACGGTGTCCATCATCCTCTATACAGACATACTGATTGTGATCACATTAGCACCGGAATACAAAAATGATAAAAGAGTATGAAACCGGTAACGAGCATAACAAGGTATATGATCAAATTGTTAATCAAGGGGATACCGATAAATGTCTCGCCTCGGGTTTTGTAACGTATCACGGAACAAAGAGAATTGTATGCAATAACAAAAGATTTTCTTGATAAATATCTTCATGAATATGTGGGTATTATCAAGGGTGCCCCAAACCTCGCTGTTAATTATTGATTGGAAGATGTTCCGGATCATGTCCACATATTTTCAAACCTATAGATCACACGCTTAACGACTAGTGGTTTATAGGAGACCTAGGAGATAAATGAGAATGAGAGAATGGACATCGTAAGGGTTTTAGATGTTCCTGGCAGTGCCCTTGCAGTGTCCCGGTGATGCCGAGAGTGTCCTGAAAGTGCCCGATCCTGAAAGGTTCCAGATAATTCAAAGGGACCCTAGTGGGCGGCCATCTAAAGCTTCAGCCCCTAGATGATCATCTGATCAACCCCTTGTAAACACGAAGCCCTTTTTCTATTTTTTTAGAAATGGAGGAGGACCCCCGGCCTCTGCATCTGGACGATGCATGCAGCCACTTTATTAATTATTCACACAAGACCTTACAAAGTCATATAACAGTAAGGCTGAAGCCACCGTTTATGCAACAAAATTGTCGCTACTCCTATTCAATTGATGAAGGGATGCTCATAGTCTGTGCCTAGTACCAAACAGACCTCGCAGCCAATCCTAACATCTAAGACCTGAGGTCCCAACTAGGACACCTGCTGGGTATGGGGCACCTATCAGTCCGGCGCACTCCTCAATCAGGACGCCTGCCGGGTATGAGGCCGCCGCAACTACCTGCCACCAATCCATCCTCAGTGCTGTACTATTGCATCTACCTTGCCCAGCCTAGCTACCGTCGACGCCACCACGACGCCAGACAACGCCACCATCCTGCGCGAGTTCATCTCCATGCATCGGGCGCCAAGTCTCCCCTGCGCCACGCCGCCGAGATTCGCCACCATAAATGGGCAAGATGAAACACCGCTCTTCCTCTTGTCCCCTCCAGCCAGCACTTGCTCCAAAACGATGCCCCCGGGAGGGAGAACGACACCGAAAGCGTCGTCATCGTCCGATCCGGTAGACCCAGATCTAGGGTTTCCCCCGGAACATCCGAACCAGGTTGACGTGACCTGCAACGACGATGCCTCGAGAAGGGAACGACGTCCGAGACGCCGCCATCATCCGCCAAGACCACAGTCAGGCGCGATTTTCACCGGAAGCCACGTCGTCCCGATCTCTCTCGGCTGGCTGGAATCGAGCGGAGCCTCGCCAAGAAGACGTACGCTGCTGCCGGTACTCCGACGGAGATCCGTCATCTCCTCACTGGTCCCTCCACGCGCCGTCGGTTGGTGTAGGGCCACCCCGCGGCGGATCAGATCGGGGCGTTGGATCCGCAGCCGCTGCCGTCACCATCTCCGCACAGATCAGCCAACCCCGCCGGATGGGGCGCTGCCACCGCCGCCTTCCATCTCAGGGCTGCCGCTCCGCCGGCCATGGAACTGCGGCCACCGCCGCGTGGCATAGGGTCGCCGTCCTAGCCGTCACCCTCGGACTCCCACGAGAGGTGCCGCCCCTGCCGCCTCATATGGGATCCCGCAGCCTCCGCCCGCCCAGGTGCCTTTGGCGCCGCCCGCCACCTGCTGCCCACGCCAAGGCAACGGTGAGGAGGAGGCGCGAGGGGTGGCCTGCAGCGCTAGGGTTGAGGGGCCCCAGGCGTCGCCCAAGGGAGGCGACGCGAGGGGAGGGGTATAGCCCTAGATCATCAAAACCGACAAGCCAGAAGTTGGGTATCCTATATTATACCTAAGAAAGTGATTCTCACCACCTTATTTATACATACAAGCATACCACATCACCATACAATCATGGATGGGATATCCCACCTCAGTATGCAACATGCATGGAAAAAGACCCACCACCACATGCAGCCATGCATGAGAAAATAATTTTCATTCTATTATTTCATTTATATACAATAATTTTTTTACAACTATACATAATCAAATGTAATAAGTCATATTTTTTTATTTTGCTTCATGTGTTATTAATCTAAATATTTATATTTCACACAAATTAAATTTTATTGAAATATATTGCAACTGATTCCTGCAACAACACACGTGGTATTATGTAGTTACCTCAATTCGAGGGCCTCAACATTGTTAAATCTTTCACGTGTGCACCATCCGGATCTTTGATGTGTTTACTATCCTTAGATGGGTATTGTAGGGAAGATACCACGACAACACGACCGACGCCCAAGCACATGCGCACACCCTAGGAGGGCGGCAGCAGGCAAATCAACGCTATGACGTCGCAGAATCCCTACAAATTCAGCCCAATAGTGCCCTTGCTTGTGCCTATCTTTCCCCAATATTGTTTTCAATGATTTTTTTTTAAATCGGCATTATGTATAGACATGCAGTCAGATGAGTAATCCATACTGAATATGTGAGTTTCGGCAAAACAGAGAGGGTATGATTTCCAATTACATTGGCTTAGGTAAATTTTCATGTCTTATGTGTAATTTGTTTATGTCAGCTATATAGACAAGTTTCTTCTAATGTGTAATGTGTTTATGTGTAATGTGTTTTTTGTCACCATGATGAGGCAATAAAACATTTATTCTTTCAATGCAAATTTGCTCGTTTTATATGGTCAATCGTCCAAATAGTTTCTGGCTAGTATCCTCCTTGTAGTGTTGCTAATGTATTTGGCAACTGGTTACATGGGATAGATCACAAGTTTAGAACTCTTCTCAAGGTGGGAGCGCTTGCCGTTAATTGGTCGCTTTGGTTATGTAAAAATGATAAGGTTTTTAATGGTAAAAGTATTTCTCTGATGCAGGTCATCTACAGATGTATCGGGACTCTTCGTTTATGGTCCTCTCTATAATGCGTGGAAAATCGAGACCTAGTTATGAAGGTGTGTACATGATTGGAGGCTACAGCGAGGGATACTTTTACCCAATATGGATGGCAGCATGATCTTAGGATTGGCCCCCCTCCGCTTTAAGCATTATATGGATCCTTTTGTATTTTGCCTTTTTTATTTTTTCTTTGTGCGAGAGGACCTTATTTGGCTATGTGCATCTTAGTTATGCAGAGGCTGGGTGTAATGCTTAAATCTTTTAAATAATAAAGCGTCCCTTTTCGAAAAAGATAAGTTTCTTCTCAAAAGAAAAACATCATCACAAGATGCCAGAAGACATGAATTGTGAAGAGGAGATTCAAGATGATCCGAGCAGGAAGTAATTTAGCTACTTGCACAATCACCTGGATGGTGACAATTGGAGTGGTTATCTTATTTGCTATGTGGGAAAAAGAAGAAATGAAAACTATCACTAATCATCAAATGGTTGAGTATTTCATGGATAGGAGGAATTGAATGTACTAAAAGGTGATGTGCAAATATTTAGCTACTTATTAAGTACTTTCATTTGGCCATTCTATCATGTTTTCCTCGAAAATTTAATTCTACATTTTATCTTGTAGGTTACTGATTCTTGGTGAGTAATAATGTATTTTGAAATTTGGAAATGTAAGACATCATTTTCAAGTATTTTTTTTCTTTGTTTCATTATTATAGTATTATAATCATTTTGATTATTTTGTTTTGTATCTATACATCTTCTATTACATCTGATAACATGTGCTAGAAGTTAGAAAATACTCCTATATATACTTTTATGTAGTACATAGTTGCTTTGGCACAAAAAAAAGGGTACATAGTTGCTTGAAAAATTACGGCACGTTAGAGCAGTGCAGCAGGGTCGCTTTAACTCCAGCTCCACCCCTGCATATACGAGGTCAAATTAGGAAGTGTGGTTCACGGAGGTAATCCTCCTTTTCAGAAAAAAGAAAGTGTGGTTCATATGCTCTTACGTCATCGAGATGGACAGACATCGCAACGGCCTTAGACTCGAAATTCCATGGGCGCACGTCTCGTATTTAATTGCTATACATCTCCATGTATTTTGAGAAGTTAAGTATATCACATGTGCCTTAACTTGTCCCTTGTGGTCAGTTTAGTGCATAAACTTATAAAATACACAAAAATGGTGCTATAACTTGTCGCAACGTGCATATACGATGCCTTTGCCGGTGTGCCACCGTATATGTTGTCCACATGGAGTGACAGCTCGCGGCTAGCCCACATGTCAGTGGGTGCGAGCGATGCCTGCGCGGGATGAAATGCGTACGAGTTTATTTGCGCAGAAAATCCCCTAAGATTTAATTAAAGTCACAAGTAAGCTCTTGCTCTGTATCTCTACTACTATTAAATAAGCAAACCTATTCATCCTTAAACGCACACACAAACATGTACACAGGAAAGTGCAGATAAAATACCACCTCACGATTGGATCCACCTAATTAGATCTAACCGTCCACATAAAAACTAATCTTTACCTGTGTACGCTTAGCAATTTACGCGAGCGAACGAAACTCTGCCATCCGCGCATTCTCTCCGCCCATCTGGTCAACGAAAAAAATCAACGCCCCCTCCCACGCACGACTCGCGGAAACCATGCTCAGGCGTCTCTCGCCCGACCCCCGGCCACCGGCCTGCCGCTCGCCGCCAGGCCCTCTCGGACGCCCACCCCGCCAATAGCCGCCGCTGCTCCTCGCGCCTCCCTCGGTGACGCCGCCCCGACACGCTCGACCGCGGCCTCCTCCGTGCCGCCCACAGCATTCCCACGGCGGCGCCCCTCGCGGCGCCCCTTCACTGTGCCACGCACTGCGCCCCAGCGCGCCTCCTCGGCGACGTCTCCGTTCGACGAAGTCTGGACAGCAGCCTCACCCAGATCGCTGATCTACTTAAGTATTTTCTTCCTTCAGATCCTCCATGAATAAGGTATACACGTTGTTTGATCTGAACTTGGTAGCGTATAATCTTGCGAACGACCAATTTTGCTTCCAGAAAAGTATTCTTTTTATCTTTGTGTGATTTGATAATACGAAAGTATATAGATCTGTGAAAGATCGTGCTTCATGATGTATTTCAGCCACCGTCCAGTAGGATCATGCGAATTGGTTGTGTTGTGCGGTATGCAAAATTATTTGTTGCTTTCTGGTTTGTCTGGCCGGCGAGTCCGCGTCGTCGGCTGGAAAAGAGAAGACGGTGTGGAAGACATGGTGTGTCCCTTCCTGTGAGGGCGCTTCCAGTTCTGGGAGGTACGTCATGGTTTCTATACTCGCACGTGTACGCACTGCTTGTTTGTCTGTTGGCAAAAATTAACTGGCATGGCTTGCACGGTGGTGATGCCGGGATCCAGGGTTCATCGAGCCAGACGTCCAAGTTATTTGTTTTTGCTTGGCATCAAACTTTTTTGTGAACTACAGTTTAGAGTCTGCCCCACCTTGATTTTTTTTGTCCTCCACCACTGACGCAGTTAATCTTCGTGGCTCAGTTCCATGTTCTTTGAAAGCTTTTTGACTTGCACTTATCAGTAAATAATCTATGCCTAATGAGTTGGATGCTGCCGATGCAAAGGGATAACTTGCTTCCATCGGGTGACAATCTTCAGTCTTCGCTTTCTTCCTTGTGCTTTCTTCGACGATTAATGGTTAAGCACATTTTTCTCTTTATCCTGTTTACATGTCTCACCAGGGTCGCCATAGCAAGATTGGATCACGACTGAAATCAAGAACATTGGGACGGAGCTAGAGGCAAAGATACCAGCAGTGGTGGTCATCAGGCACCTCCTTGGCAGCTCAAACTTGGTACCACCCCATAGTCAATAACATTGGGACATGTTTGCCTTTCTTTGCTATAATATTATTTTCTTGTGTTGTCTCAGTATCTAAACATCTTCTTTATGCATGTAATAAAGGTAATAGTTCAAGTATTGAAGGGACATACAAAATAAACTGCAGATTGCTTGTTTGATTTCGAAAGTGATTCAATGGTCTTCGCATTCAAGCCATTGTATTTGTAGGAGCGATTCTTCAAAATTAGATGATGATCCTAAGTTAGATATACACCAGCTTGGATATATAAAGATAGAAGAAATTAATAGCGTTAATTTTGATGATGCGGAAAGTAAAATAGAGGCGCCCAATTATTAGCTTGGACACGAGATCTTGTTTGTCTGGTCTTTGGCTTCGAGATTGATTTGTTCGATACTAATGTCCAAAATATTCATTGTAGAAATAATGTGACCTGAGCGCATCGGGTCAATTTAAGCCCAGAGGTCGACTAGACCAAGATTATGAGCAAATCAGATGTTCACAAGAACCAAAGGTAATAGACGGATGCTTCCACTCTAAATCGACCTTTTTCAGTTCAGCTGATCTCATTGAATTATATTACATTGAGATAAGTGCATCAATTTTCAGACTAAAGAAGCATGTTGTTGCAGTAGATAAAGGGGGAACTAAGCCTACTTAATCATTGTGAAACTTAATGTAGTGACTTTGTACTTCACCAAATAGATGGAAATTATAGGATGGACAAGGCCAACTGTATAGCTTGCTAATAATGAAGCATAAACTTTGGCTCGCCTCAACTTTTGAGAGAGTAAATATTGATTTGCAATAAAAACTTGACTGGACTGAAAAATAGATATAGCTTACACATTGCATAGCTCGGTAATATGCAGAATAATGAACCATGGTACTGATTTGTGTATAATTAAGTATGAAGATGTCTTATTTGGTTCCATTATTTAGCAAGTAGCATTTCTATGAATATCCATTGTTTGGCATCTCCAGATTAACTATATATATGCATGGATCTGTTACACATTTCAACACCTAGCAAGTAGCATGAGCATGAAGATCCATTATTTGGTTCACCCCCTTTGCAATTCTGAGCTAACATACATGCCATGTCGAGTTCAAATTATAATTTATTATAAAATTAACCCAAACATTGATGCTCCTTCTCTGATCAATGTTCCTGTAATAATGGGAAATCGGTGCTTTTGCTCCTTCATTGATTTGTTTAGTGTCTGTTATAGGCTGTTAACATTTTTTACTTCCAAATGCAGATGGGCATCTGTTCCGCTGTGTATCTTTATCTCAGCTTAACACATGGTACAAAAGTCACTATGGCTAATTTGTGTCTCCTTCATATTTATAAACCCAGTGGTACTATGGAATTGGCTCAGCTTTCATGTGGGACAATAGGGTTTCCACACCTTTATTTATTTATTTAACAAATAGCACCAAACTGCCAAGTAAGCAACTAGATTACTAGATGTTCCATGATTACAAAATGCATGCCTGCTTCCTCATTTAAGGCCAAAATAGGTTCTATATCAGCAATGAACATATTGTGCTCTTCAGAAATGGTACATGTTGTTCTTCTATTTCACATTCAGGTAACTGTATGTAATGGCAAGCACGACCTATATTTATTTTAAACTTGAAGTAAGTTCCTATTTGTATCCCCCACCTATCTCACACTTTCTAATACAATAGCAGCTTTTATGCTCTATGTTGATCTGTACTTTATGGGAAAGGCAGTTAACGGTTTGCTCAAATGGAAACATGTGGCTGATTTGCGTTTCATGTCCTTGTCTTTTCTTTGTGCTGGATGTACCAATGTTTTTTTTCTTCGTGTTTTGGAATGATATCCAAAACCATGAGCTTGACAAAATAAATGTATGTTTTTATTAAATTTATATCGGTTGAGATACATATTATGTGTGTAACATTATTATTTTAATAATTATTTGATGGCATTCTAGATGCCCAGACGTGCGTTGCACGTGCAAACCTACTAGTATGCTAATAACAGGGAAAAAATAAACTGCATCTTATTTTCTTGAGGGGTAAAATAAACGGTGTCTTTGAATTGGTTTGAACCCTGGGACATCCAGATTAAATAGCTAGTACGCACGCTAGCCACTGAGAGTAATAATACCCTAAAAAAACTTTGTGTATAGCTGTTAACTTTTTTTGTTGCATATATCAAGGTTTGAGATTGTTAATCAGGTCTGCCACCCGGTTGTACAGCTGTTAGCTGAAAAGTCTATCTATCGCTCTGCAATTTCTACTCTGTTTTTTTAAGATACTGTTTGGTTTTTATAATATACAACATATTAATACAAAAATAAAATAGCTACCAATATGCGGTCATTGCCTATTTAATTTTTTCTATTTTTATTGTTCTTAGTTCAAAGATTTAACCATTAAATTTTTCTAAAATTTATGTGGAGTTAGACAGTTGAATGTATATTATAAAATATTTAAAATTTGTTTTGTATCTTCACTCAGGACCACAAGCATGTAGAATAATTTTGTATCTTCATTATATTTTTAGAATACATAATTGGTAAAATCAGCAACATTGTATTTTGAAAATTCTTCAACATGTATTAAAAATCATTGTGTAGAAAAAATAAATTCTATAAATGTGTTAAACATGTTAAACGTGTTTGTAGAAATGTAAGAATAATTTTACACTACATTTTTAATACATATTGAACATTTTATGAAATTGATGTTGTAAATTTTTTTGAATGCATGATGGCCATTTTTTTAGAAACTTGCTTACAATTTCTTAATACACGTTAGAATTTTCTGAAAATATGTTTAATTTTCTAAAATACACTAACACGTTTTTAAGTTGATGGCAGTAATATGTTGAATAGTTTTCTTTTTTTCAAATGTGAGAATTTCTTAATATTTTTTCAATTTCCCACGAATTAAACTTTTTTTTTATTTTTTTTTATTATTTCACCAGGTTTCTTGATAAATAGAAGTGTATCAGAAAATTGCTCATTCAACTATTCTTGGCGTAGTGATTAGCACATGTGTGTACAACTGTAGACTGTGCACCCTAGTACTGAGTTCGAATCTTGCCTGGTGCTCTCTTTTTTGTTATTACTATTTTATCCCGCGTGCTGACATGCGAGACCTAGGTCTGACAGGTGGGATCTATGCAGTTTGACGTATTTAAATAAAATGTCAGGAGCATTTGCGAAAATTATTTAAAGTACAAGGAGTTTGCTCTAAAAGAACCAGCACACTCCTCTCACAGCCATTGACAGTTGGGCCGATGCCATTTTGGCACGCCATGTGATGCATATGCCCGGATATGGACGGAGACACCGTATTTGAACGCTCGGACAAGTTATGACATCAGTTTTATGTATTTTACAAGTTTAGGCACCAAAGTGACCGCGCCGGGCAAGTTGAGGCACCCGTGATGTATTTGACTCTATTTTAAGGCGAATTTGGATGTCCACAGATTGCAAAACTGCTAAGGCTCGAGATTTTTCTGGGGTGGAGGGGGAGGCCATGATCAATGCCTTCTGAAACACAAGGAAAGAGGCACATCCGCCGCCTCCTAGTGGGGTAACTATGGATACAAAATTCAGAGCTCGCTCGCCGTGCGCGAGCGAACGCCTGACGGCATCGGCATCCTACACCTAGGTGAATCCGTCTTCACCAGGCACCTTCCTAATCCTCTGGTTGAGCAGTGCCTCCGGCCCTCGTCCACCATTATGGCATTGCAATCACCGTTCACCATGGAAAAGGCTCAGCCGATTGCCTGGTCGCTGCTCTGAAATTGCCTGGCCACCGCTCTGAAATTGGATTTCGTCGCGTCGTCGCCTCTGACGACGATATGCTGTTCAAGCACCGATCTCAGTCGCCGCGGGATGCCTCTCCGGGTGCGTTTCTCTGGATTGCTTGCCTTAGCTGCGCTATTTCCCTATCTGCTCTCGCTAGGGCTGCTTCCAGCTCTTCCCTCTTCTTCACCTCCTCAAGGTACAGCTCCTCGTGTTCTTGCGCCTGCAAGGTTCAAAGTTCCGATCAAACTCTGAAGAAAAATACTACTCCTGTCTTGCTGTACTTTTTGGAGAGATGCGGCCATTTCTTCTTCTGCCTGTTGGCGCCTGCGGGATTCTTTCAGAGCCCTTCTCATCACCTCCTCGACCGCTTTGCGTGCCTCTTCGAGCTCATCGTCGAAACCCAGTTCCATCTCGGTGTCATCCTACAAAGGTTAGAAGAAATAAGGAATTAAGAAGCACAATGATGAATCCTGTCATTTTTGCAAAAAAAAAAAAGAAAGGCAGTGTTAGAAATTGGAAGAGGGGATTGCATGATCTGATGCACCTCTCCCTGGGGAGATTGCAAATGCTGAACTTCATGGCCAAGAATGGGGAGCAAAGGTGCAGCAACAGCTAACGGTGCAATTTGTACCTCCTTGTCCCTGCAATGGATAACTGAGACAGTTAGCCGAAATAGAATTCGCAAGAGAATAGGATATTTTCGGACTCTGGATAAAAAAGATTACCTGGTACAGACTAACTGTTCCTTGCAGACGAACCAAATCTTGCATGATGGAACAGCTCTCTGCATTATTTCTGTCGCTGTCTCGGACACAGGCTTGTCGAGCTTTCTGAAACCGGAAATGAAAAATCATAAACGTGGAAGTTTACATGTTTCATAACTCCCTGTTCCTACCCCAAAAAGAAAAGAAAAATACAGAGCATGTCTGTATTTGCAAGAAACATAGTTCTGTTGTGACATAGGAGTATATCATACCTCGAGTAGTGCCTGTCCGCAGCAGCTGCAATCACCAGCTTGGTGATCCGATGGAGCCGAATGAGCTGGACGAGACCGGACGCGGCGTCTTCCTTCTCGATCACCAACCTCTCGCATTTCACCTGGAATTTGCAGACATCGTGCAAACTGCTGAGAAGAAGGGAAGTTCTTTTATTTCGAGAATGGCACCTTGATTTGTGAGCACTGGTGGATGTAGTCGTCCAGCATCTCGTGGGCCCTCTCACGCTCCGCCCTTCTGAACGCGCGCACCGGCTCGGGGCTCAGCTTATCGGCGTGGAACTTGACCCCCACTGAGAGTTCAGGACAGGATCACCAAACATGTGATGAATTAATTTTCACATCGCCGCAGATGGATGTACTCGGAGATGAATGAACGCAACGCACGCACGTACTGATGGGTATCATCTGCGACGGGACGTGCACGTGCGTGACGATGATGGTGGTGGTGGCGGCGCCGCCGTAGAGATGGCGGAGAGCCCACGCCAGCGTCGACTGCCCCGCCCTGGGCTCCGCCGGCACCGCGACAAACACCTTCTCCTCCTCCTCCGCCGCAGCCTCCATCGACCGGTCGTCTCCACCCGAGCCAGGCAGCCGATCCTCCTCGATCGCCCCGTGCGTGCGTGGAGCTCGATGTCTGGCGCGGCTGAGAGAGGGCGGGCGGCAACAGCTATGTGCTCGTAGCCTTGTACTAGCATGAGGAGGCGACTTTGGGGACGGTGGCGCGTCGCCGTGGGAGGAGAAAGCCAGACGGGGCAGGAGCACAGCAGTGCGCGACAGCGACGTGCTGCAAGCAGCTAGGCGACGGAGCCATCGGTCAACTCGAGCCACATCCAAGCCTGGCCTCGGCTCTGAAGAGCTCGGCCTTCCCTGATGACGTAAACAAATGCGTCCCACGGATTAGTCCCCGGGTTTCCAATTCCGATCGACCGGAATCTTACATGGCGGGAGCCAAAAGATGCCGGGAATCTAAGCGACATACACTGAACGTCTGAACCTCAACTCCTACTTGGTCTGTCCGTGCAACTGGGGTTGTGCCATATACTGCACCTCTTCTTTTCTAAGGAGTAGTGATGAAGAAATGGCGAAGGCTGTTTGTTCAAAGAATTTAAAAAGGTATAATAGCTGATCTGGAATTTTCAATTCAGTTAAACAAATCCAATGAAGAACTCGTGCGAAAAGGACAGACTTGCTAATTAAATTAACTACAGGCGAACAGAGAAAATCAAATAAAGGCCAATGGTCCTTAGACTTACGGCCAATTTTGTTACAGAATAAATTTAGGACGCCGCCCACACAAGTTGTATGGTGTACCCAGGAGACAGCCCACACGTCCCTGTGTGGGCGAACATTAAAATGCCCACACGTGTGGCAGCAGGACCAGCGTACCGAACGAGTCCTTCGGGTACGATAACTCCTGACGTTCGGAACGACCCCAGCGATCTAAAAAGGCCTAAGAGCCCGTTTTGCTGGGCCTCTTCCAATTTCTCGTCCCCTGTTGGCCTGGGTAACCTAAAAGAAAAATGGTATGGATTTGCCATGAGACCTTAAATGAATTTGCCATATGACCATAAACTAATTTACCATGTTATGAACAAAAAAACCTATAAAAATAGAAAATGTCAAGAATGTGCCATGTGACAATAATAGAATTTGCCATATGAAAAAATGAATTTGCCATATGACAAAAAATGGAATTTGCCATATGAAAAAAAAATGAATTTGCTATGTTATGAAGACACAGAAGAATAATTTGCCATTATACATGGCAAAAATTGGTATGAAAACCTATCCAAATCACGGCAAAAATGCCTTGGCTGGAAAAAACTAAAATGGAGCACGAATTTGCCATGGCCGAAAACATCATTACGTCATTTTAATCATGTTACTTTATTTTGTCATACACCAAAACAAAATTAGGACCAAAATTACGATGGCAAATGCATATTTCAAATTGCCTTGCTTATATAAAAGAAATTTGCCATGTATAAAACAAAGTATAATTAATACATTGCCATGGCAGAATGTATATAAAAAATTGCCATGGCAAATGTATATAAAAATTTGCCATGGTATTTTCTCTTAAAATGACATGCTTTGCAATGCCGTTTTACGTTTTTGAACTTGACATGGAAAATGTTGTAAGATTTTGCCATGGCAAGAAGTTGTAAGATTTTGACATGGCAAACTTTGTGTTGGAACCATGGCAAATTTTGAACTGATGATATGGCAAAAAATATAAGATTGTTGCCATGAAAAGTTTTTGTAGTGGTCGTGGGGACTTACGATGGAACCATGGCAAATTTTGAATTGATGGCATTGCAAAACTTGTAAGATTTTTGCCATGGCAAGTTTCTATATTGGATTCATCACAAAAGGTTTCAAGTTTTTTTTTTGCCAAGACTACATTTGCCATGTTATGAAGCATGAATTTGCCATGCCCAATAAACTACAATTGCCATGCCCCGTAATATATAAATTTGCCATGTATGAAGTATGAATTTAACATGGTTCAAATAAAAAATATGCCATGACGATGAAGATTTCTTTGCCATGGTTAAGAAAGTTGCCATGGCAAAAATTTCATGACCAATGTCTGCATGTAGAAAAGGAACAAATTATGAACAAAGAATTGCCATGGCGAGTTCATTAAAAAAAATTCCATGTTATTTTTAATTGAAGTTTTCATGTTGCCATGGCAATCGTGGTCCAAAATAAAAAAGTTAAATTGCCATGTTGTAAACACTAGAGTTGCCATATTATCTAGAAAAAGATTAAATTTGCAAATAAAAAATTGGCATGGTCCATGAAATTAAGTTGCCATGCTCTATTTGCTTAGTCAGATGATGTCATACAAATTTGTCATGGGATGAATTCCAAAAAATTCTGCCATGGCAATTGAACCAGAATTTTGCCATGGCAAAAAACTCAAAGCATTTATCCACGGCAACTACTAGTATCAAAAAACTGCCATGTTTTTTGCCATGGCAAAAATGTCATATCCATGGCAACTACTCATATTAAAAAACGGCCATGTTTTTTTTGCCATGTCCAATGTAGTTCACTTGTTTCTTCCCTAAACCATGTTCTTTCTAAGCAAAAAACATGGCAAGAAATGCAGTAGGTGTGCATATCATGCTTTTCATCACGGCATACCGGGAATGTGCGTGGCAACTACAGATTATCCATGCAAAAATTGTAAAACCAATATCTAAGATTGCAGTATGAAACGTAGCGGGATCGTGCTCGTCCTAGGCCCGTAGAAGAACTCGAGCTGGCGGCCATGGCACATGAGGAAAAGATTAGATGGCTACTGGGAAACAGCGGAATACCTGAGCTCGCAACGAAATCCGGCGAGCAGTTCCCCATCGGCGACACACACGAAGAAGACGGCGTCCACGCCGATGAGCAGCTCCGCTGCAAGTAGCAGGGCCTCGTCCACCTCCTGGCCCAGTTGCGCCTCATGCCGATGGTGAAGCACGGCAGCTCGTCGTCAACCTCTGCCCACCTCCGTGGCCTCTCCCTCGGACCCTACGCCTCCCGGTGACCATCTCCCTGACAGTGCAGTGCATGAAGACGACAACTCTCCCCCCCGACAACAAGCAGCTCGGCCGCGAGACGCACGACCTCGCTCACCTCCTTGTGGAGCTCCGCCTCCCCCGCCGCCGACGAATCGCTCCTGAGCACCCTTGCCACCAGATCAAGCGAGAACGGTGGGGAAGAGCGGAGGGCGCCGTTCCTGGCGGCGCCGTCGTCGCAGGCAGGGAACGAGCGCCAGCACCGAGGACAGTAGCAGGGGTGGCCATCGTCGTCGAACGCATCGCCCCCATCTCCTTCCGCCGCTCCTCACCGCCAGCGCGCGCGTCGCCGGAGCCGCTGAGCAGGAGCGCTTGGGAGAGCCGCGCGCGCGTCCATGAGCAGCTCCTCCGTCGCGGGGTCTGAGTAGGCCACCGACGCAGCCACCGGCACGAGCTCCTCTCGCCGTGGTCTCTGAAGATTCCGCCGCACGAGCTCGAGAGGAAGGGGAGAGAGTGAACCCGCGGGAGGAGTGGATGGGGGAGTGGATAAGATTTGTGTGGTAGCGCGTTGTTCGGCCCGAACATGAACCAAAAGATCAGTGCGAGAAACCAGCGTGCGGGCGAGCTGCCAAAACTCCCACACACCATCCTTGTTCTACATGGCACGCGAAAACTGTCAAGATTCGTGCGAACTTAACTGAACGGTGATCCACATGTGTGGGCGAGTTGCAGTAGTGCCACACGTGTGGGCGTTAGTGTTTTCATAAACTTATACTGTAGTAGCTAAGAGCAACTCTAGCAGACCTCGTAAAAGGCCCCGACCCGCAAAATAACCGCCAAAATGCGGGTCGGCGCGGAAAATCCCGTCCGAACAGACACCGCATCCGCGTCCGACCCGGAAATTTTTTTGCGGGGCGCGGCAAAAGATCTCCCCCGACCTCTAGTTTCACGGGGCGGGAGCACGACCCGAGCTCGGCCCCTATCCGCAGCGGGATTTGGCGGGAGGGACATTTCCGCGCGACCGTTCCCGCTTCTCCCACCCCTGACCATTGCTCCCGCCACCTCCCGCTCCCATTCATCCTCCCGGCGTTCTGTCGCCGCCATCGATGACACCTTGCCCTTCCTTGTATCCGTCGAGGTCACGCACGCTCAATCCCCTCGGACGGATCTCGTCGCCGGCCATGTTGGCCCCTCCGTCGCCAAAGGCGCCATCATAGCGTCGCAAGCGCCAGTGCTGCGGTGCGGAACCCGCCGCCGCTAGCGCTCAAGGTGGCGCCAACGCTGTCACATGATCCCGCCGGCGGCGAAGGTCGCCAAGGTCCCAAGAAGCGGAGGAAGATTCCAGCTACAAGGCGGCCGGCTACTTCATCCACTCCCTCTGGCTTTGAAATAGGTTCCCCAGCAATCCCGCTCAACGGTGCTGCTCCCACCGCAGCCGATGTGTTCGACGAAATGGGCGCAAGGTATGGCTCGGTCATCCGTTTACTCTTCGGTCATGGAAATAATCCACCTTTGTTCAAGTTGTGCAAATCACATTGCATCATTCAAAATGATTGCATCATATGAAACATTGCATTGTTCAAATTGTGTAGGACAAAATTGCCCAACATAGGTACAAAGACATGGAAGCTTCGGAAGGCAAATTCTTCAAACTAGATCATTGTTGGGAGTTGCTCAAGAATTGTGACAAGTGGGCGTTGATAGAGAAAGAGTCCCCACCGAAGAGAGGTTCACTTACAAACATGGATGAAGATGAGGATGATGATGGCCCAAGGAACTTGAACAAGTCCGATGGCGACAAGAAGACTAGGGAGAAGATCAAGAGAGAGCACGAAGCGGCGAGTTTGAGGGAGAAGATTGATGCCATGGTGCAATCAAATGAGATGATACTTTTGAAGTCGTTGGAGATCAAGAAAGAATTGGCCGAGAAGAAGGCACAGGAGAAGCATGAGAAATGGGAGTTTCTCAAGGAAGAGGGGCTGTGCAAAGTGGCCATTGAGGAGAGAAGAGTATGTGCCGCTGAGAACAAAGCCACGCCCATGTTGCTCGCCGAAGAGAACAAGATCATGTTAATGAACCGCAATGACATGGACGACCTCACCAAAGAATGGCATGATATGGCAAGAAGAGAAATCTTGAAGAGGAGAATGGTTGCGTCGGCCAGTGCGTGTTACAGTGCGGGAGGTGGATTCGGTGGGGTATTTGGAGCTAATGTCGCCGATGCGTTCAAAGGCACCAAATGATTTTATTTGCCACGGCTACCGCACAAGCGTCGGAGGTGGATTCGGTGGCTCCGATGATCTCCACGGACTCGATGGCGCGGAGTGAAGATCGACCAAGATGATGTCGGACGTGGTCGTCGCTTTTGCAAGTCCTTTTGCGTTTGTCCTATCAAAACTATGCTTTATTTCGCGCGTGAACTATGTTTTAGCATTTGAATTTGAAATCATTTGTCCGAATTTGAACTCATTTTACCTTATTGGGGTTTTCGGTTTGGCGAATTGCACGCGCTGAAAGCGCACTTCACAGAGTTAACTCAGTAAAATGCATATTCGGTGAATATGCCTTTTACGGATCCGCTTTATGGGTCTGAGTCTATCCTTGGTCCGTACCGTGACACGCCTCTTTTTCCGCCAATCGCAAAACACATATGCGGGTTCGCATTTTGCAGGGTCTGATAGAGATGCTCTAACACTGTAAAATCAGACCATATGATTATCCCCGTACGTGTAGCATTTACTCCTAAAAGGGAAGATGAATCAATGAATACTCGGGGCAGGGCAGAAGTTTGACACACCAGATTTCTCTCGCATCATATGTCAGTTTAAGCTACAATTTGATCATAATCATCACTGGATTATTATCGATTTGCTGCATTTTTTGTGCAGGTTGAATTTTGAACCAAAAAATTTAAACTTGAAACTAACACGCCAAGTTTCTCTCTACCGTATGCCTACTTTAGATAGAAAAAAAATCCATTTTACTACCCCGAACAAAGTTGGTGGCTCACATCACCTGCTGATCTATTTTTCTGCCCCTTTCACCCCCTGATCAAACCATACCAGACGAAAAAAGAACCTGGGTGGTTTGTCTCGACCTAGAGCTGATGTGGCGGTGGTCAACAATGGTTTTTACCAGCTGGTGTGGTAGAGCCGCCCCCGTTCGTTCTATCTTTCGCAAATTCCCCATTCCCCTCCCTCTCTGTCGCCGGCAATGGAATCATCGCGGCTGCGCCGAGCCGATACCATCGACGATGCTCCGAGTGGCGGCGGCGGCAGTGTGCCGCGGTGAATCAACCCCAATCTCTCTTGTCCCCGCCACCTCTCTTGTCCCCATCCCCAAACCCTAGCGCGATGATGCATTCCATGCGGCGGGACTTGTAGGGGTGGACTGAGTGTTTCCGCGGCGACGTCGGCAAATTGAGGTTAGTCTCATCTCCCACGCCTACTACACATTGCTCTAGTTGATTGCAGAATCTATTAATGGTCTAGGTCGAGTAGAATGAAGGAGAAGTTCCTATTTTTAGGGATTTAAGTGTTTCTCTAGTTGATTGCTTGATTTAAGTGTTGCTTGGTTGTTTTTTTGGGGATCAACAATGGACAATCTTGATTGGTTAGGCCTTCGTGTCTATTACAATGGTCAATTTGAACATTCAGGGGAGTGTTTATCTTACGTTGGTGGTTCTGTTGAGGTCACTTTTATTCAGAGGGACAGTGTGTCCTTAGCATCTGTCATGGAGCAGATTGCAGACATAAAGATGGCATACCATGGTGAGTCTTTAACAGACAATCATAGGCTATACTGGTTGTTTCCTGGAATGAATGTTAGATATGGGCTAAGAAGGTTAGAGAGTGATGCAACTATGTATTTTATGGAGAGATGCATTACAGATGGTGGTGTTGTGGACATATATGTGAACTTGGAAGCTGAAGGTGGAGAAGAGCAAAATGCAGGAAATGAAGAAGAGCAACAAGAGAACACTAAAAATCCTAGAATTGAAAGTCAAGAAGAGCACACTGACAGTGATTGGCAAGCAGAGCATGAAGAGGACCTAGATGATTGCTCTGATGAGGCTGTGGATGAGTATGAGCATGCGTATGTTGCTGGAATTGCTGGAACTGTAGCAAATGTGAAACCTGAAGGCGGAGAAGAGATCAATGCAGAAAATAAAGAAGAGGTTGCTTCTGATGAATGTGAAGACCCGGATTGGTGTCCTGGAGATGCAGATAGTTCAGGGGAAGATGGTGAAGCAGAAGAGCTGAGAGAGCATGCTAAAGAAATGCTTAGAAAGATAAGGATGAACTTGCCACTTGATGAAGAGAAGGAGATCAGAGAAAATACAGCACAATTAATCCTTGTAGATGAAATGGATGAGGGAAATGACACTCCTTACATGGATTCCAGTGAGGAGTACAGTTATGATGAGGATGAGTTTGGAAATTCCATTAGGAGGGAAACAAGATTTCCAAGATTTGATAGCAAGGCTGCAATTCTTGTCTTTTGCCTTGGCATGACATTTAGGGGGAGAAAACAGTTCAAGAAGGTTGTTGTGAAATATGGCCTAGCAGTGAAGAGACAAATTACCTTCATAAAGTATGAGGCTAGTAGGATTAGAGCAAAATGCTCTTGGCCTGAGTGTCCATGGTTGATATATGCTGGAAAGAGGAGCTCTAATGACTGGTTTCAAGGGATCACATTTGTAGACAACCACATATGCCCCCAGAGGAGAGATAATAGATTGGTTACTGCAACTATAATAGCAAATAAGTACGAGAGAATTATGAAGGACAATCCTGGATGGAAAATCAAATCTATCAAGGCAACTGTCAGGTTGGAGATGTTTGCATATGTGCATGTCTCAAGATAAATATAGCAAAGGCAATTGTGAGAAGAAGAGTTAGAGAAGCAATGCATGAAGAATATGCTAGGGTTTTTTATTACCAAATAGAAATATTGAGGAGCAATCCAGGTAACTGTTGCAGTAGTGCTAAATCCAAAAGAAAAGTGCCCCTGTTTTTCAGAGATTATATGTGTGTTTCCATGCCTACAAAAGAGGTTTCATAGAAGGTTGCAGGAAAGTTGTAGGATTGGATGGTTTCTTCTTTAAAGGAGCCCAGAGTGGAGAACTATTGTGTGCTCTTGGGAGAGATGCCAATGGGCAAATGTATTCAATAGCCTGGGCTGCTATAGAGGTTGAGAACAAAGGCTCTTGGTTCTGGTTTATGGCTCCGCTAAACAACGACTTGGAGATTGAAAATCAAGGAGAAGGGTGGGTCTTCATATGTGATCAACAAAAATGCCTCATCGATGATGTGTCCAAGGTTGTTCCAAATACTGAGCATAGGAATTATGCTAGGCATATCTATGCTAATTGGAAGAAAAAGCATAGAGATCAAGCATATCAGAAAAGGTTTTGGGCTTGTGCAAAATCTTCAAACAGGATACACTTCAACTTGAACAGGGCCAAACTTGCTCAACTCACACCAGATGGAGCAAGGACATGATGCAATCAGGGCCAGAACATTGGTGTGGAGCTTGGTTCAAAGAAGGTTCATGTTGTGACTCTATGGATAATAACATATGTGAGAGTTTTAACAACTGGATCATAGAGTACAGAGGGTTGCCTATTATCAGCATGTTTGAAGCAATTAGAGCAAAGGTCACTGTAAGAATTCAAGTAAACATAGCAATGCTACAAAATGGAATGGAATTATTTGTCCTAAAATTATGAAAAAGGTCAACAAGTCGACATACCATCGAGAAGTGTGAGACAATATGGAATGGAAAAGATGGATATGAGGTGAAAGTAGGGCAACATGGTTTCAAAGTTGACATGCAAGCTAAAACATGATCATGTACATACTAGCAACTGTCTGGAATTCCATGTCTTCAAGCTCTTGCAGCATCTCAATGTGGTCCCGATGACACTGTTTCACTCATTGTAAGCTACTACACATTTGAAGCTTATAATAGGACTTATGAGCATTGCTTGATGCCAATGGAGGGCATGCCTAGTTGGCCAGTGTCTGATAGACCAAGGCCAGTTGTTCAAGGCTATGTGCAAATGCTTGGGAGACCTAGGACTGAGAGAAGAAGAGTTGCAAATGAGCCTCCAAAACATCCACACAAGATTTCAAAAATTGGAACAAAACGTAAGTGCAGTCTGTGTGGACAACCTAGGCACAACATGAGAAAGTGCACAAGTAATCCCAACAGGGAAAAATACAAGAATAAGAAGAGAAATAAAGAGACAAAGGTGTGTACTGTCATACTGTCATATAGCAATTCTTTTCTTTTGTTTTGTTCTGATGTAACTAACAATTATTTTCTCTTTGTTCTGTTGTGCAAAATGAATCAAGAACATCACAAAGAGTCACTAAGGGAACATCCACAGGGGACATGGAACAATCTTCACAATAGGGCACCCATCAACAATCTTCACATCAAGGCACACAACACAAATCTTCACAACAGGGCACCCAAACCAAACCTAGAAGTGGAAGGGCCCCTAAACAAGTCAACAAAACTGCCCCTAAAGCTAAAGTGTGCAAAAGACCATGAGCAACTTTTAGGTAGAGGAGGACTGTTAGCATGTTTGATGAACTTAGGAGTTAGAAGATGTAGTTGCAAAATAGCTGGAACTGATTACTTTAGAAACATGTTGGCTGTAGCTGCTTAGTTTGCTAGATTATGAAGTATTGTGTTTGCTGGAGAACATGAAGTACTTATGTTTGTGTGTTTTGTGCTTGCTGGCTAAGGATTATTGTCGGATTTCGGGTTCCGCAAACCCTTGATAGGTTCAAACTCTGGGGGTGCGTGCGGAGATCTCAACCTACCCAGCCTGCCTACTCGCGATCCTCTAGGCCTAGCGCGTCGAGCTCAAAGAGACAGAGACACAACAGTTTATACTGGTTCGAGCCACCTTGCGGTGTAATACCCTACTCCAGCATTTTGGTGGATTGCCTTGAAGGGCCGAGGATGAACTAATACAGTGGATGAACTGGCCTCAGGAGGTGAGGTGTTCTTGAGCTCGAGAGAGCTGGTGAGGTGGTCGGATGAGAATGGATCCAATCTATTCGTCCCCCCTCTATGGTGGTTTAGTCCTATTTATAGTGGCCTCGGTCCTCTTCACAAATGTTGGTGGGAAGGGATCCCACAATGGCCAGATTTGAAGGGGGACAAGTAGTACATCCTATCCTGACTAAAGTGGTCTTCGCCTACGAAAAGCCTCTGGTCGTGACGCTGCTGTGGGCTCGGCGATGACCTCCGTCCTGCCGTCCTGGCGGTCTTGGTCTTGTTGCAGCAGAATGGAAACCTTTGACTGATCCCTCGGGACTCCGCACCTGCTGTTTGCCTCCTTTGCACCAAAGAGGGAACTAGTGCTCTGCGCCCGCTGGCGCCCGTCTGGCCTTGGTCGTGATGGCTCACGTCAGCTGAGCCTCGTGAGGTACACCTTGCATAGAACTCTTCGCTCCTCGGGAGCCAGCCTGAGGAGGTCGGTCCCCTTTAGAGGTCTTGGCGTCGTCCGCCTCACGAGGCTTGGCCCCTCGCGGGGGTCTTGAGTTGTCGATGCTGAAGCTGGGCCGTACCAGGCTATCAATGGAGCCACACAATGGGCTGCAGGCAGGCAAGTCCGGGTACCCCCTTATCCAGAACGCTGACAGTAGCCCCCGGGCCCAAGGCGCGCTCGGACTTGGCTTCCAGGCGAAGCCAAAGGGCAAGTGCAGAGTGCCGCGGGCCCTAACCACCTACGGCCTTGAACGATGCGTGGCGATTGATGGGATGTGGGCGTCTCCACTTCCCCATGCTGCCTCGGTAACCGTTCGACTTGATGGGTCGATGCTGCATGCAGAAGATCATCATTACGCTAGGTCATGGAGGCCGGCGGTTGGCCTCTCTCTGGCTATAAATGAGGGGGAGGGGCAGAGCCCCTCTCGCTCATTTCTTCGTCCGTCTTCTCGCTGCTTGTTTCTTCCCCTTCTCCATCTTGCCTCTGCTTCCATGGCACTAATCAGGAGGTTTTCTGCAGCTGAAAAAGGGAAGGCCCCTCAGGAGGGGCCCGATCCTCTCCCGCCGAAGAAGTGGTTCCGCCTTCCTCGCGACACCAGCGTGAGGCAGGAGGTGACCAGGCCTCTCCCGCCGAAGAAGTGGTCCCCCCTTCCTCTGTATGCCCGCACACGGGATGATGACGTGCGCCGTCGAGCCATCCCAGGCGGTGAAGGACGAGCCGGCGCTGTCCTACCTGCCGAGCCGCGGACCCACGCCAAGGGTAGCTTGCGTGAGTTCGTGGTGTGGTCAGCGATGCCGCCTGACTCGTGGATCTGGCTCCCAAGGTTCTTCGCCGACGAGCTGCCATCGAGGGGGCCACTTGAGTTGTGGCTGCAGCCCGCCGGGTGCTGCAGCCTGGCCACCGGAGCTGAGGTCAAGGTGGTGCCCCTGGGGATGTTTTCATGACCCGCGGATGGGGCAAGGTCGCCTGAGCCTGCCAAGCAGTGGGGGCCCTCGCGATCCACTTTGAATACGACGGCGCCTCCACCCTGTTCTTCAAGGTCTTCGACGAGGAGGGCCGGCGGCTGGAGTGCTTCCCCAGAGGAAGCAGCCTGCGTGACGCGGCCGAGGGCACCAGATCTGCTTCCGTCCCCGTCAGCACCTCCTCCGACAGCAGCGGCGACTCTTGAGAATCCAGCAATTCTCCTGAGCCCAGCGAATCTCCAGAGTTCAGTGACAATAGCTACGTGCCGCCAAGCTCCCGCCGCGGTCGGAGCACGGCAGCGGCTGCCACTCGGCGTCGTCGGTGATGTGCGCTGGCCTAGTCGAAGCCTTTCTCCTTTTGCTTCCCTGCAAGGAATTAGAACTAGCCCCGTGGGGCATGTAAGGATTGAAATGTTTTAATTCCAGCATCGGTCTTTTGGTTTTATGATGAAATCGCGTACCCCAATCTGGCATGGTTCCCCCCTTTCTTCCTCTTAGGTAGCGTAGTGCTCTACACTGGCGGGACCCAGTCCCCAGGCAAGCTTCAGCCGTCACTAGTATGCCAGGTCGCGATGCCGTGGTCAAGGATAGGAGGTGAGCGGCCCAAGATCTGATGAGAGCTCATGAGGCACGATGCTCACGAGGTCCCCCTTGGCGTGCAAGCAGCTGCCCGAGAAACGGAAAGCAGAGAGAAACTGCCGGAGTGGGACTGCGGGATTTGGGTGAGTGAGTTGAGAGGCTTATATCATGGCACATGCGACTTATCTTTTAGTAGACTCGTTGTGATTTCCCCGGGTGGTGCCCGTTCATGCATCCGTGGTAACGTCACTAGGCTGGGCCTGTGTCAATCTCCCTCTTTCCTCGCTTGCCTAGGTGCTCTACGTCCTCGGGCCCTGGCCCTCGAGCAGGCTCAGCCTCCGCTGGTTTGCCAGGTCGCGATGCCGTGGTCAAGGCCAGGGGTGAGAGCTGGAGAGCCAGTAGGAGCTCCTGAGGCACGATGCTCTGGAGCCCCCCTTTAACGTGCAAGTGACTAGCGGGGTTAGGTGGTGACCGTCGGGGCCTGCCCATAGATTGGCCTCAGGTGGAACCTGCGTGTTAGCTGGTAGGAGAGATTGCGATTCCCTATGGTGCAGACTGCCTATCCCCGGAGCCTTTGCAGGAAGACGAAGGCACCGAGGACCTGGTGAGGTGGCGTGCGCGGGGCGGGCCGCGAGCCAGAGCTCAGTCCTCAGGTTTGTCAGCGTTGCAGGGACGGACCCGAGCACAACGCCATGCCAACGTGAGCATCCCCCGCCGCGGGATGGGCAAAGGACAAGCCAGCGAACGTAGGGAGACCGCGAGGCGGTTAAGATTCGAAGCAAGCAGGCGATAGTCATAGATAAGCTCACGAGAGATGGTTAGGAAATTCCGATGAAAGCAAAAGGATACAGGCCGCAGGGACAGACCCACGCGACTTGGGGATGATGCAGCCTGAGGGGCGCCCCCAAACTGAACAAACTAAAAAGATGTCACCTGGCACCGCTGCTGAAGAGATGTCAGTGTAGTAGAAGATGTGCGCTGCCGAAGTCGTCCCTCATGAGCCGCCTTGGCCCTGAGCCTCGGGAGGCTCCCGGGGGCCTAGGGGCTCCTGAAGATGCATCTCCATCTCCACCAGGATCGCCTCGTGCCTAGCCTCTTGAGCCGCCAGGACGTCTCGCATGCAATGCTGGAATGCCACAGCCGCGCTCGGCAGGCCGAAGGGCATGCAAACGTAGTTGTGAGGTGGACCCTCGCATCGGCCGACGCGGGCCGGCCAGAAGAGCTGCTGAGATGCGTCCCTATTGAGCCCTGGGATGTCGATGTAGACACGGAACTCCTTACCCTCTCTAGGGCAATGAGCCGCACCCTGCCGTGTGCGGTGATCGCCCGGCAGAACCCAAGCCTCTTGATCTCCTCGACTGCCTTGCTGATGAACTCCTAAATGAAGGAAATATGCCCTAGAGGCAATAATAAAGTTATTATTTATTTCCTTATTTCATGATAAATGTTTATTATTCATGCTAGAATTGTATTAACCGGAAACATGATACATGTGTGAATACATAGACAAACATATAGTCACTAGTATGCCTCTACTTGACTAGCTCATTAATCAAAGATGGTTATGTTTCCTAACCATAGACATGTGTTGTTATTTGATTAATGGGATCACATCATTAGGAGAATGATGTGATTGATTTGACCCATTCCGTTAGCCTAGCACTTGATCATTTAGTATGTTGCTATTGCTTTCTTCATGACTTATACATGTTCCTGTAACTATGAGATTATGCAACTCCTGCCATCGGAGGAACACTTTGGTGCTACCAAACGTCACAACATAATCGGGTGATTATAAAGGAGTACTACAGGTGTCTCCAAAGGTACATGTTGGGTTGGCGTATTTCGAGATTAGGTTTTGTCACTCCGATTGTCGGAGAGGTATCTCTGGGCCCTCTCGGTAATGCACATCACTATAAGCCTTGCAAGCAATGTAGCTAATGAGTTAGTTACGGAATGATGCATTACGTAACGAGTAAAGAGACTTGCCGCAACGAGATTGAACTAGGTATTGGATACCGACGATCGAATCTCGGCAAGTAACATACCGATGACAAAGGGAACAACGTATGTTGTTATGCGGTTTGACCGATAAAGATCTTCGTAGAATATGTAGGAGCCAATATGAGCATCCGTGTTCCGCTATTGGTTATTGACCGAGAATAGTTCTAGGTCATGTCTACATAATTCTTGAACCCGTAGGGTCCGCACGCTTAACGTTACGATGACAGTTTTATTATGAGTTTATAAGTTTTGATGTACCAAGTTTGTTCGAATCCCGGATGTGATCACGGACATGACGAGGAGTCTCGAAATGGTCGAGACATAAAGATTGATATATTGGAAGCCTATGTTTGGACATCGGAAGTGTTCCGTGAAATCAGCATTTTACCAGAGTACGGAGGTTACCGGAATCCCCGGTGACCTAATGGGCCTTAGTGGGCCTAGTGGAGAAAGAGGAGAAGGGGCCAAGGGGCAGCCGCCCTCCCCCCCCCCCCAAGTCCGAATAGGACAAGGAGGGGGGGCAGCGCCCCCCCTTTCCTTTCCCCCTCTCCTCCTTCCCCCCCAAGTCCTAGTCCAACTAGGAAAAGGGGGGGACTCCTCCGGTGCGCCTCCTCCTAGGGCCGGCCGCACCCCCCTTGCTCCTTTATATACGGGGGCAGGGGGGCACCCCATAGACACACAAGTTGATCTACGGATCGTTCCTTAGCCGTGTGCGGTGCCCCCCTCCACCATATTCCACCTTGGTCATATCGTCATGAGTTTAGGCGAAGCCTCGCGCCGATAGAGCATCATCATCGTCCACGCCGTCGTCTTGTGGAACTCATCCCGACACTTTGCTTTGGATCGGAGTCCGGGATCGCCATCGAGCTGAACGTGTCTTTGAACTCGGAGGTGTCGTACATTCGGTACTTGGATCGGTCGGATCGTGAAGACGTACGACTACATCAACCGCGTTTTCATAATGCTTCCGCTTACGGTCTACGAGGGTACGTGGACAATACTCTCCCCTCTCGTTGCTATGCCATCACCATGATCTTGCGTGTGCGTAGGAATTTTTTTGAAATTACTACGTTCCCCAACACTAAACGCCTGGCGCCTCACGCCCTGCGCCTTCTCCTGGGAAGCGTGCGCTGAAGCATGCCTCCACATGGTGCCCGAGCGCTTCCCTCGCGATGTTGGCTAGGTTTGAGTCCCTCCAGAGGAGAGCCCCCAAGCCTAGCCTGAGAGGGGCGTCGGGCGAGCCTTCCTATGCGATAGGTGAAGGCGCCCCATCCAGGGACGCGAGGCTCAGCGCGAAGCTGTTGGGTGATGCCTTCTCGTGAGACCCCTAACCCAGCTGCAACTTCTTCGTCTTGGAGGCGACCTCAGGAGGGAGGACACTGCCCTCGTCTTCAGGGTTCTCAACTGCTGCAGCCTGGTAAGCGCGCTCGAGGGAACACACCGCGTCCTTTTCCTTGCAGGTGACCGTGATGATGCCACCGCTCCCTGGCATCTTGAGGACATTGTAGCCATGGTGTGTTGCCGCCATGAACTTGGCCAGAGCTGGGTACCCGAGGATGCCGTTGTATGGCAGGCGAATGTCGGCGACGTCGAAGCCGATGAGCTCGGTGTGGTAGTTATCGCGTTCGCCAAAGGTGACAGGGAGGTGGTGTCGGTGTCAAAACCGGCGGATCTCGGGTAGGGGGTCCCGATCTGTGCGTCAAGGCTGATGGTAACAGGAAGCAAGGGACACAGATGTTTACCCAAGTTCGGGCCCTCTCGATGGAGGTAAAACCCTACTTCCTGCTTGATTAATATTGAAGATATGGGTAGTACAAGAGTAGATCTACCACGAGATCGTAGAGGCTAAACCCTAGGAGCTAGCCTATGATGGTATGATTGTAATTGTGATCGGCCTTCTAAGGACCAACCTCTCCGGTTTATATAGACACCGGAGAGGGCTAGAGTTTACATGGAGTCCGTTACAAGGAAGGAAACACAATATCCGGATCGCCAAGCTTGCCTTCCACGCCAAGGAGAGTCCCATCCGGACACGGGCCGAAGTCTTGAGTCTTGTATCTTTACGCTTCAATAGTCCGGACGTTGTACACAGTCCGGCTATCCGGATACCCCCTAATCCATGGCTCCCTCAGTAGCCCCTGAAACAGGCTTCAATGACGATGAGTCCGGCGCGCAGTATTGTCTTCGACATTGCAAGGCGGGTTACTCCCCCAAATACTTCAAAGTACTTGTTAGGACAAATAGTGTCTGGCCTCCAATCAATGTTGTGCTCCTCGGTGTCGGTGTCAAAACCGGCGGATCTCGGGTAGGGGGTCCCGAACTGTGCGTCTAGGCGGATGGTAACAGGAGACAAGGGACACGATGTTTTACCTGTGTTCGGGCCCTCTCGATGGAGGTAATACCCTACCCTGCTTGATTAATATTGATGATATGGGTAGTACAAGAGTAGATCTACCACGAGATCAAGGAGGCTAAACCCTAGAAGCTAGCCTATGGTATGATTGTTGTTCGTCCCCACGGACTAAAACCCTCCGGTTTATACAGACACCGGATAGGTTAGGGTTACACAAAGTCGGTTACAATGGTAGGAGATCTACATATCCGTATCGCCAAGCTTGCCTTCCACGCCAAGGAAAGTCCCATCCGAACATGGGACGAAGTCTTCAATCTTGTATCTTCATAGTCTTGGAGTCCGGCCGTGACGATAGTCCGGCCGTGACATAGTCCGGCTATCCGGACACCGCATAGTCCGGGACTCCCTCAGTAGCCCCTGAACCAGGCTTCAATGACGACGAGTCCGGCGCGTTGATTGTCTTCGGCATTGCGAGGCGGGTTCCTCCTCCGAATACTTCATAGAAGGTTTTGAACACCAGGATAGTGTCCGGCTCTGCAAAACAAGTTCCACGTACCACCATAGAGAGAATAACTTTTGCACAGATCTGCTGACGTATTCCGCGCGTGACATCACACCACGGCCAGGCCTTTTTATGAATCGTTTTTTACCGTTCCACCTCAGCGCGTTTAGTGAGGCGGTTTCCTTGGCACGTCTTATCAAAGCATAGATCGTGCCCCCTTATTCCGGGATTCTCATCAATACGGACGTAGTAACCCATCCGCGCCATTGATTACGGCGCTTGGGAGATAAGCGAGTTTTACCAGGCTTGTGGGGGACGCATAGCTTCATCCATCCATATAAGGGGATAAGGATCCACCTTTTCACCTACGCCTTCTTCCTCCTTTGCTCATCCATTTCCGTGCACTCGAGCTCCAGCGCCCAAGTCCGCACATCCCACCTCAACCTTCTCCAACCATGTCAGGAGCGGGAGGCAGGTGGATGGCCTCCTCCATCACGGAGGGGCACATCACAAGACTTGGAGGCCGGATACTTGTCCGACGATATCGCGCCACAGGCTGCCCGGGACGCGGGCAGCTCATTCCAACCCCTGTGCCCCATGAGAGGGTGGTGTTTCTCCCCCACTTCCTCCGCGGACTAGGTTTTCCACTTCACCCATTTGTCCGGGGGCTCATGTTCTACTACGGCCTGGACTTCCACGACCTGGCTCCGAATTTCGTCCTCAACATCTCGACGTTTATCGTTGTGTGCGAGGCCTTCCTCTGCATCCAGCCCCACTTCGGCCTATGGCTGAAGACCTTTAATGTCAGGCCGAAGGTTGTGGGCGGCCGTCAGCCGGAGTGCGGAGGAGCCATGGTTGGCAAGATGGCCAAAGTCCTATGGCTCGAGGGCTCCTTTGTAGAGACAATAAAGGGGTGGCAATCGGGGTGGTTCTACATCACCGAGCCACGCGACCCTGAATGGGTGGCGGCCCCCGAATTCAGATCTGGCTTCCCCACACGGCTCTCGTCATGGAAAGAGACGAGCCTGAAGTGGGGGGGATTCGGACGAACTATTCGGACTCCAAACATGCGTCCGAAACCTGGTGGACAAGAATCTCAGGCTTGTCGATGTAATCCAGGTGATGCTCATCCGCCGGATTCTCCCATGCCAACAACGGGCCTTCAATTTGTGGGAGTTCGATTCGGCACAACACCGAACCTTGAGCCGGCTCTTTGATACTACGTACGAAGATGCCTGGAAGGTGCTGTTCAAGGGCGCCGAAGCCCCCGCATCCGCTAACAAAGATCGCGGATATGTCGCGCGCGTCAAGCCGGGCGAGGTAAGTTATTTTACCTTTACGGGACTCTTTTTCACAGATTGACTCTCGTGGGATCTAAAACTCCCTATTCTTTGGCAGATCGGTTGAAGACGTCCGGACAGATTAATCCGTCTCCTTTGCCGTAAGACCCAGCGGACGCCTTTGATTGGAGCTGCTGGCTCCGGCACCCATGTGGTGCCGAGAAGAAGGCCAAGAAGGAGGCCACGGAACTCGAAGGAGCTCCCGACGCCAGTGCTATCAGATTCTCAAGCGTAATCTTCTCCAAGACGAGGAGGAGGAAGAAGAAGCTTCTCCCCCAGCGGGGGAGGAGAGGAAAAGGAAGGCCGCCCCAACTGGGGAGGCCGGAGGGTCCAAGAAGAGAAGAACCCTTCCTCCGGACTTCTCCGCCAATGTCGACGACGATGAGGAGGATTGGCCAACAAGGGCCAAGCCCCTGGCGAGATCGTAAGTGTTCGGATACCCATGGCTTTTTATTATTGCAGAATGTTCTCTAATGTCGAACAATCGTGCAGCGCGCCCAAGGGCGAGTTCGCCGATTCATCGAGCGGGTCCCTGGGCTCGTCGGAAATGGAGAGTACTTCGCTTCCGACCGCCTCCTCGCCTCACGCTATGGACGACGCCGCGGTGGGGCCCCAAGGGGGGCTTGGTCAAGAGGAGGTGGCGCAGGAGGTGCCACAAGGCAACCTCCCGGACTCGAGCACGTGGGGGCAAGACCCTGTGGGCTCTAAGCCCGACCCTTGTCCGGACTCCATGCCGGAACCTTCAGCAGTTCCGGAGTCCGGCAAGCGGTCCCTTCACAAGAAGGGTAAGACACCGGTGTCCTCTGTCCAACCGGAGGCACCGGATAGCTTACTGGAGGCGCTCAACGGCGCCCCCATCGAGGAGGAGCACCGCACTGTTATGAGTGCGGTGATCTGGACAATTTAGTCCGCCAAGAGCGGGCTGACCGAAGCCTGTACCAGCCTTCTAACAGGCTTTGAGGTAAGTTTAGAATATGTAAAAATATTACCGCATAGACAAGAGCCCTCGATGCTTAGTTCGGTGTTCGGAAAGAAAAGCCGGACTAAGGATCTAAAAAGATATACGCAGGAGTCTAACATAAGTATGTCAATATGGGAATGCAGTCGCTGCCGCCGACCTCTGCCAAGACCGATGGAGGTCGATCACGTTAAAGCAAAGCCTCGAGCGGTCCGAGAACGAGCTCGGCCAAGCCAAGAAGCAGCTCGAGGACAAGGAAGGTACGTAGTACCTTATTAAAGAAATACCATATAGAAAGGTTTGGTTGCAAAAGATAATGTGGATAACATGGAGTGCAGGGGCCACGAGCGAGGTGGCGACCACGAAGGAAGCGGTGTCCGTGGGTCGAAACAAAGCGGCCGAACACACCGAGCGAGAGAAGGGGGAGGCGCAGCTGGCCAAGGTACAACAAGAGCTCCAAGATCTCGTGGAAAAACACGAGAGTTTGGAGCGTGACTCGAAGACTCGAGAGTTCGAGCTCGCCTCGGCTCTTGAGAGTGCCAAAGCTGCTAAGGCCGAGGCCCAAAAAGCCCTCCAAGAAATTGAGTCGTTAAAGAAGATAGCGGCGGGTAAGGCATTCTTTATGCAAAGCAAGCATGTGAAAGTGAATTACCTATTACTTACCCGGATTCGAGCTCTCCAGAGCATTCGCAGATTTGCCCAGAGGTGTGTCCGATGTCACGCATTCTACCGCCGCCAAGGAGGGGAACTTCGACGGAAAAGGTGTTCGGTCTCGGTATGTCGAGGCCGAACATCCGGTGCCCTGGCGACCAGTGAAGCAGCTGGTCGAGCTCCACAAGGTCGCCGAACAGGCCATGAAGGGCCTTATAGCGCTGGTGGCCATTGGAGGCCATGCCCGGAGCTACTTTGGCTTGGTGCAGCGGTGGTGGATGCCTGTCCACGGATTGAAGTCATCAAGCGCCCGTCTGCATTGAAGGTGTCCGTCGGGCCCTTGCCCGTGCTAAAGTGCACTAGGGCAAGCTTGATGCGAGAAGCTTGTGACGGACGGGCCACCAAGGGCAAGGAGCATCGCATACGCCCGAAATGTACTATGAGGGCCTCTCAAGGGTGCCCGCCGAATAGCGGATGAGTGCTCCAAAGATGTAAATTTTGAATAGGCTCGCATTTGTTATCCTCAGACGCTGAAAACTTGTTCATATGCGCTAAGCAACGCTTTGTTAATTTAAAATATTACCTTATGCGGCCGTTTATCAAATTTGAGAGATGGCAAGTCGTTGGCTTCAGCCCCCATGCCACGCAGTCTTTGGGGTGTTCGGGATAAACTTGAGCACTCTTGTTCCCATTATTGGGTCCATCTAGGGAGGCGCTCAACACAACGAACAAGGCAACCGGACTTATAATGCTTGAACACTCTCACTTAGCCATAGAATTCTATAATTTTGAATTTCAGCGAAGCCCCTAGTATTCGGAAGACCGAGTTCGGGGCACTATCCACGCCTTGGCCGGACAATTCCGGTTCCTCACTCTTAGCGGCATAAGTCTTTAGGGACTCGAAAAAACCTCTCGAACAGCGACCGGCTCTCGCCCTATCATGACGGTCAGTTTTAGCTTTCTCCACTGAGGTGCTCGACCCAGCTCAACTGAGGCACAATCGCTTGATGGTTCTCCGTGCTACCTTAGCCGATATAACGGAACGTAAGGTACCAAAACACGGAACCGGAAAACCCAACTATTTACCCAAGACATGATTCGAGCCGATTCATATAATGCTATAAGTTCGGGTGCCGCACTTGTGAAAGTGTTTGGACTTATCACACCATAATTTTGGGATACTTAAGCCCTCGGTGTATTGGCCGTACCAAAGTGTACGGTTGCAACATGTCGTGAAATGAACATATGTATAGATAAAGGAAGTAGAGCAATAACAAGCAAAAGCTATGTATTGTTTATTCAAAAGGTACCGCAATGAAAGCGAGCGATACAAATAGTGCGATAAGCAAGGGATGGGACTATCTAACATGTCCCCTCTCCAGGGGTAAGCTGCGGGATGGTATGTAAAACAGGTATAATGCTCGTAATAGAGACCACCTGAACACTTCGACGTGGCTTACTGCTTCCCTGGCTATTGCATCGTGAGTTCGGCGATTCTAGTGCCGGACAGGACTTCTGAAAGACGAAGTCCTGAAAGTAAGAAAAAGGAAGAAAAAGGAAAAAGGAAAAGAATGACACAATCGGGAGCCCCTGGTGCGGTTGAGCCGCATTCTTGGCGTGCCGTGGTCTTGCCCCTCCCCATATGCCCATGGTATCTCCAGAGCGTAATTATGTATGCAGCGTAACACTAGCTTCGCAATTTCGCGAGGGCTGGGGTTGGGGCCGGATTGCTACGTGTGCTTGAATCGTGCCAGGCGGTCTTGTTGTAGGTTACTTCGGGCGCGCTTGAAAGTGTCCAGACGCTTAATGGCCGGACTCGAGAGTTGCTGTGAGAGGCTGCTTTGTACCTCCGCCGCGAGGGCTGCCATGTGCTCCTCCGTTCGGAGAGAGCGTTCGGTGTTTCCATTGACCGTGATTACTCCTCGAGGGCCTGGCATCTTGAGCTTGAGGTATGCGTAGTGCGGCACCGCATTGAACTTTGCAATGCGGTTCGTCCGAGCAAAGGTATGATAGCCGCCATGAATGGGACGATGTCGAAGATTAACTCTTCACTTCGGAAGTTATCCGGGATCCGAAGACCACTTTGAGTGTAACCGAGCCCGCATAACCGCTTCTACACCGGTATGACGCCTTTAAAGGTCGCCTTTGTAGGTTTAATCCTTGAGGGTCTATGCCCATTTTGTGCAATCAGATCCGATAAAGCAGTGTTCAGCTCGCCGCCGTCCATCGTGACTCGTTAGGTGAAATCCATCGTTAATTGGGTCAAGAACCAATGCGGCGAAACCGCCGTGACGGATGCTAGTGGGGTGGTCCTTCGATCGAAGGTGATCGGCGCAGAAGACCATGGGTTGAACTTTGGGCGATCGGCTCCATCGCATATACGCCCCTTAGTGCACGCTTCCGCTCCCTTTTGGGTATATGGGTTGCGTATATCATGTTCACCGTCCGCACTTGCGTGGAAAACCCTTTTGTCCTCTATTGTTCGGGCGTCGGGCTCTTCCTCATCATCGCTATGCAGCCCTTGTCATTGAGTTCGCACTTAACTTGCTCGCTTGCTTGAACACCCAACAGTCCCTGTTGGTGTGATTAGGCAGCTTTTCGGGGTGCCATGTATCCGCACAAGCGATCGAGTATTCGGTCCAAGTTGGACGGCCCTGGTATTTCTTTTGAATGGCTTCTTCCGCCGACCGGTTTAGAGCCTCTGAATCCGGCATTGACGGTCAGTATCTTCGATGTTATCGCCGCTAATGTGGCGCTTGTTCTTGCTGTGACGCGACCGCCATTGCTGTCCTTGGTATCCGAACTATCGTGATGTTTGGCCAAGTTGTTGCTTCGAGCTAGCCAGTTGTCTCCCGCACAAAAGCGGGTCATGAGTGTTGTGAGGGCTGCCATGGATTTTGGCTTTTCCTGTCCTAGGTGCCGGGCAAGCCACTCATCGCGGATGTTATGTTTGAAGGCTGCAAGGGCCTCTCGCATCCGGACAACAACAATTTGATTTTTCTTTGTTAGGAACCGTGTCCGTAATTGTTTGGACGATTCTTCCGCTGCTGGATTATGTGGCTAAGGTCATCGGGCGTCGGTGGTCGCACATATGTGCCCCGGAAGTTATCAAGGAATGCGGCTTCCGTGTCCTCCCAACAACCAATTGATTCTGGCAAGTCGCTGTTGAGCCAATGCCGAGCTGGTCCTTTAAGCTTGAGTGGGAGGTATTTTATGGCATGTAGATCATCACCGCGGGCCATGTGGATATGGAGGAGATAGTCCTCGATCCGCATCGCAGGATCTGTGGTACCATCGTATGATTCTATGTTTGCGGGTTTGAAGCCCTCGTGGATTTGATGATCCATTACTTCATCTGTGAAGCATAGTGGGTGTGCGTGCGCTCAGATTGGGCTATATCACATCGTAGCTCATATGAGCTTTGTCTCATCGTGTTCGCCCTACCGGATTTGTCAGATCCACGCGACGGTAATCATCCCACGTTGTTGGTACCCACGCGATCCGTAGATCGATCTTGTATGTTTTGCCTTATCCTCCAATATATCTTGCAAGTCCGGCGCACTTTCCCGTGCCTTGGTACTTTTTGAGCGGCGTCGGGGTGTGGCTTGAGCGGCGTCGGGGTGTGGCTTGAGCGGAGGGCCGAGAGGCTTCTCTGTCGCGGACACGGGGTGGCCGGTCTGCCATGTCGTGTGCTGGTGACTTGGGTGCTTCCTCCTCTGATCGAGGCAACGGCCTTCGTTTGGGGTAGCCTTTGGAGGGGCGTTCGAGTTCATACTCTTCGGCTGCAAGGACTTCAGTCCATCTGTCAGCTAGCAGGTCCTGGTCAGCTCTAAGCCGTTGCTGCTTTTTCTTGAGTCTGCTTGCCGTGACTATAAGCATGTGTCTGAAACGTTCCTGTTCGGCAGGATCCTCAGGCACGACAAATTCGTCGTCGTCGAGGCTTGCCTCATCTTCGGAGGGAGGCGCGTAATTATCGTCCTCGACCTCTCTTTTCGCCGACCGTCAGGCGGACTTGCTTCTCCCTCCTCCCCGCTACCGAGTCCTGCTGGAGGGGTTGTCTTCAGATCGTCCGGTGTTATTATCTCCGCATCGGAATCACCGCTTTTGGTGGCGGGATTTAGAGCGGCGCCACGACGCCGGCGCTTGGTTGCTTTTTGGAGGGTCATCCTCCGTTGTTCCATCGCCGCTCCCATCTTTTGGGATATCCACCATGTATATGTCGTATGACGAGGTGGCCTTCCAAAGGCCCTGTAGGCGCTCGGTCTTGGTCGCCTCGGCATCGCCGTCCATACCGTCGATGTCTTCGAGCGAAGTCTAGCTTGTCGGTTAAATCATCGACAGTGGCTACAAAGTGGGTGGTGGGTGGGTGTTGAATTTCTTCGTCGTCCGCATCCCATCCTTCCTGTCCGTAGTCCAGCCAAGGCTCTCTGGATAAAGAGAGAGACTTTAGTGAATTCAGGATGTCGCCAAAGGGCGAGTGCTGAAAGATGTCCGCGGCAGTGAACTCCATGACCGGCGCCCACTCGGATTCGATTAGCGGCGCGGAGGGTTCGAGTCCGGGAGGAGTCCGGCACCCTAGAGTCGAGGCCTTCGCAGCGACAGGATGGAGTTCGCTCGATCGCCGTAGAGATTGTAGCCCCGAGGCGGTGTCCAACCACTCATCCTCGATCGGGAATCCGGCTCCGGATTAAGGGTCGGAGCGGATCTTTGGTGCGGCCTCCGGGCACCGTTCGCCGCAGAGCTAGATCATGCCCATCGAGACAAGGCGGCATGCTTGGTCATGCTTGAATCCGTCGAAGATCAAGTCTCCGCGGATATCGGGCCAGATAGTTCAAACTTTCAAATCTGACCGATGGCTGGGCGTAGCTTTCGATCTGCTCCGGATGGCTGCTTAATTGGCCCGCAGCAAAAGCCGCCGAATACGTAAGATCTGTCCGGGAGAAAAGTCTCACCCGGACCGCGTCGTTGTTGATGATCGAAGGAGCCATCGGGCCTATCGGTGACGACACGGAGGAACTCTCAATGAAAGCACCAATGTCGGTGTCAAAACTGGCGGATCTCGGGTAGGGGTCCCGAATCGCGTCTAGGCGGATGGTAATAGGAGACAAGGGACACGACAGTTTTACCTGTGTTCGCCCTCTCGATGGAGGTAATACCCTACCCCGCTTGATTAATATTGATGATATGGGTAGTACAAGAGTAGATCTACCACGAGATCAAGGAGGCTAAACCCTAGAAGCTAGCCTATGGTATGATTGTTGTTCGCCCTACGGACTAAAACCCTCCGGTTTATATAGACACCGGATAGGTTAGGGTTACACAAAGTCGGTTACAATGGTAGGAGATCTACATATCCGTATCGCCAAGCTTGCCTTCGACGCCAAGGAAAGTCCCATCCGGACACGGGACGAAGTCTTCAATCTTGTATCTTCATAGTCTTGGAGTCCAGCCGTGACGATAGTCCGGCTATCCGGACACCCCATAGTCCGGGACTCCCTCACTCGGCTTCAGTGCCTTAATAATGACCATCTCCACGTGTCGAGCGAATGCGAGGAGCCGAGGCATTTTTGCATTTGCCACCCTCAATCCTCCGGGCTGACCGTGTATTTGAAGGGACGGGGATTCTCAAATCCCAACCTCACTCTCCCTCCCTGAGCTAGCATCCAACAGAGCGCTCCGCGAAAAACCATTCCAACATGGCTGGCCGTCGCAGCTCTTATGCTCGCCCTTCTCGTTCCAAGTCGAGGATTGGGAGAGTGCTCGAGCCTCATAGCCGTTTGTTAGAGTTACAAACCCAAGGGTTTCTCCCACCGGCATTCATGGTCCCCGTCCGAGCTGGAATAGCCACTTATGACGGAGGGGAACAAGCAGAGGGGTCTCCTAATCCGTCCCCAGAGGAGCGTATATGCCTCATCCCGCATCTGCTGAGGGGCGTCGGGTTTCCCATCCACCCATTTCTTCACGGGCTCCTGGAGTTCTACAGCCTCCAGTTGCACAACCTTACCCCTGCCTCCATTCTGCATATAGCGGGGTACGTCGCCCTTTGCGAGCTATTTCTAGGCTGCAAACCACACTTTGGATTATGGAGGAAGCTGTTCTGCCTCGTCCCTCGCACCCAGGGAGAATCCCTATGCCAAGTGGGCGGGGCCAAAGTATGGCGCATTGCCGAGACCGGGTACTTGTCCGGCACTCCTGAGAAGGCACCAGAAAACTGGCCTTCAGAGTGGTTTTACATTGATGACGTTCCCCTTCCGGATCCAGTCCGGACAGGTCTCCCCAAGTTCAGTAACGCCCCGCCGAGGGCATGCCTAAGCTGGTGCCCCCGGGGCCCTCAAGAAGAGGATACGAGGGAAATACACTTCCTGATGAGCAGGATAGAGTTAGTGGCCAAATCCGGACTAACGATAGTCGAGGTCATGGCAATATGCATAAGGCGGGGAGTGCAACCGCTTCAATATCGGGGGAAGCCCATGTGGCACTTCAACGGGGAAGACGATGCCACCCGCTGCGGCCGTAAGGGTCCAGACTCCGCCACTGCTTTGGCAAGGAGATTGTCCAATTTATACAAAGGGGAAGAGGAGGAATTCCTTCGCATTAAAACACGGGACAGATTTACCATGTACACCCCCCAAAGTGGGTAAGTTGCCATTCTTTTCCCTACTTCACTTACTTTAGCGTCCTTCTACTAAGATTACCTGCATCGATGTTTCCGAGCAGGAACTGAGGAGGGCCGTAGAAGGGATCTTCAGCCCCTCCCCGCAGCCAGAGGACCCCGGAAGGGCCCTAGATCCGGGACTCAAAGAAGATCCGGATATTACCATGGAGCTTGTCAACGGGGTATTCTATCAAGCGAGCTGGGATGGCGCCTCAGTGGCCATTACGGCCGACTATCCCGGACTGCTCCCTGTGTCGCGTGTAAGCCGAACTAAAAACCCCATCCTTCGAAGAGGACTCCCCTCAGGTATTATGATTTACCCTTGAGGCGTCGTGCTGTTTGCAGAGACAACGGTCGGAGCAAGGGGCCGAGCCCCTAGGGACTCGTCACCCACGGGCGCCCGGATCGGGCAGGCTCAAGAGGAAGGCGGTGAGGGTTGACACACCGCTGCAGAGGTAAAATAATAACCTGTCCTGAGATTATAGTATTTGAAATATGACAGCGCCCTTTGTGTCTGGCAGGAAGAGGAGCAGCCGGACTATATCCGGGGATCCCGCCAATCATGCCTCCACCAGCCGGGTTCCAGAACCGTCTTCGAGGGCGGAGGCGGACAGGGGGCCAGTACCGCATAGTTCTCCGACGGAGGATGCTGATATGTGTTCGGCCACGAACTCCGAAGTGGAGAGCTCCATGAATCACCGGCGCCGGAGGGCCGTGCTTCGGAACAACATCTTTTCCGAAGAGGCTTTTAATGCCTTCAATTCGGTGGACGCATACGTCCGAGCTGCTCAAGGCGGGCTTGCTCAAGCGATGAACCAGTATACCAAAGATATACGGGTAAGAAATTTTGATGAGTATGTATAGCAGTAGCCCCTGAGACTTGAAATAGTTGGAACAACTATTTGAAGGATCAATTTATACACATGTCCTTGTAGATAAGAATGAACAATTAGCTCGGGAGCTGGAGGAGTGCAAGGCCCAGCTGAGGGACAAGGTTGCCGAGTTGGAGGAATCCCAGAAGGCCTCATCTGGTAACATTTTTCTTAATTGTATGAAGATGCGCCAGTTAGTAAATGGCTGGTGTGACTAGTCTAACAGAAAATTCTGCAGACAATCCCGGGTTGAATCCGGAGGGCGTAACGGATGACGACTCGCATCTTAAAAGGCAGCTAAAGGCTGGCGAGCGCATCCTCACGCAAGTTAAGCAAGAGAAGTACAATCTTCAAGATGCCAATATTCTGCTGGACGTGGAATTAAAAGACGCCCACGCTCAACTGGCGGACTCCGTGAAGGAGAACAAAAATCTTCGATGCGACATTTATGGTGAGTGTCCAACGAACTGTATGATAGTTCGGCGAGGAAGTATTTTGAAAGAATTTTGCTTGCAGGAATGTTAACGGGTCGCCCTGAAGAGGAGATGCCCTCATCTGCAAGTGATTTACTGCAAGAACTTTCACAGCTGTAACGAAGCGAAGCTCGGCGGGTGATGCACGGCGTTGCTCAGGCCTTGTGGCCATCAAGCCTCCTGCCGAATGGCATGGGGGAGCTTGCGGACCTGCTTGAAGGAGCCCGGCGGCGCTTCCGACTGTGGAAGATATCGACATGCCGGCAAGGTGCAAGAGAAGCCTGGGCAATGGTGAAGACGCACTACACCAAGCTGGACCCGAACCATATGGCCGAAGTAGGATCAAGGGCCCGATGGGCAAGAAATTTCGTAAGTCCGGTATATTACCGTAGCGTTAGCCGCTAAGTATTCTCAACAGGATTGTAAGCTAGATAGCCCGTTAGATGGTATAGAGGAAGAATATAGTCACCCAAGTGATCAGTAGTAATTTAATGGGCATAAGTAGCCCCTAGCCGGATTAAAATCATTTGTCATGGCGGACCTTTTTGCTTCAGCCCCCGGATCCTACAGTCCGGGGTGTGTCCGAATACCCGCTCAATTATACAAAGCCGGGGTATGCGTGGAGACCAGGCATGGGGTCATGAGTGCTTGAACAGACAAGTACCCAACTAGTTATGTTATATTACATGGATAGTAAGAAACATCTTCCAGGGAGAATAGTTCCGTTAGGGGTTCCTTTCCCTGGGTATGCATGCGGCAAGGCGCATGTCCGGACTGCGAACTATGGCGCAGGATACAAGACTTCTGGGGATTTATGCTGTAATAAATGAATAAGTCTTTTGTTCACCGATCAAATATTCTCTTAAGGAAACTAGCTTTCGGCTTCACACAGTCTGAGGTACACATCCGGCTGAACCGGTAGTAACAATCGGAGAGGTGCTCCCCTTATGCCCTAGCCGAATTAAGGGGAACGTAGGGCATAAACACAAGAGCCAAGCAACCCAGCTTGGCCACATCTTAAGTCATATCGATGCATATAATGGTGAAGAAAAGGTACATATGAAAAAGAAACTCATATGTAATGGGCAAAAAGCCATTTGTGTAATTATTTTTAGCTTCCATATAGGAAGCCCCCAGGTAATGCTTACACACAGAGTGCGGCCGGAGTAATCCAGGGGTCCGCACTGTATTAAGTACTTTGTGTGAAGAGAAAAAAGGACGAGAGAGGAAAAGTGGGGTGGAGCATAAGTAAAAAGGGGGGAGTAAGGAGACGAACATTGAGTTCGGCGTTAGGCGTAGAATCTCCGGAGTCTGGCCGCGTTCCATGGGTTCGGCTCGAGTCTGTTGTCGGATGCATTACGTAAGCGGTACGCTCCTCCGGTGAGAACTTTGTCAATGACGAAGGGACCTTCCCACCTGGGTTTGAGTTTGTCCTTCTTTTTCTTTGGTAGGCGTATAACGAGCTCGCCAATATTGTAAGTTTTGGCCCGCACTTCTCTGCTTTGATATCGCCGAGCCTGCTGCTGATAGAATGCAGAACGGGCTTTTGCGACGTCGCGCTCCTCCTCGAGGGCATCCAAGTTATCCTGCCAATCTAACTCAGCTTCCTTCTCTTCGTACATGCATACGCGTGGCGAATCGTGTATTATGTCGCAGGGTAGTACTGCTTCCGCACCGTACACCATAAAATATGGTGTATATCCGGTGGTGCGATTCGGTGTGGTCCGCAGCCCCCAGAGTTCAGAGTCGAGCTCCTCCACCCAGTGCGTATCCGATTCTGTCAAAGATCGCACTAGTATGGGTTTGATGCCGCTCATGATGAGACCATTTGCCTATTCGACCTGGCCGTTTGTTTGGGGATGGTAGACGGAAGCGTAGTCGAGCTTAATGCCCATTTTGCTGCACCAAGTTTTCACTTCATCGCCTGTGAAATTTGAGCCATTATTAGTGATGATGTTGTGGGGGACACCGTACCGGTGTACGACCCCGGATATGAAGTCTATTACTGGTCCGGATTCGGCCGTTTTGACTGGTTTGGCTTCTATCCATTTGGTGAACTTCTCCACCATGACCAATAATTTTTTTTATGGCTTCCCCCTTTGAGAGGTCCGACCATATCCAGCCCCTGCATCGCGAAGGGCCAAGTTATGGGGATTGTTTGGAGAGCGGTAGGGGCATATGACTCGATTGGCGAAGAGCCGCAACCGATGCAATGTTGGACAAGGTCCGTAAATGCCTTTCGGCCGTCGACCAATAGAAGACAGTACAGAAGGCCTTGCTGACTAGTGCTCGAGCCGCAGCGTGGTGTCCGCCCAGTCCGGCATGGATTTCAGCCAAGAGTTGCCGCCCTTCCTCTTCGGAGATGCACCTTTGGAGCACTCCGGTCGAGCTTTTCTTATATAGTTCCCCTTCATGGACTTTGTAAGCTTTAGAACTCCAGACAATGCAGCGTGCTTCATTTTGGTCTTCAGGGAGCTCCTGCCTATTTAGGTAGGCCAAGAAAGGCTGAGTCCATGGGGCGATTACGGCCATGATTTCATGGGCCGAAGATGTTATTTCGGTGGCAGAGCCTCCGATTGTGTATGATGGTTCGGAATCTGGGGGTGTGTTCGAATCCGTGCTAGTATTGACGGACTCCCCTTCCCATACGACGGATGGCTTGAACAACCTTACCAAGAATATGTTAGGTGGGACAGGGTTGCGTTTAGCGCTAATGCGGGCGAGGACGTCCGCCGCTTGATTGTTTTCTCGAGCCACATGGTGGAATTCGAGCCCCTCGAACCGAGCTGACATTTTGAGGACGGCATTACGGTAGGCCGCCATTTTCGGATCCTTGGCATCAACGTCTCCGTTTATTTGTGATATTGCGAGGTTCAATCCTCACAAGACTTCCAAAGCGCGTTGATGCCCATAGAGACTGCCATCCGAAGACCATGCAACAGAGCCTCATATTCGGCTGCATTGTTGGAGTCTGTGTATAATATTTGGAGGACGTACTGGACCGTGTCTCCGGTGGGAGACGTCTGGACTACACCTGCTCCCAATCCGGCCAGCATTTTAGAGCCGTCGAAGTGCATGATCCAATTGGAGTATGCGCCGTACTCTTTAGGGAGTTCGGCTTCCGTCCATTCAGCGACAAAGTCGGCCAGTACTTGTGACTTGATGGCCCGCCGTGGTTTGTACATTATGTCGAACGAAAGGAGCTCGATGGCCCATTTAGCAATCCGGCCCGTGGCGTCGCGGTTATTTATTATGTCATTGAGTGGTACTTCGGAGGCTACTGTATTCGAACACTCTTGAAAGTAGTGTCGCAACTTCCGGGATTCCATGAAGACCGCGTATGCTATTTTTTGATAGTGTGGGTATCGGGATTTGCATGGAGTGAGGACTGTGGATACGTAATAAACCGGCTTTTGGAGCGGGAATTTGTATCCGTCAACCTCTCGTTCGACGACGAGTACTGCGCTTACAACTTGATGTGTTGCAGCTATGTACAGTAGCATAGGCTCGCCGATGTTCGGCGCTGTTTGGACTAGATTACTGGCCAGTAAGGTCTTTATTTCATCGAGTCCGGCCACGGCTACATCCATCCATACGAAGTGTTCGGTGCGCCGAAGGAGGCGGTAAAGAGACAATGCCTTCTCCTAGCCTGGAGATAAAGCGGCTCAAAGCGGCCACGCATCCGGCTAGCTTCTGGATGTGCTTGAGGTCTTTTGGTATAGCCAACTATGACAGAGCTCGGATTTTTGCTGGATTCGCTTCAATTCCTCTATTGGAAACAATGAAGCCCAGCAGTTTCCCCGAGGGGACGCCGAAGACGCATTTTTTCGGATTCAACTTAATGTTGTATGTCCGGAGGTTATCGAATGTAAGCCTCAAGTCATCTATTAGGGTTTCGACGTGTCTAGTTTTTATGGCCACGTCGTGCACATATGCTTCCACTGTTTTGCCGATTTTTTTTCCAGGCATGTTTGAATCATGCGTTGATAGGTTGCGCCGGCATTCTTGAGCCCGAAGGGCATAGTGTTAAAGCAAAAGGGCCATATGGCGTTATAAAAGCTGTTGCAGCTTGGTCGCACTCTGCCATCTTTATTTGATGGTATCCAGAGTATCGTCGAGAAAACACAATGAAGTCGTGTCCAATGTGGCATCGATGATTTGATCGATGCGAGGGAGGAAAGGGATCCTGGGGAAAGCCTTGTTGAGGTCTTTGAAGTCGATGCATAGGCGCCAGGATTTGTCCTTCTTTGGTACCATTACCAAATTTGCCAGCCAATCCGGATGTTTAATATCTCTGATGAATCCGGCCTCGAGTAGCTTGGATAACTCTTCCCCCATTGCTTGTCGTTTGGGCTCTGAGAATCGCCTTAGGGTCTGCTTGACCGGTTTGTATCCTTTTAGAATATTGAGGCCGTGTTCGGCCAATCTACGTGGGATGCCTGGCATGTCCGATGGGTGCCAGGCGAAAATGTCCCAATTCTCGCGTAAGAAATCTCACAGTGCGGTGTCCATCATGGGGCTCAACTGTATCCCGATGGACGCTGACTTCATGGGGTCCGTTGGATGGACTTGGAATTTGACTATCTCGTCTGCAGGTTTAAATGAGGTGGACTTGGGTCGCTTGTCTAGTATCACGTCGTCCCTGTCCATGGTGGCCGGCAATGTTGTTAACTCTTCGGCTGCTAGGGCTTCAGATAATGCTTCCAGGGCTAGTGCTGCGGTTTTATTTTTGGTGCGAAGTGCGACGTCCGGATCACTGGCTAGAGTGATAATTCCATTGGGTCCGGGCATTTTAAGCTTCATGTACCCGTAATGGGGTACAGCTTAAAAGCTTGTAAACGCGTCCCGCCCTAGAAGGGTGTGGTATCCGCTGCTAAAGGGAGCCACTTGGAATGTGATTTCTTCGGACCTGTAATTCTCCGGGGTGCCGAATACCACATCGAGTGTGATTTTTCCCGCACACCGCGCTTCCCGAGTAGGGATAATTCCCCTGAAGGTTGTGCCGCTTTGTTCAATGCGGCTTTTATCAATTTCCATCTTGCTGAGTGTTTCTTCATAAGTCAGATTTAATCCGCTTCCGTCATCCATGAGTACTTTAGTGAGCCGAAAGCCATCTACGATCGGGCTAAGGACCAGAGCGGCTGGTGCCCGGACAGTCTGGAATCAAGGTTCATCACTGGCGATAAAAGTTATAGTAGTGTCGTTCCAGGGGTTTATCTTTGCCACATGGCAAATTTCAGCGGAGCTTCGATGAGCTCGCTTGCGCCTATTGTTTGAGGTAAAAGTCTCGAAGACTGTTAGTACCGTATTGTGTTCGCTGGCAGGATGTTGTTCCGCTTTATGGCTTACAAGAAGATCCTCACCACTTTTTGCCACCTGCCGGAGTATCCAACATGCCCTAAGGCTGTGAGTTGGTATTGTATCCGGAGTACTGTGGAGCTTACATGGCCCGTCGAGCCATTTCCAGTACGGTTCCCCGCCCAGGGGTGGGCTTTAGTTTCTTGGGGATTGAATCGGCCGACTTACAAGAGTTCGCCCGTTTAGTTCGGACAAAGGTCTTGGCGAGAGCAGTACTATCCCAAAATTCTGTTTGGGTTTTCCTAGCGCTTTCCATCGCACAGTACTTCTGTACTATGATTGCCAAGTCCGTGAAGCGTACTATGTCACAGTGGCTTATAGCATTGAGGAGTCCTTCGTCCGTGCAGTTTTTGCAGAAGAGTGAAACCACGTTCTCCTCGCGGCGATCCCTGACCTTGTTAAGCGCAAGGAGGAATCTGGCCCAGTAGTGATGTACGGTTTCCTGGGGCTCTTGCGTGATGCGGGAGAGACAGTTTAAGTCCAGGTAGATATTGTTAGCTGAATCCGGATTTTGATCCGATCTAACGCCCAAGGGCGTAGGCGGTTCCGAGCTTAACAGCCCAGAATCTGGGGTGCTGCCCAATTTCTTTAGCCCAGTGCCTGATTCTAAGCCCGGGACCCAGGTCATGTCTCCCTTTGAGGAGGTGTTCGGCTCAAGGAGTTCGGTGATCCGAACATAATTTGTCCTCAAAGTTGAGGGGCAATCCGCGTGTGGTTCCTCCACTATCGCTATCTCATGGGTGGCCGGCGGGGATCTGATGTCCCTATGGTCGGGTTTAAGCCCGATCCGGTCGTAGTCTGTAGCGACTCCCAGAGCGGCGATGCGATCCAAGAGCTCATTAAGGGAGGAGAGCTCCATTGGATCCATCTGTTCGGCAAGTTCTGAACTGACGCGAAGGTTATAATTGATGAGCCGAGAGGCCATCGTCGGTGCTACCGCCGATGGGGCAGCCATGATAAAGCCGCCGAGTCGGAGAGTCTGGCCTAAAGCCAGAGCTCCCTCCAAGGAAATGTCATCCTTGACGATGAGACGAGCCATCGAGCCTTGCGGCGACGTCACAGAGGAACTCTCAATGAAAGCACGAATGTCGGTGTCAAAACCGGCGGATCTCGGGTAGGGGGTCCCGATCTGTGCGTCAAGGCTGATGGTAACAGAAAGCAAGGGACACAGATGTTTACCCAGGTTCGGGCCCTCTCAATGGAGGTAAAACCCTACTTCTCGCTTGATTAATATTGAAGATATGGGTAGTACAAGAGTAGATCTACCACGAGATCGTAGAGGCTAAACCCTAGGAGCTAGCCTATGATGGTATGATTGTAATTGTGATCGGCCTTCTAAGGACCAACCTCTCTGGTTTATATAGACACCGAAGAGGGCTAGGGTTTACATCGAGCCGGTTACAAGGAAGGGAACACAATATCCGCATCGCCAAGCTTGCCTTCCACGCCAAGGAGAGTCCCATCCGGACACGGGCCGAAGTCTTGAGTCTTGTATCTTTACGCTTCAATAGTTCGGACGTTGTACACAGTCCGGTTGTCCGGATACCCCCTAATCCAGGACTCCCTCAGGTGGATCTGCCCTATTGGATGCGTGGAACCATCGGTCACTCCTAAGAACGACTTGGTAGGCTGAAGCTGGTGATACGGCACTTGGAGTCTGTTGAACGTGTGGACAGAGAGAACATTGAGCCCTACTCCACCATCAATGAGGGTCTTGGTGACGACCACGTTGCTGATGACAGGTGAGTAGAGCATTGGGAGCGCGCCAGTAGTGGCCGCGCACTTGAGCTGATCGGAGGACCTAAAGGCGATGGCATATTTGGAACACCTGGGCGGGCGAGTTGCCTCGGGCTTGGGGAGCACTGCGTTCACCCCGCGCGCGAACTGCTTGAAGATGCGATGAGAGGCTGGGGCCTGAGAGCCGCCCAGGATGCAGGCGATGGCTCGAGGCTCCTCGAAGCCCCCCAGCCCCCTCATCCTGGTTATGATCTTTGTTCCTTCTTGGTGATGGAGGCAGTGGAGGAATAACGGTGTTGCCCTGAGGCCGATCCTCACGAGGCTGGTCCCTCCAGGCACCCTCGCGAGGCTGGCCCTGCCAGCGGTCCTCCCGAGGCTGGTCGCGCCACTCCTGGCGATGGTCGCAGCCGTCCCAGCGTCCTCCACCTCGGCCGCCTTCGCGACCATAGCCTCGATTGTTGCGCTCGGGGTGTCGACCGAGGCGCCCGTCGCGGAGTGCCTTGAGCTCATGGAAGTTGTTGGTGTTGTGGCTGTGAACATTGTGGAAGACGCAGAACGATCGGTTTCTCTTGGATGACTTGGGGTGGTCGCAGCCACGCTTCATATCTGGCTCGGCTGCAAGTACAGCTGGGGCCTTGCACTTCACATCCTTGGCCTTGGTCTTCTTGTCTTCTAGGTCAGCATCAAGGAGCTCGAGGAGGGAGAGGCACCCCTCCTGAGCCCTCGTGCACTTGTTCGCCATGTTGAACATCTCCAGGGCTGTGCAGAGGTCCTCATGGATGGCGAGCTCCTCCTTCATCTTGACATTGCGGACACCATCAGTGAACGCTGAGATGATGGCCTCGTCCGACACCTTGTTGATCTTGAGGCTAGCGTTGTTGAAGCGCTGGATGTACTTCTGCAGGGTCTCCCCTGGTTGCTGCTTAATGCATCGTAGGTCGCCTGCGGCCGGCGGGCGGTCCCGAGTGCCCTGTAAGTTGGCGATAAAGCGATCGCGCATCTCATCCCAGGAAGAGACAGATCCCTCGGGGAGATTCAGGAGCCAGGAGCACGCGCCATCCTTGAGGGCCATGGGGAACCAGATCGCCATGATCTTCTCATCACCACTGGCCGCCTCGATGCTCAGCTCGTAGAGCTGCAGGAACTCGGCGGGGTTGGCGGTGCCGTCGTAGTGTGGGGGCAGGTCAGGCTTGAACTTGCCCGGCCACATGATGTTGCGAAGCTCCGGGGTGAACGCGCGGCACCCTGCTATGGTCAAGGGAGCCCGTCGAGGAGGTGGAGCTTGGTCTTGGTCTTGGTCTTGGTCTTGATATTGACGCGGGGGTGCAGGAAGCACACGTGCATCTTCTTGGGGCCGCTGCACCACTTGGCAGTGATACGACTCCAACGTATCTATAATTTTTTATTGTTCCATGCTATTATATTATCTCTTTTGGATGTTTAACGGCTTTATTATACACTTTTATATTATTTTTGGGACTAACCTATTAACCGGAGGCCCAGTCCAAATTGCTGTTTTTTGGCGTATTTCAGTGTTTCGCAGAAAAGTAATATCAAACGGAGTCCAAACGGAATGAAACCTTCGGGAGAGTCATTTTTGGAACAAACGCAATCCAGGAGACTTGGAGTGGACGTTAAGAAAGAAACGAGGCGGCCACGAGGCAGGGAGGCGTGCCCAGGGGGGTAGGCGCGCCCCCACCCTCGTGGGCCCCTCTTGGCTCCCCTGACCGACTTCTTTCGCCTATATATACTCATATAACCTGAAAACATCCAGGAGCACCACGAAACCCTATTTCCACTACCGCAACCTTCTGTACCCATGAGATCTCATCTTGGGGCCTTTTCTGGCGATCCACAGGAGGGGGAATCGATCATGGAGGGCTTCTACATCAACACCATAGCCTGATGAAGTGTGAGTAGTTTACCACAGACCTTCAGGTCCATAGTTATTAGCTAGATGGCTTCTTCTCTCTCTTTGGATCTCAATAGAAAGTTCTCCTCGATCTTCTTGGAGATCTATTCGATGTAATACTTTTTGCGGTGTGTTTGTCGAGATCCGATGAATTATGGGTTTATGATCAAGATTATCTATGAACAATATTTGAATCTCCTCTGAATTCTTTTATGTATGATTTGTTATCTTTGCAAGTCTCTTCGAATTATCAGTTTGGTTTGGCCTACTAGATTGATCTTTCTTGCAATGGGAGAAGTGCTTAGCTTTGGGTTCAATCTTGCGGTGTCCTTTCCCAGTGATAGCAGGGGCAGCATGGCACGTATTGTATTGTTGCCCTCGAGGATAAAAATATGGGGTTTATATCATATTGCTTGAGTTTATCCCTCTACACCGTGTCATCTTTCCTAATGCGTTACTCTCTTCTTATGAACTTAATACTCTAGATGCATGTTGGATAGCGGTCGATGTGTGGAGTAATAGTAGTAGATGCAGAATCGTTTCGATCTACTTGTCGCGGACGTGATGCCTATATACATGATCATGCCTAGATATTCTCATAATTATGCACTTTTGTATCAATTGCTCGACAGTAATTTGTTCACCCACTGTAATACTTATGCTATCTTGAGAGAAGCCACTAGTGAAACATATGGCCCCCGGGTCTATTTTCCATCATATAAGTTTTCGATCTATTTTATTTTTCAATCTTTACTTTTCAATCTATATCATAAAAATACAAAAAATATTTATCTTATTATCTTTATCAGATCTCACTTTTGCAAGTGGCCGTGAAGGGATTGACAACCCTTTATCGCGTTGGTTGCAAGGTTCTTATTTGTTTGTGCAGGTACGAGGGATTTGAGTGTAGCCTCCTACTGGATTGATACCTTGGTTCTCAAAACTGAGGGAAATACTTACGCTACTTTGTCTGCATCACCCTTTCCTCTTCAAGGAAAACCAACGCATGCTCAAGAGGTAGCAAGAAGGATTTCAGCGCCGCTGCCGGGGAGTCTACGCACAAGTCAAGACATACCAAGTACCCATCACAAACTCTTATCCCTCTTATTACATTATTTGCCATTTGTCTCTCGTTTTCCTCTCCCCCACTTCACCCTTTGCCTTTCCTTCGCCCCTCTTCCGTTCAATCTTGTGTTACCATGTGCCTTCTTTTTGCTTACATCTTTGCTTGCTAAAAATCTATTAATATGGATCCACTTAAAGTGTTCTACTTGGATCATCTTCGATCTATATGCGCTCATGTTGAAACCCCAACTAGCCTAGTTGATGGGAAATCTTTAGATGAGCATGCTCATTTTGTGCGCCATCGTGTGTCTCAAAAAGGGGTACTCTTATGGGATCAAATAAACCGCTTGTTGTGTTATGCTTGGAATCTTTGTGAAATTTATGATTTTACTTGTTGCTTTAAGAACCCTAAAAAACACCTCCCCTACCTATGTGAGTTTAATGATAATGAAATCTTATCTTCTTATGCAAAGGGTGTTTATAGTTACTATGACATCGAACAAATTGAAGAATTTGTTGTTTTTAAGGGTGCTCATGAAGTTGCTTCTTTGATTGAAAAGTATGATATTACTCTCTACAAATCTGAAAATTCAGACATACTTAATTATTTCTATGAGAACTATGCTCATAATGCCTATGTTAAGGAATTTATTGAGAGAATGACCTTTGCTTTGAAAGAAAACAATGATATGCATGAATCTATAGATAATTATGATTCAGATGATTTGATTGAAATATCCCTTGATGAACATGATGCTTGCTATTCTTGTGGCCATGATGCCAATATTTATGAAGATGAATTTATTACAGTTCCTTATGTTAAACATGAGATCGTTGCTATTGCACCCATACTTGATAGTCCCTTCAATGAAAAGCATGATTGCAAAGATGTTATTATAAATTCTATTGATGTCAATTGTGCTAATAATATGCAAAACCCTAAGCTTGGGGATGCTAGTTTTGCTATGTCTACTACATGTTGCAATGATCATGATTGGGGTGATTCTTTTTATGATCATGAAAATTTATTTAAGCCCCATGATGAATATGAGATTGATAATAATGTTTGCAATAGTATTGAAAGTGGGTTTGGAAGAGTGTCAACTTTAGATCCCACATATTTGTAGAATGTTCAATCTTATGAAGTTTTTGATAAAAGTGGGTTTGGAGAGGTCATGACTTTAGTTAATGTTAATCCCACTATTTTGGAAGACTGTAAATGTTGCATGCATGTGGATCATGTTAAGAATATGTGATAGCTAAATTTTTGAATTTGCTTATGATCCTACATGTAATTATTATGAGAGAGGAAAATATGGTGGTAGAAATTTTCATGTTACTAAATTGCCTCTCTTCATGTTACGATTGCTATCGTCTCTTTCTTCTTCCTTGCATATGCTAATTTTTGCTTGCTATGATAATTTGTTTGCTTACAAAATTCCTATGCATAGGAATTATGTTAGACTTAGATGTGTTTATCATGTGTTCTATGATGCTCTCTTTGTGCTTTAATTCTTGTCTTTGATGTGAGCATCATTAAAATTATCAATGCCTAGCTAGGGGCGTTAAACGATAACGCTTGTTGGGAGGCAACCCAATTTTATTTTTGTTATTTTATTTTTGTTCCTGTTTAGTATTAAATAATTCATCTAGCCTCTGGTTAGATGTGGTTTTGTGTTTTAATTAGTGTTTGTGCCAAGTAAAACCTTTAGGATAACCTACGGTGATAGTTAATTTGATCTTGCTGAAAAATACAAACTTTTGCACGCACGAGAATAATTTTCATAAATCACAGAAACGTGATTTTCAGTTGATTACTTTTGCAGAAGATTAATAGACAAATTACCTAGTACTTCCTAATTTGGTAGAATTTTTGGGGTTCCAGAAATATTCGGGAATTACATATTGCTACAGACTGTTCTGTTTTTGACAGATTCTGTTTTTCATGTGTTGTTTGCTTATTTTGATGAATCTATGGCTAGTATCGGGGGTATGAACCATAGAGAAGTTGGAATACAGAAGGCTTAACACCAATATAAATAAAGAATGAGCTCATTACAGTACCTTAAAGTGGTGGTTTGTTTTCTTGCACTAACGGAGCTCATGAGATTTTCTGTTGAGTTTTGTGTTGTGAAGTTTTCAAGTTTTTGGGTAAAGATTTGATGGATTACGGAATAAGGAGTGGCAAGAGCCTAAGCTTGGGGATGCCCAAGGCACCCCAAGGTAAAATTCAAGGACAACTAAAAGCCTAAGCTTGGGGATTCCCCGGAAGGCATCCCCTCTTTCGTCTTCGTCTATCGGTAACTTTACTTGATGCTATATTTTTATTCACCACATGATATATGTTTTTCCTGGAGCGTCTTGTATGATTTGAGTCTTTGCTTTTTAGTTTATCACAATCATCCTTGCTGTACACACCTTTTGGAGAGACACACATGAATCGGAATTTATTAGAATACTCTATGTGCTTCACTTATATCTTTTGAGCTAGACAAATTTGCTCTAGTGCTTCACTTATACCTTTTTAGAGCACGGTGGTGGTTTTATTTTGTAGAAGTTATTGATCTCTCATGCTTCACTTATATTATTTTGAGAGTCTTTTAGAACAGCATGGTAATTTGCTTTGGTTATAAAATTAGTCCTAATGTGATGGGCATCCAAGTTGGGTAAAATAAAAACTTTCATACGGAGTGCATTAAACACTATGATAAATTTGATACTTGATAATTGTTTTGAGATATAAAGGTGGTAATGTTAGAGTCATGCTAGTTGGGCAATTATGAAATTGAGAAATACTTGTGTTAAAGTTGGCAAGTCCCGTAGCATGCACGTATGGTGAACGTTGTGTGACAAATTTGAAGCATGGGGTGTTCGTTGATTGCCTTCCTTATGAGTGGAGGTCGGGATCACGCGATGGTTAACTCCTACCAACCCTTCCCCTAGGATCATGCGTACTTTGCTTCGAGGGCTAATAAACTTTTGCAGTAAGTATATGAGTTCTTTATGACTAATGTGAGTCCATGGATTATACGCACTCTTACCCTTCCGCAATTTGCTAGCCTCTACGGTACCGTGCATTGCCCTTTCTCACCTTGAGAGTTGGTGCAAACTTCACCGGTGCATCCAAACCCCGTGATACGATACGCTCTATCACACATAAAGCTCCTTATATCTTCCTCAAAACAGCCACCATACCTACCTATTATGGCATTTCCATAGCCATTCCGAGATATATTGCCATGCAACTTTCCACCGTTCCGTTTATTATGACACGCTCCATCATTGTCATATTGCTTTGCATGATCATGTAGTTGACATCGTATTTGTGGCAAAGCCACATTCATAATCCTTTCATACATGTCACTCTTGATTCATTGCATATCCCGGTACACCGCCGGAGGCATTCACATAGAGTCATATTTTGTCCTAAGTATTGAGTTATAATTCGTGAGTTGTAAATACATAGAAGTGTGATGATTTCCATTATTAGAACATTGTCCCATGTGAGGAAAGGATGATGGAGATTATGATTCCCCCACAAGTTGGGATGAGTCTGCGGACTTTATGAAAAATAAAAGAGGCCAAAGAAGCCCAAATAAAAAAGAGAGGCCAAAGAAGCCCAAACAAAAAAAATGAGAGAAAAAGAGAGAAGGGACAATGTTACTATCCTTTTTCCACACTTGTGCTTCAATATAGCACCATGATCTTCATGATAGAGATTTTCCTATGTTGTCACTTTCATATACTTGTGGGAATTTTTCATTATAGAACTTGGCTTGTATATTCCAATGATGGGCTTCCTCAAAATGCCCTAGGTCTTCGTGAGCAGGCAAGTTGGATGCACACCCACTTAGTTTATTTTTGATGAGCTTTCATAAATTTATAGCTCTAGTGCATCCATTGCATGGCAATCCCTACTCCTTGTATTGACATCAGTTGATTGGCATCTCCATAGCCTGTTGATTAGCCGCGTCAATGTGAGACTTTCTCCTTTTTTGTTTTCTCACATAATCCCTATCATCATAATCTACTCCACCCATAGTGCTATGTCCATGGCTTACACTCATGTATTGCGTGAGGGTTGAAAAAGCTGAAGCGCGTTAAGAAGTATGAACCAATTGCTTGGCTAAAACCAGGGTTGTGCATGATGGGAGCATTTTGTGTGACGAAAATGAAGCATGGCCAAACTATATTATTTTGTAGGGATAAGCTTTCTTTGGCTATGATATTTTGATAAGACATAAACTGCTTGGTTAGCATGCTTGAAGTATTACTATTTTTATGTCAATATTAAACTTTTATCTTGAATCTTTTGGATCTGAACATTCATGCCACAATAAAGAGAATCACATTGAAAATTATGTTAGGTAGCATTCCACATCAAAAATTATGTTTTTATCATTTACCTACTCGAGGACGAGTAGGAATTAAGCTTGGGGATGCTTCATACGTCTCCAACGTATCTATAATTTTTTATTGTTCCATGCTATTATATTTTCTGTTTTGGATGTTTAATGGGCTTTATTATACACTTTTATATTATTTTTGGGACTAACCTATTAACCGGAGGCCCAAATTCAAATTGCTGTATTTTTTTTGCGTATTTCGTGTTTGCAAAAGTAATATCAAACGGAGTCCAAACGGAATGAAACCTTCGGGAGAGTCGTTTTCGGAACAAACGCAATCCAGGAGACTTGGAGTGGACGTCAAGAAAGAAACGAGGCGGCCACGAGGCAGGGAGGCAAACCCCCCACCCTCGTGGGCCCCTCGTGGCTCCCCTAACCGACTTCTTTCGCCTATATATACTCATATACCCTGAAAATATCCAGGAGCACCACGAAACCCTATTTCCACCGCCACAACCTTCTGTACCCATGAGATCCCATCTTGGGGCCTTTTTCGGCGCTCCGCCAGAGAGGGAATCGATGACGGAGGGCTTCTACATCAACACCATAGCCTCTCCGATGAAGTGTGAGTTCTTTACCTCAGACCTTCGGGTCCATAGATATTAGCTAGATGGCTTCTTCTCTCTCTTTGGATCTCAATACAAATTTCTCCTCGATCTTCTTGGAGATCTATTCGATGTAATACTTTTTGCGGTGTGTTTGTCGAGATACGATGAATTGTGGGTTTATGATCAAGATTATCTATGAACAATATTTGAATCTCCTCTGAACTCTTTTATGTATGATTTGTTATCTTTGCAAGTCTCTTCGAATTATCAGTTTGGTTTGGCCTACTAGATTGTCTTTCTTGCAACGGGAGAAGTGCTTAGCTTTTGGTTCAATTTTGCGGTGTCCTTTCCCAGTGACAGCAGGGGCAACAAGGCACGTATTGTATTGTTGCCATCGAGGATAAAAATATGGGGTTTATATCATATTGCTTGAGTTTATCCCTCTACATCATGTCATCTTTCCTAATGCGTTACTCTGTTTTCATGAACTTAATACTCTAGATGCATGCTGGATAGTGGTCGATGTGTGGAGTAATAGTTGCAGAATCGTTTCGATCTACTTTTTGCGGACGTGATGCCTATATACATGATCATGCCTAGATATTCTCATAACTATGCACTTTTCTATCAATTGCTCGACAGTACTTTGTTCACCCACCGTAATACTTATGCTATCTTGAGAGAAGCCACTAGTGAAACATATGGCCCCCGGGTCTATTTTCCATCATATAAGTTTCCGAGCTATTTTATTTTGCAATCTTTACTTTTCAATCTATATCATAAAAATACCAAAAATATTTATCTTATTATCTCTATCAGATCTCACTTTTGCAAGTGGTGGTGAAGGGATTGACAACCCCTTTATCGCGTTGGTTGCAAGGTTCTTATTTGTTTGTGCAAGTGTAGCCTCCTACTGGATTGATACCTTGGTTCTCAAAAACTGAGGGAAATACTTACGCTACTTTGCTGCATCACCCTTTCCTCTTCAAGGGAAAACGAACACATGCTCAAGAGGTAGCAGGAAGCTCACCTCTTCACGTGCAGGCGCTTGGCACGGTGGGTCGCGCCGCGGTGCCACCCGCCTTGGCTCGACGATGGCGCCCTGGGCTGGAGGTGGTGGAGGTGCCCTGTGAGCCACGTCGCCCGCGTAGGCGACTGCTAAGGCAGCGAGCGTGCTGGTGCAGTGGAGTCTCCAACGGTGCCGACGAGCTCGGTGATGCGCTCGAGCCACTCCTCGTAGAAGTCGTCGACTGGCGGTAGCGAAGGAGCTCCCACGCCATGAGCAGAGTAGCTTGCGCATTCGCCGAGCTGCGACGCGCATGGGAGGATGAAGCAGCCGGGGTCAGCGAAGGAGTGGCGATGCGCTCGTCGCGGCTCACCGAGGGGTGCAGCGATGAAGCTTCAGCCGAGGCATTGGCTGCCGGTGACAGAGGACGACGAGGACAGCCGTCGCCCCCGGAGCTGTCTGAGGGACGCAGGCGGCAAGCGCGGCCCGACGCTCAGCGCGAGCCTGATGTGCGTCAGCCATGGAAGTGTCGGAGTAGTTGTTGATCGATCTACGGAAGAGAGGATCCGACGCACCCCTACCTGGCGCGCCAAATGTCGGATTTCGGGTTCCGCAAACCCTTGATAGGTTCGAACTCTAGGGTGCGTGCGGAGATCTCAACCTACCCAGCCTGCCTACTCGCGATCCTCTAGGCCTAGCGCGTCTAGCTCAAAGGGACAGAGAGACACAACAGTTTATCCTGGTCCGGGCCACCTTGCGCTGTAATACCCTACTCCAGCATTTTGGTGGATTGCCTCGAAGGGCTGGGGATGAACTAATACAGTGGATGAACTGGCCTCAGGAGGTGAGGTGTTCTTGAGCTCGAGAGAGCTGGTGAGGTGGTCGGATGAGGATGGATCCGATCTGGATCCGATCTGTCTTCGCCCCCTCTATGGTGGTGGCTAAGTCCTATTTATAGTGGCCTCGGTCCTCTTCCCAAATGTTGGCGGGAAGGGATCCCACAATGGCCAGATTTGAAGGGGGACAATTAGTACATCCTATCCTGACTAAAGTGGTCTTCGCTGATGTCTACTATGCAACCTTCTTCTTGTAGACGTTGTTGGGCCTCCAAGTGCAGAGGTTTGTAGGACAGTAGCAAATTTCCCTCAAGTGGATGACCTAAGGTTTATCAATCCGTGGGAGGCGAGATGAAGATGGTCTCTCTCAAACAACCCTGCAACCAAATAACAAAGAGTCTCTTGTGTCCCCAACACACCCAATACAATGGTAAATTGTATAGGTGCACTAGTTCAACAAAGAGATGGTGATACAAGTGCAATAATGATGGTAGATATAGGTTTTTGTAATCTGAATATATAAAAACAACAAGGTAACTAATGATAAAAGTGAGCACAAACGGTATTGCAATGCTAGGAAACAAGGCCTAAGGTTCATACTTTCACTAGTGCAAGTTCTCTCAACAATAATAACATAATTGGATCATATACTATCCCTCAACATGCAACAAAGAGTCACTCCAAAGTCACTAATAGCGGAGAACAAATGAAGAGATTATGGTAGTGCAGTGCGAAACCACCTCAAAGTTATCCTTTCCGATCGATCTATTCAAGAGTCTGTAGTAAAATAACACGAAGCTATTCTTTCCGTTCGATCTATCATAGAGTTCGTACTAGAATAACACCTTAAGACACAAATCAACCAAAACCCTAATGTCACCTAGATACTCCAACGTCACCTCAAGTATCCATGGGCCTGATTATACGATATGCATCACACAATCTCAGATTCATCTATTCAACCAACACAAAGTACTTCAAAGAGTGCCCCAAAGTTTCTACCGGAGAGTCAAGACGAAAACGTGTGCCAACCCCTATGCATAAGTTCATTGAACCCGCAAGTTGATCACCAAAACATACATCAAGTAGATCACGTGAATATCCCATTGTCACCACAGATAAGCACGACAAGACATACATCAAGTGTTCTCAAATCCTTAAAGACTCAATCCGACAAGATAACTTCAAAGGGAAAACTCAATCTGTTACAAGAGAGTAGAGGGGAAGAAACATCATAAAATCCAACTATAATAGCAAAGGTCGCGATACATCAAGATCGTATCACCTACAGAACACGAGAGAGAGAGAGAGAGAGATCAAACACATAGCTACTGGTACATACCCTCAGCCCCGTGGGTGAACTACTCCCTCCTCGCCATGGAAAACGCCGGGATGATGAAGATGGCCACCGGTGAGGGATCCCCCCTCCGGCATGGTGCCTGGACAGGGTCTCGATTGGTTTTTGGTGGCTATAGAGGCTTGCGGCGGCGGAACTCCCAATCTATTGTTGTCCTTGATGTTTTTAGGGTATATGGACATATATAGGCGGAAGAAGTCGGTCAGGGGAGCCACGAGGGGCCCACGAGGGTGGGGGCGCGCCCAGGGGGTAGGGCGCGCCTCCCTGCCTCGTGGCCACCTCGAAGCTTCCCCGATGTCCAATCCAAGTCTCCTGGATTGCTTCCGTTCGAAAAATAACTCTCCCGAAGGTTTCATTCCATTTGGAATCCGTTTGATATTCCTTTTCTTCGAAACACTGAAATAGGCAAGAAAACAACAATTTGGGTTGGGCCTCCGGTTAATAGGTTAGTCTCAAAAATAATATAAAAGTGTATAATAAAGCCCATAAACATCCAAAACGGGTAATATAATAGCATGGAACAATAAAAAATTATAGATACGTTGGAGACGTATCAAGCATCCCCAAGCTTAATTCCTGCTCGTCCTCGAGTAGGTAAATAATAAAAATAGAATTTTTGATGTGGAATGCTACCTAGCATAGTTCTCAATGTAATTTTATTTATTGTGGCATGAATGTTCAGATCCAAATGATTCAAGACAAAATTTCATATTGACATAAAAATAGTAATACTTCAAGCATACTAACAAAGCAATCATTTCTTCTCAAAATAACATGGTTAAAGAAAGCTATCCCTACAAAATCATATAGTCTGGCTATGCTCTATCTTCATCACACAAAGTATTTAATCATGCACAACCCCGATGACAAGCCAAGCAATTGTTTCATACTTTAGTATTCTCAAACTTTCTCAACTTTCACGCAATACATGAGTGTGAGCCATGGACATAGCACTATATGTGGAATAGAATGGTGGTTGTGGAGAAGACAGAAAAGGGAGAAGATAGTCTCACATCAACTAAGCATATCAACGGTCTATGGAGATGCCCATTAATAGATATCATTGTGAGTGAGTAGGGATTGCCATGCAACGGATGCACTAGAGCTATAAGTGTATGAAAGCTCAACAAAAGAAACTAAGTGGGTGTGCATCCAACTTGCTTGCTCACGAAGATTTAGGGCATTTTGAGGAAGCCCATCATTGGAATATACAAGCCAAGTTCTATAATGAAAAATTCCCACTAGTATATGAAAGTGATAACATAGGAGACTCTCTATCATGAAGATCATGGTGCTACTTTGAAGCACAAGTGTGGTAAAAGGATAGTAGCATTGTCCCTTCTCTCTTTTTCTCTCTTTTTTGGGCCTTTCTTTTTTTGTGGCCTTTCTCTTTTTTTATGGCCTTTCTCTTTTTACGGACTTTCTCTTTTTTTATGGCCTTTCTCTTTTTATTTTTATTTTTTTATTTTCGTCCGGAGTCTCATCCCGACTTGTGGGGGAATCATAGTCTCCATCATCCTTTCCTCACTTGGGACAATGTTCTAATAATGAAGATCATCACACTTTTATTTACTTACAACTCAATACTTAGAACAAAATATGACTCTATGTGGATGCCTCCGGTGGTGTACCGGGATATGCAATGAATCAAGAGTGACATGTATGAAAGAATTATCAAGGTGGCTTTGCCACAAATACGATGTCAACTACATGATCATGCAAAAGCAATATGACAATGATGGAGCGTGTCATAATGAACGGAACGGTGGAAAGTTGCATGGAAATATATCTCGGAATGGCTATGGAAATGCCATAATAGGTAGGTATGGTGGCTGTTTTGAGGGAGGCATATGGTGGGTGTATGGTACCGGAGAAAGTTGCGCGGCACAAGAGAGGCTAGCAATGGTGGAAGGGTGAGAGTGCGTATAATCCATGGACTCAGCATTAGTCATAAAGAACTCATATACTTATTGCAAAAATCTACAAGTTATCGAAACGAAGTACTACGCACATGCTCCTAGGGGGATAGATTGGTAGGAAAAGACCATCGCTCGTCCCCGACCACCACTCATAAGGAAGACAATCGATAAATAAATCATGCTCCAACTTCATCACATAACGGTTCACCATACGTGCATGCTACGGGAATCACAAAATTCAACACAAGTATTCCTCAAATTCACAACTACTCAACTAGCATGACTCTAATATGACCATCCTCATATCTCAAAACAATTATCAAGCATCAAATTGATCATAGCATCCAATTCACTTTCTATGATAGTTTTTATTATACCCAACTTGGATGCCCATCATATTAGGACTAAATTCATAACCTAAGCAAATTAACATGCTGTTTAAGACTCTCAAAATAATATAAGTGAAGCATGAGAGTTCAATAATTTCTACAAAATAAAACCACTGCCGTGCTCTAAATAGATATAAGTGAAGCACTAGAGCAAAATTGTCTAGCTCAAAAGATATAAGTGAAGCACATAGAGTATTCTAATAAATTCCGAATCATGTGTGTCTCTCCCAAAAGGTGTATACAGCAAGGATGATTGTGGTAAACTAAAAAGCAAAGACTCAAATCATACAAGATGCTCCAAGCAAAACACATATCATGTGGTGAATAAAAATATAGCTCCAAGTAAAGTTACCGATAGAGCGAAGATTTAAAGAGGGATGCCATCCGGCATCCCCAAGCTTAGGCTCTTGGTTGTCCTTGAATATTACCTTGGGGTTCCTTGGGAATCCCCAAGCTTAGGCTCTTGCCACTCCTTATTCCATAGTCCATCAAATCTTTACCCAAAACTCGAAAACTTCACAACACAAAACTCAACAGAAAACTCGTAAGCTCCGTTAGTATAAGAAAATAAATCATCACTTAGGTACTGTTGTGAACTCATTATAAATTTATATTGGTGTAATATATACTGTATTCCAACTTTTCTATGGTTCATACCCTCCGATACTACTCATAGATTCATCAAAATAAGCAAACAACACATAGAAAACAGAATCTGTCAAAAACAGAACAGTCTGTAGTAATCTGTATCAAACGTATACTTCTGGGACTCCAAAAATACTACCAAATTAGGGAATCCTTAGAAATTTGTGTACCAATCCAGAGCAAAAAGAATCAGATCAAAATCACGTTTGTGTGAATTAGAAAAACTAATTTACTGGGCGAAAAAGTTTCTGATTTTCAGCAGGGATCAACACAACTATCACCGTAAGCTATCCTAAAGGTCTTACTTGGCACTTTATTGAAACAAAATCTATAAAACATGATTACTACAGTAGCATAATCATGTTGACACAGAAAAACAATAAGGGTAAATATTGGGTTGTCTCCCAACAAGCGCTTTTCTTTAATGCCTTTCTAGCTAGGCATGATGATGACAATGATGCTCACATAAAAGATAATAATTGAAACATAACGGGAGCATCATGAAGCATATGACTAGCACATTTAAGCCTAACCCACTTTCTATGAATAGGGATTTTGTGAGCAAACAACTTATGTGAACAATAATCAACTAGCATAGGAAGGCAAAACAAGCAAAACTTCAAGATTTTAAGCACATAGGGAGGAAACTTGATATTATTGCATTCCTACAAGCATATGTTCCTCCTTCATAATAATTTTCAGTAGCATCATGAATGAATTCAACAATATAAACATCACATAAAGCATTCTTTTCATGATCTACAAGCATAGAAAATTTACTACTCTCCACATAAGCAAATTTCTTCTCATGAATAGTAGTGGGAGCAAACTCAACAAAATAATTATCATGTGAGGCATAATCCAATTGAAAACTAAAATCATGATGACAAGTTTCATGGTTATCATTATTCTTAATAGCATACAAGTCATCACAATAATCATCATAGATAGCAACTTTGTTCTCATAATCAATTGGAACCTCTTCCGAAATAGTGGATTCATCACTAAATTAAGTCATGACCTCTCCAAATCCACTTTCATAATTATCACAATAATATTCAACATCCTCCAAAATAGTGGGATCTTTACTTCCTAAAGTTGACAATCTTCCAAACCCACTTTCATCAATATAACCATCAGAAATAGGAGGCATGCTATCATCATAATAAATTTGCTCATCGAAACTTGGGAGGCTAAAAGTATCATCTTCATCAAACATAGCATCCCCAAGCTTGTAGCTTTGCATATCATTAGCATCATGGGTATTCAAGCAATTCATACTAACAACATTGCAATCATGCTAATCATACAAAGATCTAGTACCAAACATTTTAATGCATTCTTCTTCTAGCAATTGAGCACAATTTTCCTTTCCATCATTTTCACGAAAGATATTAAAAAGATGAAGCATATGAGGCAAACTCAATTCCATTTTTTACTTTTATTTTATAGACTAAACTAGTGATAAAACAAGAAACAAAAAAGATTCGATCACAAGATCTAAAGATATACCTTCAAGCACTCACCTCCCCGGCAACGGCGTCAGAAAAGAGCTTGATGTCTACTACGCAACCTTCTTCTTGTAGACGTTGTTGGGCCTCCAAGTGCTGAGGTTTGTAGGACAGTAGCAAATTTCCCTCAAGTGGATGACCTAAGGTTTATCAATCCGTGGGAGGCGAAGGATGAAGATGGTCTCTCCCAAACAACCCTGCAATCAAATAACAAAGAGTCTCTTGTGTCCCCAACACACCCAATACAATGGTAAATTGTATAGGTGCACTAGTTCGGTGAAGAGATGGTGATACAAGTGCAATAATGATAGTAGATATAGGTTTTTGCAATCTCAAAATATAAAAACAGCAAGGTAACTAATGATAAAAGTGAGCACGAACGGTATTGCAATGCTAGGAAACAAGGCCTAAGGTTCATACTTTCACTAGTGCAAGTTCTCTCAACTATAATAAAACAATTGGATCATATAACTATCCCTCAACATGCAACAAAGAGTCACTCCAAAGTCACTAATAGCGGAGAACAAACGAAGAGATTATGGTAGGGTACGTAACCACCTCAAAGTTATCCTTTCTGATCGATCTGTTCAAGAGTCCATAGTAAAATAACACGAAGCTATTCTTTCTGTTCGATCTATCATAGAGTTCGTACTAGAATAACACCTTAAGACACAAATCAACCAAAACCCTAATGTCACCTAGATACTCCAATGTCACCTCAATTATCCGTGGGCATGATTATACGGTATGCATCACACAATCTCAGATTCATCTATTCAACCAACACAAAGTACTTCAAAGAGTGCCCCAAAGTTTCTACCCGAGAGTCAAGACGAAAATGTGTGCCAACCCCTATGCATAAGTTCATTGAACCCGCAAGTTGATCACCAAAACATACATCAAGTAGATCACGTGAATATCCCATTGTCACCACACATAAGCACGACAAGACATACATCAAGTGTTCTCAAATCCTTAAAGACTCAATCCGACAAGATAACTTCAAAGGGAAAAATCAATCCATTACAAGAGAGTAGAGGGGGAGAAACATCATAAGATCCAACTATAATAGCAAAGCTCGCGATACATCAAGATCATATCACCTCAAGAACATGAGAGAGAGAGAGAGAGATCAAACACATAGCTACTGGTACATACCCTAAGCCCCGAGGGTGAACTAACCCCTCCTCGTCATGGAGAGTGTTGGGATGATGAAGATGGCCACTCGTGAGGGATCCCCTTTTCGGCAGGGTGCCGGAACATGGCCCCGATTGGTTTTTGGTGGCTATAGAGGCTTGCAGCGGCAGAACTCCCGATCTATTGTTGTCCTCGATGTTTTTAGGGTAGATGGACATATATAGGCGAAAGAAGTCGGTCAGGGGAGCCATGAGGGGCCCACGAGGGTGGGGGCGCGCCCAGGGGGTAGGGCGCGCCTCCCTGCCTCGTGGGCACCTCAAAGCTTCCCCGACGTCCACTCCAATTCTCCTGGATTGCTTCCGTTCCAAAAATAACTCTCCCGAAGGTTTCATTCCGTTTGGACTCCATTTGATATTCCTTTTCTTCGAAACACAGAAATAGGCAAGAAAACAACAATTTGAGCTGGGCCTTCGGTTAATAGGTTAGTCCCAAAAATAATATAAAAGTGTATAATAAAGCCCATAAACATCCAAAACGGGTAATATAATAGCATGGAACAATCAAAAATTATAGATACGTTGGAGACGTATCATTCGCCTGCGAAAAGCCTCTGGTCGTGACGCTGCGCTGGGCTCGACGACGACCTCCGTCCTGGCGTTCTTGGTCTTGTTGCACCAGAATGGAAACCTTTGGCTGATCCCTCGGGACTCCGCACCTGCTGCTTGCTTCCTTTGCACGGAAGAGGAAACTGGTGCTCTGCACCCGCTGGCGCCCGCCTGGCCTTGGTCGTCATGGCTCACGTCAGCTGAGCCTCGTGAGATACACCTTGCATAGAACTCTCCACTCCTCGGGAGCCAGCCTGAGGAGGCCACTGTTGGGGAACACAGTAATTGCAAAAAAATTCTACGATCACGCAAGATCTATCTAGGTGATGCGTAGCAACAAGAGGGGAGAGTGTGTCCATGTACCCTCGTAGACCCAAAGAGAAAGTGTTTCAATAACTCTGTTGATGTAGTCGAACTTCTTCGCGATCCAACCGATCAAGTACCGAATGTACGACACCTCCGTGTTCAGCACACGTTCATCTTGATGACCTCCCTCGTGCTCTTGATCCAGTTGAGGACGAGGGTGAGTTCCGTTAGCATGACGGCGTGGCGACGGTGATGATGATGTTACCGGCGCAGGGCTTCGCCTAAGCACTACGATGGTATGATCGAGGTGTGTAACTGTGGTGGGGGGCACCTCACACGGGTCAGAGAAACTTGTGTGTCTCTGGGGTGCCCCCTTCCCACGTATATAAAGGAGGGAGGGAGGGAGGCCGGCCCCCTAGGGGTGTGCCTAGAGTATGGAGTCCTACTAGGACTTCCAAGTCCTAGTAGGAATCCCTTTCCCTTTTGGAGTAGGAGAGAAGGAAAGAGGGAAAGAGAGAGGAAGTAGGAAAGGGCAAGGGGGGCGCCGCCCCCTTCCCTAAGTCCAATTCAGACCCATGGGGGGGGGGCGCCACCTCCCCTTTGGCCTGCCTCCTCCTTTCCCATATGGCCCAATAAGGCCCATTACTTCTCCCGATGAATTCCCTTAACTCCCCGGTACTCTGAAAAATACCTGAATCACTCGGAACCTTTCCGATGTCCGAATATAGCCTTCCAATATATGTATCTTTACGTATCGACCATTTCGAGGCTCCTCGTCACGTCCTGATAACCCACAAGTATAGGGGATCGCAACAGCTTTCGAGGGTAGAGTATTCAACCCAAATTTATTGATTCGACACAAGGGGAGCCAAAGAATATTCTCAAGTATTAGCAGTTGAGTTGTCAATTCAACCACACCTGGATAACATAATATCTGCAGCAAAGTGTTTAGTAGCAAAGTAATATGGAAGTAACTTGATAGTGGAAAAAATAAGATGGCAGTTTTGTAGTAATTGTAACAGCAGCAACGGTAAAGTAACTAAGAAAAGAGCAATATGTGAAAAGCTCGTAGGCATTGGATCAATGATGCATAATTATGTCGGATGCGATTTCTTATCTAATAATTATAACATAGGGTGACAGAGAACTTGCTCCAGTTCATCAATGTAATGTAGGCATGTATTCCGAATATAGTCATACATGCTTATGGAAAAGAACTCGCGTGACATCTTTTGTCCTACCCTCCCGTGGTAGCAGGGTCCTATTGGAACCTAAGGGTTATTAAGGCCTCCTTTTAATAGAGTACTGGACCAAAGCATTAACACTTAGTGAATATATGAACTCCTCAAACTACTGTCATGACCGAGAGTGGTCCCGATTATTGTCACTTCGGGGTTGTCGGATCATAACACATAATAGGTGACTATAGACTTCCAAGATAGGATCAAGAACTCACATATATTCATGAAAACATAATAGGTTCAGATCTGAAATCATGTCACTCGGGCCCTAGTGACAAGCATTAAGCATAGCAAAGTCATAGCAACATCAATCTCACAACATAATGGATACTTGGGATCAAACCCTAACAAAACTAACTCGATTACATGGTAAATCTCATCCAACCCATCACCGTCCAGCAAGCCTACGATGGAATTACTCATGCACGGCGGTGAGCATCATGAAATTGGTGATGGAGGATGGTTGATGATGACGACGGCGACGGATTCCCCTCTCCGGAGCCCTGAACGGACTCTAGATCAGCCCTCCCGAGAGAGTTTAGGGCTTGACGGCGGCTCCGTATCGTAAAATGCGATGAATCCTTCTCTCTGATTTTTTTCTCCCCGAATGTGAATATATGGAGTTGGAGTTGAGGTCGTTGGAGCACCAGGGGAATCCCATAAATACTTTTAGCTTCTTCTTCAGATCATCATTCTTCTCCATGAGTGTCGTCATTTCCTCCTCATATCCATCGCGTGTAGACTTAAGTTCTTCCTCCAGCTCCGTGATCTTGGTTATTGCCTTCTTCAGATCTATCATGCCTGCGCACATCTGGTTCTCCTGGCGACGAATGTGCTGGTTTAACCCCTGGATGAAAGATGCAATTGATCTATCCTTCCTGGTGCTGATCATCTCCCATTGCTCATCTCGGCGCCCACAAATCTGGTAGATAGTATCCTTGAGACCCTTGTGGTAAACTTCTCCAATGCATCCCATGGTGATGTGGGCTGCCATGCTCTTTCCTAGACTCCAGGTTGGTGCATCAAAGGAAAACTCTATGTGCTCAGTGACGGGCATGAACGTCCTTCCTGGAACTTGAACTTGAATCATCCAACGCTCCTCTTCTGGTAAAGTGGCGATGTAGGTTCCAGTGAAGCTTGGCACTCCGATGTTCAGGCACCTAGTGACCTCCTTAAAGTGGCGTCCAAAGGGTGTATCTTCATCCGGTTGCGTGAACTTGTTCCTTGCATCCGCCATCCTAAAGAGTAGAAAAGGTGAGGAGTCAGAAATGAGAAGAGAGTAGTGATCTAGGGCTTTAGCTTAGTGGTCATGTCCTACAGTCAGCGTGTGCTCTGCTACCATCTTATAGCGACCAGACCTCAAACAGTCTGATCTCTGTGCATCAGTGTCATCCCTGGATCGGTAATGCTGACACGCACAATACTTGAAGGATTTATAGCAGAGTAGCAATCTGTCACACCCTGATTTTCATGGCACAACACTTAAGATGATAAATCATGATGAATTGTGGTTTGATAAAAACTTTTGTGTGTTCAGTGAGCATTGATCTCTGGGATCACTGCACACGTGCATTCGGTGATCACGACTTATGAGTCGGGGTCCCCACAGAGCTGGTATCAGAGCCATCCTGACTGTAGGAAGCCTTAGTTAGCATGGTCGTTACTTAGGGTAAAACTATTTCCAAAACTACTACTATTTTCAAAACTATCTTTACTTCTTTTCCTCTTCTGAGTTTTTCAAAGACTATTATATACTTTCCTCTTCCTCTTCAAAATTTAACGGTTGCTAGAACCCTTATGCCCCTAACCACTGGATTCCTTGTAATCCTCGTGGTTAATCTAGAAGGAGTACACCTTGCCAAATACTCACCCACCTCTTCTGAACGCAAGACTGGCGACATCACAACAAGACGACACCAATGTAAGATTCATCCTCGAGGAATGAGGACCTGAAGACCCAGGAGATGGTGACACCCTTGACATTGCTCCAAGATGATGCGACCTTAGCCTATGATGATCATGGCATAGGATATGCAAGATCATGATATACATCGCTAATAGAGTAACCCTGTCACTACCGTTGTTGTATCGGCAACCACCGGTGGATGAGAACCTCGCCATTTGGTCCGCCTCACTATAGTGAGCAGGAAAACGGTTCTCTTCATCCCCCGCTCTTGGTGTCGATGTTGCCAACAATGTGTCCGACGGGTTGGACCACTATTATGCCTTGATAATGTTATTGCATAAAGGATTGCCTACCTGGTACCATCGACGGCTTAGAAAGCAAAAGCGATCATCATGATTAAGAAGACAAGAGAAGACTAAGTCAAAGACAACCACGAGGAGCCACCATCACCCCATCACCTCATCAGGTGAGAAGTTGTCGAAGATCCTTCCGGCTCAACCCGGATCGTTTCATCAAACAAGAGACGTAGCAACACCTGAGGAAAACTCGAGAGATCTGCATGAGGCACAAGGCACGACTCATCGAGTCCGAGAACCCCTAGGGTAGGATGAGTCGTGTACCCCTATGCTAATCGAAGTCCGTATGATGGTTCTAATAGAACCATGATTGTGTGTTGCTTGTTTTTTTGTTTGTGTTTCGATATAGGTCGCACTTTTTCCCTAGGCGACAAGTATGCGACCATATCACCTTCCTTACCTTGCCTCTTCTGTTTGGCCCTTTTTGCACCTGTTTGTTTGCACCTGCACTATAGAACCCCCTTTAGGCATTCCCCTCCTTTATGCTACCTCTCCCTCTCATCTCTCTCCTCAACTGAAGGCTAGCAAGACAAGATACACCAAGGATTCTACTTTGGCAACCAACCAGCACTGAAGACTTTTGCTACAACCTCCTCGACCAAGTGCAACCCCGTAGAGTTATGTTTACATCTCAAGACTGTAAACCCATCACTATACCCTTTGAGACTTCACAAGATACCCCAGCTCGAATCCTTAACCAAGTGCTTAACCCACGGAATTACAAGTGGACCAGTTAAGCCTGTGTAACCTCACATAGCATTGGGTTCATTATGGAACTAGTAGACATAGGGAGCGAGCACATTATCATCCAAAGATAGCATCAAAACTGATGATGCCATATGGAAGACCAATTTGAGGATATAGGAACGGAGGACAAATGACTTGATGAGTTTATATCAGAGACCCTGAGGAATTGACTGAGATTTTGGTAGATCATGATGCTTTCATGTTGGTAGATGAACTTGGTGGGATCATGATTATAGATTAGCATAGCTTCCATTATCCCTGAGTAAATTGGATTTATAGGACAATTATGATCGCAAGCTGAAACTCCTGGAAGTGCAAGGATTTGACTTGATCAGATGATATTGATAGGAGATAGTTGATATTACGTAAATAACTTGAGGGAGACATGCAGGATTCCTCGTTGGACATGAGATTTGGATTAAATAGGTTACCCTAGTGGAGTATGGATGCGAGTAATTTTTACATGGTTTGGAGTAAATTGGATTTAGATCGATGATCTTGATCATGATACCATGTTTCTCGGTGGACCATAACTAGGAGATTGGAATAATTGTCAGAGTTTATTTAGGGACCTATATATGCTTGACCTTGGAGTTACATGACCATGATAATGGAAATTGGTGGACTGACTATAGCAAGGTAGCCCTTTCAAATATTTGGCGATTATAGGACATTAGAAGATCATGTGGGACACCATAGACATTGGATTTGTAGAATTAATGAATTATGTAGCTAATGGGCTTTTGGAGTTGACCTATGCGAGATGATACTTTCGGAGGTATAAGGTGATCTATTTGGAGGACCAGATAGAACAATTGGCATCTCAGGAACTGTGCTCAAGGATGGGATGATGAACATTCACTGCACACTAGAATCCTTGAAACCCTTACGCCCTACCAAGCCACAACATGGCGGAGCCTGACCTCGGGCTTTGGCTCTAGATCGATAAGACCTTGGCGATACTCAACTGTGACCATCACCGATGCCTCTCACTTTACGCACCCATAGACTTCATGGAGTGCTTGGACAAGTTAGTTGTCATCTTTCTTTGATAACATACTCGTCTGCAGAAGACGGAAGAAGAATCGTTGAGCTGGTCAAGGAACATCTGAAGACCGTCATGTCTAAGAGGAAGAACTACACCAACCACCATCTTCAAAAAGTATACTACCGCGTCAAAGACCATGTGTATCTGCAAGCCACTCCTCTATAAGGAACCAAACATTTCCATGACAAGGAGACCCACACCAAGATTCATCGGCCCTCTTCGAGATCACTCCAAGAAATAACAACCCCCCCCCCCTCTGAGATCACTACGAGATGAAGAGAAGACAGTTACCAGCTGGAGTTGCCACTTGAGTTACCTGATGTGCACAACGCTTTCCATGCATCACAACCCCGGAAGTGTTTCCAACTTCCTAACTTGCCCGATCTCTAAGAGGGCAATGACCACCGAGCCGTCAACCCCTAGCCCAATCTAACGTACCGCGAGCTACCCATTAGCAACCTGGACCGAGTAGAACATTATATACGAAGCCACACCATCACGTACTTCAAGGATCAACGGAGCACCGCTGGAAGCGAGAACGATGTGAGGACGTGAAGACCACCCCACATCAAAGTTCTTGTACCCCTTTCCGCGCCTAGTTTGGGAATCTCAGGGACGAGATTCTTGTAAGGGGGGTAGGTCTGTCACACCCTGATTTTCATGGCACAACACTTAAGATGATAAATCATGATGAATTGTGGCTTGACAAAAACTTCTGTGTGTTCAGTGAGCATTGATCTCTGGGATCACTGTACACGTGCATTCGGTGATCACGACTTATGAGTCGGGGTCCCCACACAATCACACACTTATTACATCGAATGTCTCAAAAGAGAACTTATTACAATAAATATGGCTTAAGGCCATCTAATAACGATAACATCGGAAGGCTTGGAAGATAAAGCGAGTCCATCAACTCCAACGGCATCACTGAGTGAAAGATCGCGACCTAAAGCACCTTACTCGTCGTCTGAAAAGTCTGCAACATGAACGTTACAGCCTGAAAACGGATCAGCACATGGAATATGCTGGCAATGTAACACATAGAGAGTAATGAACAAAAATAATGCTATCACTACATGCATATATGGCTGGTGGAAAGCTCTATGGTTACAGTTTTTGCATAAAGCCGGTTTTTCCCTACAACAAAGGAATAAATTTTATTTAACTATCATGGTGGTTGTTAAACATTGAGAAGGTTCCTCCAACTCAATCCCAATTAAGCATCATCATTAACCCAACAAAATTAAATTAAGTAACATGATGAGATTCACATGATAATCTAGGTACTAGATACTCAAAATGTCCATAACCGGGGACACGGCTAACCATGATTAGTTTGTACACTCTGCAGAGGTTTGCGCACTTTTCCCCGCAAGACTCGATCTCCTCCTTCGGATTTCTCGCACCACATGATGTTTGAGAAACGGATGACCGAGACACAGTCTTTCAAAAGCATTAACTCTTTACTCTGGGTAGACAGTACCAACCTACATCCCCTACATCTGCTAGTCTACCACTAAAAGAGGTCACACAACATACTCAACTATGCTAGAGCCCATAGTAGCTTGCGGCTGCACACAGAAGTTTCCAATATGAATAATCTCATGATCCCTTTGAGCTTGAGTGGCGGTCTATAGGAGAATCACACGGTACCTCGGGATTTCCAAAAATACAGGCAACACTGGGTTCCCCAGGTGCCTCAGTCCACCCAGATGTGTATTAAAGTTGCCACCTTAAGTTGAACCATTAATTAACAATACTCACATCTGTCATGGATACACTCACCCAATCCACGTCTACTAGCATAGCATAGCGATATAAGAAAACGTAGAAGTAACTCCCAAAGGTTTGATAATAAACAGGAAATAGGTACTACCTCATCTACTTCCCAGAACCCACATATTAATCAGATCCTAACCATGCAATTGTTTGACGATTGATCCAATTCAATAAAACTAGGTAGTAAAGGGGTATGATCAAAGTGTTACTTGCCTTGCTGATGATCCATGAAACCTTGAGACTCGTAGTAGCAAGTTGCACACTCCGGGTACTCTATCGCAAACAAACAAGCATACAATAAGCACTCGTCTAATGCATAGGTAAAACTCAAATAAGAGATCTAACCAGAAAGTTCAACTTAAGAACTCCGGTTTGCAAAAAGAATCAAATTGGACGAAGCAACGAAACTCGAACGACAAAAGAAACAAGCTTCGTTTACTAATCTGGACCTAAGTCAAATTTTATAGTAGAAAAAACATGTTTGAGCTGGTTAAACAGAAAGAGGGTTTCGAGACAAAACTCTAGGCGCTTGAATCGCCTGATTCCGATAAACGAGCGAAAAGTTATACTAGAACAAAAACCGGATCAGAAATCACGATCGGAAATAATCGCAAAAAAATCCAAGAAAAAGAAAAACGGACTAACAGGCTAACGAACGAACATTCGCTGTCTGCGGCTAATCGACAAAAACCGTTCGTTAATACGAACATACGGATGAACGTCCGTTAAGTAACTAAACCAAGAAAAAAACTAAACCGGTCTATAAAAAAACGGATCTAGGTTTCTTAAAAAAACCGATCGGTTTTATAAAAAAAATCGGCGACGGCTACCTCGGGTCCGGCGAGGCGGCGAGGTGGCGGTGGGGTCCGACGGCCCGGCCGGGCGGCGCGGCGGTCTTGGCGGCGTGGGCGGCGGGCTAGGGTTAGGGTTCGGATGGCGGCTGGGGTGGGCGGCTCGAGCGGCTTATAAAGGCTGGCGGGATGGAGTCCGGGTAGCCCATGGCGGCCCAAGTTGGTTTTTAAAAAAATAATTCGGACGTGCAGAAAAATAAAGAAAGAAATACTAAACGGACTCCAAAAATCCCGAAATAAATTTTCCTCGTCCTCAAAGCTGGACAAGAGGAACATTTATTTGGGCCTAAAACGCAATTTTGAAAAATGCGTATTTTTTCTAAATTCAAATAAAATAGCGACAAAACTCCGAAATAAAATCTTATTTGATTTTATTATTAAATCTCCAATATTTCTTTATTTTGGGAAAGTCATTTTATTCCCTCTCTCTCATTTTGATTATAGAAATATTCGAAGATAAAATAATTAAAATCAAATGATCCTATTTTCAAAATTTGAGAAAACTCAAATATGAAAATAACGAAATCCCCAGCTCTCTCTGTGGGTCCTTGAGTTGCGTAGAATTTCTAGGATCAAACCAAAATGCAATAAAATATGATATGCAATGATGATCTAATGTATAACATTCCGAATTGAAAATTTGGGATGTTACACATAATCAACTAGCGAGCAATAATAATAAATCTCGGATGACAACACTTTCTCAACACAATCATAATATGATATAACAAGATGGTATCTCGCTAGCCCTTTCTGAGACTGCAAAACATAAATGCAGAGCACCTCTGAAGATCAAGGACTGACTAAACATTGTAATTCATGGTAAAAGAGATCCAGTCATACTCAATATAAATTAATAGTAATGCATGCAAATGACAGCGGTGCTCTCCAACTAGTGCTTTTTAATAAGAGGATGATGACTCAACATAAAAGTAAATAGATAGGCCCTTCGCAGAGGGGAGCAGGGATTTGTAGAGGTGCCAGAGATCGATTTTGAAATAGAGATAAATAATATTTTGGGTGGCATACTTTCATTGTCAACATAACAACCAAGATATCTCGATATCTTCCATGGTACACACATTATAGGCGGTTCCCAAACAGAATGGTAAAGTTTATACTCCCCCACCATCAACAATCATCAATCCATGGCTTGCCCGAAACAACGGGTGCCTCCAACTAACATCAATCATGGGGGAGTTTTGTTTGCAATTATTTTGATTTGATTTGAGCATGGGACTGGGCATCCCGGTAACCAGCCATTTTCTCGTGAGTGAGGAGCGGAGTCCACTCCTCTTGAGAATAACCCGCCTAACATGGAAGATACAGAAAACCCTAGTTGATACTTGAGCTATTCGAGCATACAAAACAGAATTTCATTTGAAGGTTTAGAGTTTGGCACATACAAATTTACTTGGAACGGCAGGTAGATACCTCATATAGGAAGGTATGGTGGACTCATATGGAATAACTTTGGGGTTTATGGATTTTGGATGCACAAGCAGTATTCCCACTTAGTACAAGTGAAGGCTAGAAAAAGACTGGGAAGCGACCAACTAGAGAGCGACAACAGTCATGAACATGCATTAAAATTAATAGACACGAGTGCAAGCATGAGTAGGATATAATCCACCATGAACATAAATATCGTGGAGGCTATGTTGATTTTGTTTCAACTACATGCGTGAACAAGTGCCAAGTCAAGTCACTCGAATCGTTCAAAGAGGATACCACCCTATCATACCACATCACAACCATTTTAATAGCATGTTGGCACGCAAGGTAAACCATTATAAACTCCTAGATAATTAAGCATAACATAAGCAACTATAATCTCTAATTGTCATTGCTAACATGTTTATTCATAATAGGCTGAATCAGGAACGATGAACTAATCATATTTAGAAAAACAAGATAGGTCGAGTTCATACCAGCTTCTCTCATCTCAATCAGCCCATCATATATCATCATTATTGCCTTTCACTTGCACGACCGAACGGTGTGTACAATAATAATAGTGCACGTGCACTGGACTAAGTTGGAATCTGCAAGCATTCAATTCAAGGGAGAAGACAAGGTAATATGGGCTCTTGGTTAAATCAACAATAATGCATATGAGAGCCACTCAACATTTTCATCATGGTCTTCTCCTCTCGACCCCCAAAGAAAAGAAAAGAAATAAAACTATTTACACGGGAAAGCTCCCAACAAGCAAAAAGAAGAACGAGAAATCTTTTTGGGTTTTCTTTTAGTTACTACTACTACAGGCATGGAAAGTAAACTAGCTAAAAGCTACAACTAAATTTTTTTTTTGGTTTTTCTTAAGGTGATTCAAACACACAAGAAGAAAGCAAGAACAGGAAAATAAACTAGCATGGATTGTACAATGAAAAAGTATGAGCACCGACAACTAAAATGAGTGTGTGAACATGAATGTAATGTCGGTGTGAAATACGTACTCCCCCAAGCTTTGGCTTTTGGCCTAAGTTGGTTTATGCCCATGGATCAAAGTTATAGCTGGGGTCGTACTGAGATGCAACAACTACTGCCTCATGAGCTGCAGCTTGGAGGCGGGCTGCCTCCATCCTCCTCTTGTACTCGTTCGCCTCCTCCCTGGTTATAATATATCTCCTTTTTGCCTAAAAGTCAAAGAAACCAGGAGCAGGGAGAGCAACATGGATAGTGCGACGTCTGTCAAAGATTAGTCGGTATTGGAGGAACTGTTCATTCCTCTTAAGAAACTGATGACGAACCATAGCATCATAATCTAGATAAGCGGGAGGCAACTCTATATCACTTCCATGTATGGGTACACCAAGATAATTAGCTACACGAGTTGCATAAATCCCACCAAACAAATCTCCACATGTACCATTAAGATGTAGCCTACGTGCAACAATAGCCCCCAAGTTATATTGTTTATCACCTAATACAACACTCTTGAGGACACTAAGATCAGGAACGCACATGTGACAAGCTTCATCTTTACCGTTAATGCATCTACCTATAAAGAGCAAAATAGTGTATGGAGGGGAAATGAATGCTCCCTATGGTAGCTTGTGTGATTTCTCTGGATTCACCTACAGTGATACTAGCATGAAAGTCTTTATATTCAGATTTATGAGGTTCACTAACATTGCCCCACTACGGGAGTTTACAAGCAGTATTAAAATCTTCTAGGTCCATGGTGTATGACTTATTATAAAGATCAAATAGGACAATGTGAGAGTTGCGTGAATATGTAAATTTAAACCTCCTCACAAAGGAATCAGTTAAGTGGTAATATTGAGGGCACTTATCTAGCATGAAGTGCTCAAGATCAGCATTATGCACATATGCATCAAATTCATCCTTGATGCCCGCTTGGACCATAAACTCCTCTGACGGCCATTCACAAGGCCGCACTTGAGCTTCCCTCGGTGGTTCATCGTCCTGCTCACGTATTGCGGGCCTGGGTCCTTGCTTCCTTGAAGAACCACCTTGGTACATTTTCCTAAGCATATTTCTTCCTCTAAAATTTTTTAGAAAATTTTAGTAATTCAAAATAAAAGTGAACCAAACTCAACAAAATTGATAGCAACTACTCCCACAAGTGCCTAGAGACTATATCATGCATTAAAAATACTTGGGACCATATAAATTTGACATGCAGGCTCAAGAACAGGGTCACCTTAGCAGCAAAAATTTGCAATGAATAAAGCACTAGAACACAAACTAATTAGACCATTAGAGGAGCCACATACCAAAGAACAATCCCCCAAAGCAGTTTTGTGAGTGGAGCTTTGAGCAAGGAGATCGAAAATGGTGGCAAAATGAGCTAGAACTCGTGCTTGAGCTGGATGGTGATTTTTTTGGGAGGAAGAAAAAGTGTGTGGGTGCAGGAATAAGTGGAGGGGGGCGCGCCCTGGACCCTCGTGTCCAGGTGCCTGCTCCCCCTGCTGTGTTCTCAGTTCCAGATATTCTCAAATATTCTAGAAAAAATCACATTTCATTTTCAGGGCATTTGGAGAACTTTTATTTTTGGGGTATTCTTTTATTGCATGGATAAATCAGAAAACAGACAGAAAATACTATTTTTGCTTTATTTAATCTAAATAACAGAAAGTAAAAGGAGGGTACAGAGAGTTGTGCTTTCTAACTTCATCCATCTCATGCTCATCAAAAGGAATCCACTAACAAGGTTGATCAAGTCTTGTTAACAAACTCATTCCGAATCACATGGAACCGGAGAAATTTCGAATAACACTAGGTTACCTCAATGGGGATATGTACATCCCCAATAATAAGAATATCATAGTTCTTCTTGACAGTAGGTAGAGGAAATTCAAAACCTCCAATAGTAATAGTTGGAATTTTTCCAATAGAATTGATACTGTGAACTTGTGGTTGTTTCCTCGGAAAGTGTACCGTATGTTGATTACCATTAACATGAAAAGTGACATTGCCTTTGTTGCAATCAATAAAAGCCCTTACAGTATTCAACAAGGGTATACCAAGGATAATCGACATACTATCGTCCTCGGGAATATCAAGAATAACAAAGTCCGTTAAAATAGTAACGTTTGCAACCACAACAGGCACATCCTCACAAATACTGACAGGTATAGCAGTTGATTTATCAGCCATTTGCAATGATATTTCAGTAGGTGTCAACTTATTTAGTTCAAGTCTACGATATAAAGAGAGAGGCATAACACTAACACCGGCTCCAAGATCACATAAAGCAGTTTTAACATAGTTTCTTTTAATGGAGCAAGGTATAGTTGGTACTCATGGATCTCCAAGTTTCTTAGGTATTCCACCCTTAAAAGTATAATTAGCAAGCATGGTGGAAATTTTAGCTTCCGGTATCTTTCTTTTATTTGTAACAATATCTTTCATGTACTTAGCATAAGGATTCATTTTAAGCATATCAGTCAAACACATACGCAAAAAGATAGGTCTAATCATTTCAGCAAAGCGCTCAAAATCCTGATCATCCTTTTTCTTGGATGGTTTAGGAGGAAAAGGCATGGGTTTCTGAACCCATGGATCTCTTTCTTTACCGTGCTTCCTAGCAACGAAGTCTCTCTTATCATAACTTTGATTCTTTGATTGTGGGTTATCAAGATCAACACCAGGTTCAATCTCTACATCATTGTTATTGCTAGGTTGATCATCAACATGAACATCATTATTAACATTATCACTAGGTTCATGTTCATCACCAGATTGTGTCTCAGCATCAGAAATAGAAATATCATTGGGATTCTCGGGTGTGTCAACAACAAGTTCATTAGAAGCATGCAAAGTCCTATCATTTTTCTTCTTCTTCTTAGAAGGACTAGGTGCACTAACATTATTTCTCTGAGAATCTTGCTCAATCCTCTTAGGGTGGCCCTCAGGATACAAAGGTTCATGAGTCATTTTACCCCCTCTAGTCATAACTCTAACAACATTATTTTTTTTCTTATCATTTAATTCATTGAGCAAATCATTTTGAGCTTTAAGCACTTGTTTTACTTGAGTGGTAACCATAGAAGCATGTTTACTAATGAGTTTAAGTTCACCCTTAACTCTAGACATATAATCACTCAAGTGTCCAATCATATAAGCATTACTTTTCAATTGTCTACCAACATAAGCATTGAAATTTTCTTGTTTAGCCATAAAGTCATCAAACTCATCCAAGCATTGGCTAGCAAACTTAGTATACGGGATTTCAACTTTATCATATCTATAGAGAGAATTTACCTTTACTACCTGTGTCGGGTTATCAAGACCATGTATTTCTTCAACATGTGGTATATTAAGGCCATATATTTCTTCAACCGGAGGTAAATTCTTAAAATCTTCAGCTTTAATACCTTTTTCTTTCATAGATTTCTTTGTCTCTTGCATATCTTCAGGACCGAGAAATAAAACACCCCTTTTCTTCGGAGTTGGCTTAGGAGTTGGTTCAGGAAGTGTCCAATTGTTTTCATTAGTCAACATATTATTCAATAGCAATTCAGCTTGATCGACCGTTCTTTCCCTGAAAACACAACCGGCACAACTATCCAGGTGGTCTCTGGAAGCATCGGTTAGTCCATTATAAAAGATATCAAGTATTTCATTTTTCTTGAGAGGATCATCAGGCAAAGCATTAAGTAACTGGAGAAGCCTCCCCCAAGCTTGTGGGAGACTCTCTTCTTAAATTTGCACAAAATTATATATTTCCCTTAAAGCAGCTTGTTTCTTATGAGCCGGGAAGTATTTAGCAGAGAAGTTCATATCCTGGGGACTACGCACACAACCAGGATCAAGAGAATTAAACCAGGTTTTTGCATCACCCTTTAATGAGAATGGAAATAATTTAAGCATATAGTAGTAGCGAGTTTCTCATCATTAGCGAATAGGGTGGCTATATCATTTAACTTAGTAAGATGTGCCACAACAGTTTCAGATTCATAGCCATAGAAAGAATATGATTCAACCAAAGTAATTATCTCAGGATCGACAGAGAAATCATAATCCTTATCAGTAACACAGATAGGTGAAGTAGCAATAGCAGGATCATATTTCATTCTAGCATTCAGAGACTTTTCTTTAAGCTTAGCTAATAATTTCTTAAGATCAAATCTATCATTGCAGACAAGAAAATCTCTAGCAGTTTCTTCATCCATAACATAACCCTTAGGCACAACAGGCAATTCATACCTAGGGGTAGAATCTTCATCATCACTTTCATAAATATTATCAGTTTAAAAAATTTCATTCTCTCTAGCCCTAGCAAGTTGTTCATCAAGAAATTCATCTAATGGCACAGTAGTATCATGCATAGCAAAAGTGGCATCATCAATAACATGCGACATATCAGACTTAATAGTAGAAGCAGGTTTAGGTGTCACAAGTTTACTCAAAACAGAAGGAGAATCAAGTGCATAGCTAGATGGCAGTTCCATACCTCCCTCGTAGTTGAGGGAAAAATCTTAGTTCTTTCGTCTTTCAAGTTCCACAAAGTGATCAGTAGATATAAATCCCAAGTGACTCAAAGAATAGAGCTATGCTCCCCGGCAACGGCGCCAGAAAATAGTCTTGGTAACCCACAAGTATAGGGGATCGCAACAGTTTTTGAGGGTAGAGTATTCAACCCAAATTTATTGATTCGACACAAGGGGGGCCAAAGAATATTATCAAGTATTAGTAGTTGAGTTGTCAATTCAAACACACATGGATAACTTAATATCTGCAGCAAAGTATTTAGTAGCAAAGTAATATGGAAGTAACGGTAACAGTTGCAAAAGTAACAGTAGCAGTTTTGTAGTAATTGTAACAGCAGCAACGGTAAAGTAACTAAGCAAAGAGAAATATGTGAAAAGCTTGTAGGCATTGGATCAGTGATGGATAATTATGTTGGATGCGATTCCTCATGTAATAGTTATAACATAGGGTAACACAGAACTAGCTCCAGTTCATCAATGTAATGTAGGCATGTATTCCGAATATAGTCATACATGCTTATGGAAAAGAACTTGCATGACATCTTTTTTCCTACCCTCCCGTGGCAGCGGGGTCCTATTGGAAACTAAGGGATATTAAGGCCTCCTTTTAATAGAGTACCGGACCAAAGCATTAACACTTAGTGAATACATGCACTCCTCAAACTACGATCATCACCGAGAGTGGTCCCGATTATTGTCACTTCGGGGTTGTCGGATCATAACACATAATAGGTGACTGTAGACTTGCAAGATAGGATCAAGAACTCACATATATTTATGAAAACATAATAGGTTTAGATCTGAAAACATGGCACTCGGGCCCTAGTGACAAGCATTAAGCATAGCAAAGTCATAGCAACATCAATCTCAGAACATAATGGATACTAGGGATCAAACCCTAAGAAAACTAACTCGATTACATGGTAAATCCCATCCAACCCATCACCGTCCAGCAAGCGTACGATGGAATTACTCATGCACGGCGGTGAGCATCATTAAATTGGTGATGGAGGATGGTTGATGATGACGACGGCGACGGATTCCCCTCTCCGGAGCCCCGAACGGACTCCAGATCAGCCCTCCCAAGAGAGTTTAGGGCTTGGCGGCGGCTTTGTATCGTAAAACGCGACGAATCCTTCTCTCTGATTTTTTTCTCCCCGAACGTGAATATATGGAGTTGTAGTTGAGGTCGGTGGAGCACCAGGGGGCCCATGAGGCAGGGGGTGCGCCCAGGGGGGTAGGCGTGACCCCACCCTCGTGGACAGGGTGTGGGCCCCCTGGCCTTGGTTCTTTCGCCAATATTTTTATTAATTCCAAAAAGTTGCTCCGTGGATATTTCAGGTCATTTCGAGAACTTTTATTTCTGCACAAAAATAACACCATGGCAGTTCTGCTGAAAACAGCGTCAATCCGGGTTAGTTCCATTCAAATCATGGAAGTTAGAGTCCAAAACAAGGGCAAAAGTGTTTGGAAAAGTAGATACGATGGAGACGTATCACGCCCGTGATCTCATCCGGGACTCCGAACAAACTTCGGTCATCAAAACACATAACTCATAATACAAATCGTCATTGAATGTTAAGCGTGCGGACCCTACGGGTTCGAGAACTATGTAGACATGACCGAGACACATCTCCGGTCAATAACCAATAGCGAAACCTGGATGCTCATATTGGCTCCTACATATTCTACGAAGATCTTTATCGGTCAAACCGCATAACAACATACGTTGTTCCCTTTGTCATCAGTATGTTACTTGCCCGAGATTCGTTTGTCGGTATCATCATACCTAGTTTAGCCTCGTTACCGGCAAGTCTCTTTACTCATTCCGTAATGCTTCATCCTGCAACTAACTCATTAGTCACATTGCTTGCAAGGCTTATAGTGATGAGCATTACCGAGAGGGCCCATAGATACCTCTCCGATACACGGAGTGACAAATCCTAATCTCAATCTATGCCAACCCAACAAACACCTTCGGAGGCACTTGTAGAGCATCTTTATAATCACCCAGTTACGTTGTGACGTTTGATAGCACACAAGGTGTTCCTCCGGTATTCATTAGTTGCATAATCTCATAGTCTGGGGAACGTGTATAAGTCATGAAGAAAGCAGTAGCAATGAAACTGTAATGATCATAATGCTAAGCTAACAGATGGGTCATGTCCATCACATCATTCTCCTAATGATGTGATCCCATTCATCAAATGACAACACATGCCTACGGTTAGGAAACATAACCATCTTTGATTAACAAGCTAGTCAAGTAGAGGCATACTAGGGACACTATGTTTTGTCTATGTATTCACACATGTACTAAGTTTCCGGTTAATACAATTCTAGCATGAATAATAAACATTTATCATGAAATAAGGAAATAAATAATATTGCCTCTAGGGCATATTTCCTTCAGTCTCCCACTTGCACTAGAGTCAATAATCTAGTTCACATCGCCATGTGATCTAACACCAATAGTTCACATCTGTATGTGATTAACACCCATAGTTCAGATCGCCATGTGACCAACACCCAAAGGGTTTACTAGAGTCAATAATCTAGTTCACATCTCTATGTGATTAACACCCAAAGAGTACTAAGGTGTGATCATGTTTTGCTCATGAGAGAAGTTTAGTCAACGGGTCTGTCACATTCAGAGCCGTATGTATTTTGCAAATATTCTATGTCTACAATACTCTGCATGGAGCTACTCCAGCTAATTGCTCCCACTTTCAATATGTATCCAGATTGAGACTTAGAGTCATCTGGTTCTATGTAAAATCTTGCATTGACGTAACTCTTCACGACGAAATCTTTATCACCCCCATAACCAAGAAACATTTCCTTAGTTCTCACTAAGGATAATTTGACCGCTGTCTAGTGATCTACTCCTAGATCACTATTGTACCCCTTTGCCAAACTCATGGCAAGGTACACAGTAGGTCTGGTACACAGCATATCATACTTTATAGAACCTATGGCCGAGGCATAGGGAATGACTTTCATTCTCTTTCTATTTTCTGATGTGGTCGGGTTTTGAGTCTTACTCAACTTTACACCTTGTTATACAGACAATAACTCCTTCTTTGATTGATCCATTTTGAACTCTTTCAAAATCTTGTCAAGGTATGTATTCATTGAAAAAACTTATCAAGCGTCTTGATCTATCTCTATAGATCTTTATGCCCAATATATAAGTAGCTTCACTGAGGTCTTTCTTTCAAAAATCTCCTTTCAAACTCTCCTTTCAAACTCTCCTTTATGCTTTCCAGAAAATTCTAGATTATTTCCAATCAACAATATGTCAATCACATATACTTATTAGAAAGGCTGTAGTGCTCTCACTCACTTTCTTGTAAATACAGGCTTCACCGCAAGTCTGTATAAAACTATATGCTTTGATCAACTCATCAAAGTGTATATTCCAACTCCGAGATGCTTGCACCAGTCATAGATGGATCGCTGGAGCTTGCACACCTTGTTAGTACCTTTAGGATCGACAAAACCTTCTGGTTGCATCATATACAACTCTTCTTTAAAAAATATCCATTTAAGGAATGTAGTTTTGACATCCATTTGCCAGATTTCATAAAATATGGCAACTGCTAACTTGATTCAGACGGTTTTAAGCATCGCTACAGTTGAGAAAATCTCATTGTAGTCAACACCTTGAACTTTGTCGAAAACCTTTTTCCGACAAGTCGAGCTTTGTAGATAGTAACACTACTATCAACGTCCGTCTACCTCTTGAAGATCCATTTATTTTCTATGTCTTGCCGACCATCGGGCAAGTCCACTAAAGTCCACACTTTGTTCTCATACATGGATCCTATCTCAGATTTCATGGCCTCCAGCCATTTTGCGGAATCTGGGCTCATCATTGCTTCCTCATAGTTCGTAGGTTCATCATGGTCTAGTAACATGACTTCCAGAACAGGATTACTGTACCACTCTGGTGCGGACTGTACTCTGGAAGACCTACGAGGTTCTGTAGTAACTTGATCTGAAGTTTCATGATCATCATCGTTAGCTTCCTCACTAATTGGTGTAGGAATCACTGGAACTGATTTCTGCGATGAACTACTTTCCAATTCGGGAGAAGGTACAATTACCTAATCAAGTTCTACTTTCCTCCCACTCACTTCTTTCGAGAGAAACTCCTTCTCTAGAAAGGATCCATTCTTAGCAACGACTATCTTGTCTTTCGGATCTGTGATAGAAGGTGTACCCAACAGTTTACTTTGGGTATCCTATGAAGACACACTTCCCTGATTTGTGTTCGAGCTTATCAGGTTGAAGCTTTCTCACATAAGCATCGCAACCCCAAATTTTAGGAAATGACAACTTTGGTGTCTTGCCAAACCACAGTTCATAAGGCGTCGTCTCAACGAATATTGATGGTGCCCTATTTAAAGTGAATGTAGTTGTCTCTAATGCATAACCCCAAAATGATAGTGGTAAATCAGTAAGAGACATCATAGATCGCACCATATCCAATAAAGTGCGGCTACGATGTTCGGACACACCATTACACTGTGGTGTTCCAGGTGGCGTGAGCTGTGAAACTATTCCGCATTGTTTTAAATGAAGGACAAACTCGTAACTCAAATATTCTCCTCCATGACCAGGTTGTAGAAATTTTATTTTCTTGTTACGATGATTCTCTACTTCATTGTGAAATTCTTTGAACTTTTCAAATGTTTCAGACTTGTGTTTCATTAAGTAGATATACCCATATTTGCTCAAATCATCTGTGAAGGTCAGAAAATAACGATACACGCCACGAGCATCAACACTCATTGGACCGCATACATCAGTATTATTGTTTCCAATAAGTCACTATCTCTTCTATTGTTCCGGAGAACGGAGTTTTAGTCATCTTGACCATAAGGCACGGTTCGCAAGTATCAAATGATTCATAATCAAGTGATTCCAAAAGTCCATATTTATGGAGTTTCTTCATGCGCTTTACACCGATATGACCCAAACGGCAGTGCCACAATTAAGTTGCACTATCATTATCAACTTTGCATCTTTTGGCATCAATATTATGAATATGTGTATTACCATGATCGAGATTCAATAAACCATCAACATTGGGGGTATGACCATAGAAGGTTTTATTCATGTAAATAGAATAACAATTATTCTCTGTCTTAAATGAATAACCGTATTGCAATAAACATGATCTAATCATATCATGCTCAACGCAAACACCAAATAACATTTATTTAGGTTCAACACTAACCCCGAAAGTATAGGGAGTGTACGATGATGATCATATCAATCTTGGAACCACTTCCAACATACATTGTGACTTCATTCTTAAATAGTCTTTATTTATTCTGTAACTCCTGTTTCGAGTTACTAATCTTAGCAACTGAACAAGTATCGAATACTCAGGGGCTACTATGAACACTAGCAAGGTACACATCAATAACCTGTACATCAAATATACCTTTGTTCACTTTGCCATCCCTCTTTTCCACCAAATATTTGGGGTAGTTCCGCTTCCAGTGACCAGTTCCTTTGCAGTAGAAGCACTCAGTTTCAGGCTTAGGTCTAGCTTTGGGCTTCTTCACGGGATTCACAACTTGCTTGCCATTCTACTAGAAGTTCCCTTTCTTTCCCTTTGCCATTTTCTTGAAACTAGTGGTCTTGTCAATCATCATCACTTGATGCTCTTTCTTGATTTCAACCTTCATCGATTTCAACATCACGAAGAGCTCGGGAATCGTTTTTGTTATCCCTTGCATACCATAGTTCATCACGAAGTTCCAGTAACTTGGTGATGGTGACTAGAGAACTCTGTCAATCACTATCTTATCTGGAAGATTAACTTCCACTTGATTCAAGCGATTGTAGTACCCAGACATTCTGAGCACATGCTCACCAGCTGAGAAATTCTCCTCCATCTTTTTAGGCGAAGTACTTGTCAGAGGTCTCATACCTCTTGACACGGGCATGAGTCTGACTTACCAATTTCAGCTCTTGGAACATCTCATATGCTCCGTGGCTTTCAAAACATTTTTGAAGTCCCGATTCTAAGCCGTAAAGCATGGTGCACAAAACTATCCAGTAGTCATCATATTGAGATAGTCAAACGTTCACAACATCTGCATCTGCTCCTGCAATAGGTCTGACACCTAGAGGTGCATCAAGGACATAATTCTTCTGTGCAGCAATGAGGATAAACCTCAGATCACGGACCCAGTCCGCATCATTGCTACTATCATCTTTCAACTTAGTTTTCTCTAGGAACATATAAAAAAGGGAAGCTACAACGTGAGCTATTGATCTACAACATAATTTGCAAAATACTATCAGGACTAAGTTCATGATAAATTAAAGTTCAATTAATCATATTACTTAAGAACTCCCACCTAGATAGACATCCCTCTAGTCATCTAAATGATCACATGATCCAAATCAACTAAACCTTGTCCGATCATCACGTGAGATGGAGTAGTTTTCAATGGTGAACATCACTATGTTGATCATATCTACTATATGATTCACGCTCGACCTTTCGGTCTCCGTGTTCCGAGGCCATATCTGCATATGCTAGGCTCGTCAAGTTTAACCCGAGTATTCTGCATGTGCAAAACTGGCTTGCACCCGTTGTATGTGAACGTAGAGCTTATCACAGCCGATCATCACGTGGTGTCTCAGCACGAAGAACTGTTGCAACAGTGCATACTCAGGGAGAACACTTATACCTTGAAATTTTAGTAAGGGATGATCTTATAATGCTACTGCCAAACTAAGCAAAATAAGAAGCATAAAGATAAACATCACATGTAATCAAAATATGTGACATGATATGGCCATCATCTTGTGACTTTGATCTCCATCTCCAAAGTACTATCATGATCTCCATCGTCACCGGCATGACACCATGATCTCCATCATCTTGATCTCTATCAACGTGTCGTCACATGGTTGTCTCGCCAACTATTGCTTTTGCAACTATTGCTATCGCATAACGATAAAGTAAAGCAATTACATGGCGCTTGCGTCTTATGCAATAAAGATACAACCATAAGGCTCCTGCCAGTTGCCAATAACTTTAACAAAACATGATCTTCTCATACAAAAAATTATATCTCATCACGTCTTGACCATAACACATCACAACATGCCCTGCAAAAACAAGTTAGACGTCCTCTACTTTGTTGTTGCAAGTTTTACGTGGCTGCTACGGGCTTCTAGCAAGAACCGTTCTTACCTACGCATCAAAATCACAACTAATTTTTTTCAAGTGTGCTGTTTTAACCTTCAACAAGGACCGGGCGTAGTCAAACTCGATTCAACTAATGTTGGAGAAACAGACACTCGCTAGCCACATGCGTGTGAAGCATGTCGGTAGAACCAGTCTCATGAACGCGGTCATGTAATGTCGGTCCGGGCTGCTTCATCCAACAATACTGGTGAATCAAAGTAAGACATTGCTGGTAAGAAGTATGACTATTATCGCCCACAATTCTTTGTGTTCTACTCGTGCATACAATATCTACGCATAGACCTGGCTCGGATGTGTAGCGACCCGACCCGAATGGATCAAGTCTCTGTGCTCAGGTGTCATCCCTGGATCAGTAATGCTGACACCACACAGTACTTCAAAGGATTTATAACAGAGTAGCAATCACACACTTATTACATCGTGGTCCAAAGGAGGACTTATTACAATAAATATGGCTTAAGGCCATCTAATAAGGATAACAATGGAAGACTTGGAAGATAAGTGAGTCCATCAACTCCATCAGCATCACTGAGTATAGAACCACGACCTAAAGCACCTTACTCGTCGTTCAAAAGTCTCAACATGAACGTTGCAGCCCGAAACGGGTCAAGACATGGAATATGCTGGCAATGTAACACATAGAGAGTAATGAAAGAATAAGCCTATACTACATGCATATATGGCTGGTGGAAAAGTTCTACGGTTACATTTTTGCATAAAGCCAGTTTTTCCCTACTGCAAAGGAATAAATTTGTTTAACTATCATGGTGGTTGTTAAACATTGAGAATGGTTGACAGCATCCTCAATCCCAATTAAAAGTACTCATTAAAAACCCAACAATATTAATTAGAGTAACATGTTGAGATTCACATGATATTCAAGTACTAGATACTCAAGATGTCCATAACCGGGACACGGCTAATCATGATTAGTTTATACACTCTGCAGAGGTTTGCGACTTTTCCCCACAAGACTCGATCGCCTCCGTTTGGTTTCTCGTGACTACATGGTGTTTGAGAGACGGATGACCGAGACGTAGTCTTTCGTAAGCGCTTAGCACCTTACTTGTGGGTAGACCGTACCAACCTACAACCCCTACATCTGCTAGTCTACCCGTAAGAGTTCGCACAACTTACTCAGCCTATGCCAGAGCCCATAATGGCTTGTGGCTGCACACGGAAGTTACTAGCATGAATGATCTTATGATCCCTTTGAGCACAGGTGGCGGTCCAAGAAAAAGCAGGCAAGTCCTGATAGAAACCAGTGCCTCAATCCATCCGGATGTGTGTTTAAGTTGCCACCTTAAATAAACCATTAATTTAACAATCTCACATCTGTCATGGAATACACTCACCCAATCCACGTCTACTAGCATAGCATGGCATAATAAGCAAACATAGAAGTAACTCCCAAGGTTTCATAAGTAAAACAGGTAATGGGTACTACCTCAATCTACTTCCCATCCCACAATTTAATTAGATCCTAATCATGCAAGTGTTTGAGGATTAGATCTAATGCATAAAACTGGGTAGTAGAAAAGGTATGATCAAGTGTTACTTGCCTTGCTGATGATCCGTGAAACCTAGAGATTCGAAATAACAAGCGGCGCACTCCGGGTGATCTATCGCAGACAGACAACAAGCATACAATAAGTACTCATCTAATGCACAGGTAAATCTCGAATAAAAGATTTAACGGAAAGTTCAACTTAAGAACCACAGTTTGCAAAAAGAATCGAATCAAATAAAGCAACAAAAGTCAAACGACGAAAGAAAACAACTCGGTTCTAGCAAGTTGAAACTAGGTCAAATTTTACAGTAGCAAAACATTGTTTAAGTTGATTAGTCGGAACGGCGGTTTCGAAACGAAACTCCAGGCGCTTGAATCACCTGATCCCGATAAACGAGCGAGAAGATAAACTAGAACGAAGGTCGGATCTGAAATCGAGATCGGAAAAATAGCGGAATAAATCCATTAAAGAAAAACGACGAATGGTTAAACGAACGGACGTTCGTTAACCGGGAATAACCGGTGATCACGTTCGTTAAGACGAACGGTCCGTGACGCCGCTAAACAACAAAACCGAAAAAATAAAACCGATCTAGGGTTTTAAAACCGAACAACGGAAAAGAAACCGGAACGGTTTTTATAAAAACCGAACCGAGGGAGGGTGGCGCGGCGGCTACCTCGATGAGGTGGGGCTCACGGGCGGCAGCTAGGCGGCGGCGGTGGCACTGCGGGCGGCGGGCGTGGCTATGGGCGCGGCGGCTATGGGGAGGCGGCGACGGTTGGGAGGAGAGGGGGTGAGGGGTATATAAAGGGGGAGTAGCTTGGGGAGGGGCAAGCAAGGAGGAGGAGGAGTCCTCCTCGGACTCGGCCGGGCGGGCGGCCTTGGCTGTGGCGCACGAGGGGGCTGGGCCCTTGGTTGAGTCAAGGCCATGCGATTTTTAAAAACAAATCACGCGCAGAAAAACGAATAAAATAAAATCTAAATGAACTCCAAAATTTACAAAGTAAATTTTTCCCGACTCCTAAAAATGAGTCGAACAAAATGAACTTTAACTCGGGGCCTAAAATGCAATTTTTAAAACACGCATTTTCCCTAAGGAAAATAAAAACGTCAAACTCCAAAATAAAAATCTTATTTGATTTTTTTATAAATCTTCATTATTTCTTTATTTTGGGAAAGTCATTTTATTCCCTCTCTCAAATTTTGATAGTAGAAATAATTGAAGATAAAATAAATAAAATCAAATGATCCTATTTTCAAAATTTGAGGAAACTCAAATATGAAAATAACGAAATCTCCAACTCTCTCCGAGGGTCCTTGAGTTGCGTGAAATTTCTAGGATCGGCAAAATGCAAGAAAATATGTAATGCATGATGACTTAATGTATAACATTCCAAATTGAAAATTTGGGATGTTACAAACCTACCCCTTAAGATGAATCTCACGAGATTCGGGTTGGCTAGAAAATAGGTGAGGGTGATCCTTGAGCAAATCTTCTTCTCTTTCCCTGTGGCTTCATCCTCGGTGTGGTGGCTCCACTAAACCTTGCAAAACTTGATAACCTTGCTGCGAGTAACTCTGCGCATAATCGAGAATCTTGACTGGTTTCTCCTCATATGTCAAATCATCCTTCAATCAATCGCCTTCAAGTGGCCTTTGTATCTCTTAACGGTACTTCCGCCATCTCGGCGTGACATTTCTTCAACTGAGAAACATGGAATACATCATGAACTCCTGACAGTCCCTCTGGTAATTCCAGCTTATAAGCAACTTCTCCCATGCGTTGCAACATCCTATACGGTCCAACGAAACGTGGTGCTAACTTTCCTTTAACTCCAAAACGCTTAACTCCTCGAAGTGGGGATACTCTAAGATAAACTCGCTCCAACTTCATATTCTATCGGGTTATGCTTTTGAATCCGCATAGCTTTTACATGCAGGACTGGGCTACCTTGAGCCTATCGCGAATCAACTTAACCTTCTGTTCGCACTCCTTAATCAAATCTGGTCCAAACAATCGACGGTCTCCGGCTTCGTCCCATGATAACGGTGTCCTGCACCTCCTTCCGCATAAAGCCTCGAAGGTGCCATTTTCAAGCTGGTTTGGTAATCGTTATTATAAGAAAACTCAGATACGGCAAGTTATCATCCCAACTAGATCCATAATCTAGTGCACAAGCTCTCAAAGATGTCCTCCAAAATCTGATTGACTCTCTCGGTCTGTCCATCGGTTCAGGTGAAAAGCTGTCATCAATTCCAGCCGTCCCCAATGTTTCGTGCAACCGATTCCAAAACTTTGAGGCAAATTGGGTTCCTCTATCGATCTGATACTCCTCGGAACTCCGTGTAATCACACAATTCTGGTCATGTATATCTTTGCTAACTTAGCATCAAGTATAGGTAGTCTTGATCGAATGAAATGAGCTACCTTCGTCAAGCGGTCGACTATAACCCAAATCGAGTCATAGCCTGAACGAGTCTTTGGCAAACCCGTGATGAAATCCATGCCTAGTTTATCCCACTTCCATTTGGGTATTGGCAATGGCTGCAACAATCCTGCTGGCTTCTGATGTTCTGCCTTCACCCTCTGACATACATCGCAAACTGCTACATACTCTGCAATATCTTTCTTCATTCCGGTCCACCAGAATGTTTCCTTCAAATCCAAATACATCTTGGTATTTCCTGGGTGAATCGAGTAGGGTGAATCATGTGCCTCTTGCAAAATCAACTTCCTGATCTCTGGGTCATTTGGCACATAAACACGGTCCTCAAACCATAGGGTATCGTGCTCATCCTCACGAAATCCCTTAGCTTTTCCTTCGCTCATTTTCTCCTTTATAGAGGCTACTTCTTTATCTGCCTTTTGGGCTTCTCTGATTTTGTCCATCAACGTAGACTGAATCTCCAATGCTGCTACATAGCCTCTCGGAACTATTTCCAAACATAGCTCTCGAAGATCCTCGGCTAACTCCTTGGGTATTCCTCCCATCATTAGTGTATTGACGTGGCTCTTACGGCTCAATGCGTCACTTTCTGACGTTAGCCTTCCCGGGGTGATAATGCAATCTCATATCATAATCCTTAATAAGCTCCAACCATCTCCTTTGTCTAAGGTTTAAGTCCTTCTGCGTGAAGATGTACTTCAAACTCTTGTGATCCGTGTACACCTCACAATGATTTCCAATGAGAAAATGTCTCCATGTCTTCAATGCATGCACAACAGCTGCTAACTCCAAATCATGTGTGGCATAATTTAATTCATGAGGTTTCAGTTGTTGTGAAGCATACGAAACAACTCTTCCTTCCTGCATAAGCACTGCTCCAAGTCCTCGACGTGAAGCGTCGCAATACACCTCATAATCCTTGGTCTGATCTGGCAAAATTAGCACTGGTGAGGTAACCAATCTTTTCTTCAACTCCTGAAAACTTTCCTCACAATCCTCAGTCCATATGAACTTAGTATCCTTTTTCAGCAATTCCGTCATAGGCTTTGCAATCCTTGAGAAATTCTCAATGAATCTTGGTAGTATCCTGCGAGTCCAAGGAAACTCGGATCTCTCCAACTGTCGTTGGTGCTTCCCATTTGGTTACGGTCTCAACCTTTGTGGGGTCAACTGCTATCCCTTCTCCGGATATAACATGTCCAAGAAATCCAACTTCCTTTAGCCAAAACTCACATTTGCTAAACTTGGCATATAACTGATGTTCCCTTAGTTTCTCCAAAACCAATCGCAAATGTTCCTTATGTTCCTCTTCATTCTTCGAGAAAACCAAAATATCATCTATGAACACCACAACGAACTTATCCAAAAACTCCATAAACACTTTGTTCATCAGGTTCATGAAATAGGCAGGCGCGTTAGTCAGTCCAAATGACATAACGGTATATTCATACAATCCATATCTCGTGGTAAATGATGTCTTAGGTATGTCACGCTCTCGAATCTTCAATCGATGGTACCGATCAGAATCGATCTTGGAAAACACTTTAGCTCCTTGCAAACGATCAAACAGATCATTTATCATTGGTAGTGGGTACTTGTTCTTGATCGTTACTTCATTTAAACCACGATAGTCTACAACCATCCTTAATGGTCCGTCCTTCTTCTCTACTAAAAGTACGGGTGATCCCCAAAGGCGAAGAACTTGGGCGTATATAACCTTTATCCAATAGCTCCTTAATCGCTTCTTGATTTCCGCCAAATCCTGTGCGGGCATCCGTATGGTTGCTTCGATATTGGGCCCTGCACTGCAAATGCTCAATCAAAAACTCAATGTCTCTATCCGGGGGCATTCCTGGCAACTCTTCCGGAAATACATCAGGGAAATCCTTCACCACTGGCACCTCTTCCTGCACAACTCCTGATAAGGAATTTATTCGTGCTCTCCTCGGCTCATGCCGTGATACATACTTGATACTTCTTCCTTCTGGTGTGGTGAGCAAATTGACTTAGTGGCATAATCTATGTTCCCTCCATACTTCGATAACCAATCCATGCCTAATATCACATCCAATCCTTGGGATTCGAGAACTATTAGGTCCGAGGGAAAAACATAGTGTCCAATCCTTAATGGCAGTCGATCACACCATATACTAGCCATGTATTCTGCTCGTGAGGTTACTAGCATGGGTGACCTAAGGGCTTGGGTTGGTAATTTGTACTTATCCACAAATCCCCTTGATATGTATGAATGTGATGCACCAAAGATCGAAAAGAACAACTGCAGAAATGACTTAACCAAAAACTTACCGACATCAGATCGGGCTGATCTTCAATCTCCTCCACATCAATGTGGTTCACATCCCCTATTGAAAGGGTTCGCTTCTTTCCGTAGCTTCCATTGCCATTTCCATTCGCCTTCCGACATTCGTTTGCATAATGCCCGATCTTGCGGCACTTAAAGCAAGTGATGTGACTCAGTTCTACCTTGGATGGTGTTGACGGGTTGGTGCGGTTCATCCATTGCTTCCTCCATTCCCGTTCCCATTCTTGGTGCCGTTATGGTTGTGCTTACCTCCTCCATGGGTATGCTAAAACTGAACTCCCTGTTTAGGGGTATAACGGGCTTCATTGGGCTCCAGAGTTATACTTCCCCGCCCATACTTCCTCTTGCGATTCTCAATTTCTTTGTTGCTTTCCTTCAATCATGAGGGCACGGTCTACCAACTCCTGGTAGTTATTGAAACTTGCTACCATCAACCGCATGCTTAACTCATCATTCAGTCCTTCCGTAAACTTCTCTGCTTAGCTGCATCCGTAGCAACGCTATCCGGGGCATAACGTGCTAACTTACTAAAATCATCCACATCGCCAACAAATTCTTCCTCCTTGGCGTAAGTTGCGAAACTCACGCTTCTTCATGGCCATAGCTCCTGCCGAGACATGGGCAAGGCGGAAAGCTTGTCGAATCGATCCCATGTGATGTTGTCTACATGGTAAGTGGCTGTAAAATTCTCCCACCATGTCTTTGCTGGTCCTTCAAGTTGATGTGCAGCAAACTTTACCTTCTCTCCATCTGTATATCCTGCAGTGGTCAACTCCCTCCCTATCTTATGGAGCCAATCATCTGCTACTATCGGCTCGGTGCTACTGGAAAACACCGGCGGGTTCAGCCTTAAGAAACGTGTCAAGTGATCCGCATGTGGTGGTGGCGGTGGGTTGTTGTTGTTGTTGCCTTGATTCTGTACCAATGTTTGGAACAAAGTGTTCTGCTGCTAAATCAACTGGGTGATCTCTGGCGGGAAAACAAACCCTGGGTCGCGTCTCGGAGGCATCTGGTGGGTTTAGAAAAGATGAGAAATAAGAATAGAGTGAGGTCTAAGGAGAAACACTACCCAAATGTATATGAGCAAATGCACACAAAATCACTTCATTCAATTCAAACAAAGGGCTTACAACAGTCTAACTATCGCAAAAGTGCGTGAACTAAAATGTTACATGGATGGAATACTACTAATATGTGGGGGTCATCTATTAGTTTGAACCGGTGGAAGACTCCATGATGTCTGCTCCAGCTTCGTCTTCAAAGTCGGGCTCACTTGGATCCGAATCGGTGTCGTCGATGTTGATGTAGTTGCTCGGGCAGTCGACGTACTTGTCTCCATTCTTGAGCGCCAATTTCTTCTTGAGTTCTTCAATCTCATACTTAAGATCGTTATTGTGCCTGGCTAAAGCTACGATCTCGTCCATGTAGTCCTTACGTGTAGACTTTAGTTCTTCTTCAAGTTCGATGATCCTTCCCTTCGCATCCTTCAATTCGATCATATCATTGCACATCTGGTTCTCCTAGCGTCGAATGTGCTGGTTTAACTCTGGATGAAAGCTGCAATGGATCTATCCTTCTTGGTGCCGACTATCTCCCATTGTTCATCTCGGCGTCCACAAATCGATAGATGGTGTCTTTGAGGTCTTCTTGGTAAACTTCTCCAATGCGTCCCATGATGATATGAGCTGCCATGCTCTTTCCTGCACTCGTTGGTGCACCGAAAACACTATCTATAGGCTTGGTGATTGGGGCGTAATGTCCTTCCCGGAACGTGAGCTTGAATCTTCCAGCTCCTCTTGAGCAGAGTGGCGTTGAAAGTCCCGGTGAAGCTTGGTAGTCCAATGTTCGTGTACTTGGTGACTTCCTTCAAGTGAAATCCAAAAGGTGTGCCTTCATCCGGTTGGGCGACTTGATCTTCGCGTCCTTCATCCTAAAAGAGTAGAAAAGATGAGGAGTTAGAAAATGAGAAGAGAGTAGGGATCTATGGCTTTAACTTAGTGGTCGTGTCCTACATACCGGCGGTGCTCGATACCATCTCTCAGAAGCGACCCAATTCAATGGATCAAGTCTTCGTGCTCAGTGTCATCCCCGGATCAAGAATGTCGACACCAAACAAGATTGAATGATTTATAACAGAGTAGCAATCACACACTTATTACATCGTGGTCCAAAGGAGGACTTATTACAATAAATATGGCTTAAGGCCATCTAATAAGGATAACAGCGGAAGACTTGGAAGATAAGTGAGTCCATCAACTCCATCGGCATCACTGAGTATAGATCCACGACCTAAAGCACCTTACTCGTCGTCTAAAAAAATCTACAACATGAACGTTGCAGCCCGAAAACGGGTCAGCACATGGAATATGCTGGCAATGTAACACATAGAGAGTAATGAAAGAATAAGCCTATACTACATGCATATATGGCTGGTGGAAAAGTTCTACTGATTCTGATTTTGCATAAATCCAGCTTTTCCCTCATCGCAAAGGAATAAATTTGTTTAACTATCATGGTGGTTGTTAAACATTGAGAATGGTTGACAAAGCATCCTCAATCCCAATTAAAAGTACTCATTAAAAACCCAACAATATTAATTAGAGTAACATGTTGAGATTCACATGATATTCAAGTACTAGATACTCAAGATGTCCATAACCGGGGACACGGCTAATCATGATTAGTTTATACACTCTGCAGAGGTTTATGACTTTTCCCCACAAGACACGATCGCCTCCTTTTGGTTTCTCGCACTACATGGTGTTTGAGAGACGGATGACCGAGACGTAGTCTTTCGAGCGCTTAGCACCTTACTTGTGGGTAGACCGTACCAACCTACAACCCCTACATCTGCTAGTCTACCCGTAAGAGTTCGCACAACTTACTCAGCTATGCCAGAGCCCATAATGGCTTGTGGCTGCACACGGAAGTTACTAGCATGAATGATCTTATGATCCCTTTGAGCACAGGTGGCGGTCCAAGAAAAACAGGCAAGTCCTGATAGAAACCAGGTGCCTCAATCCACCCGGATGTGTGTTTAAGTTGCCACCTTAAATAAACCATTAATTTAACAATCTCACATCTGTCATGGAATACACTCACCCAATCCATGTCTACTAGCATAGCATGGCATAATAAGCAAATGTAGAAGTAACTCCCAAGGTTTCATAAGTAAAACAGGTAATTGGTACTACCTCAATCTACTTCCCATCCCACAATTTAATTAGATCCTAATCATGCAAGTGTTTGAGGATTAGATCTAATGCATAAAACTGGGTAGTAGAAAAGGTATGATCAAGTGTTACTTGCCTTGTCGATGATCCATGAAACCTAGAGATTCGAAATAACAAGCGGCACTCCGGGTGATCTATCGCAGACAAACAACAAGCATACAATAAGTACTCATCTAATGCACAGGTAAATCTCGAATAAAAGATCTAACCAGAAAGTTCAACTTAAGAATCCTGGTTGCAAAAAGAATCGAATCAAATAAAGCAACGAAAGTCAAACGACGAAAGAAAACAACTCGGTTCTAGGAAGTTGAAACTAGGTCAAGTTTTACAGTAGCAAAACTTTGTTTAAATTGATTAGTCGAAACGGCGGTTTCGAAACGAAACTCCAGGCGCTTGAATCACCTGATTCCGATAAACGAGCGAGAAGATAAACTAGAACGAAGATCGGATCTGAAATCGAGATCGGAAAAATAGCGGAATAAATCCATTAAAGAAAAACGACGAACGGTTAAACGAACGGACGTTCGTTAACCGAATAACCGGTGATCACGTTCGTTAAGACGAACGGTCCGGCGAACGCTCGCTAAACAACAAAACCGAAAAAAATAAAACCGATCTAGGGTTTTTAAAAAAACCGAACAACGGAAAAGAAAACCGGAACGGTTTTTATAAAAAAAACCGAACCGAGGGGAGGGTGGCGTGGCGCGGCTACCTCGTCGAGGTGGGGCTCAAGGGCGGCAGCTAGCGGCGCGGGAGACGGAGTCACGGCGGCGGGCGGCGGCGGCTATGGGGCGGGCGGCTATGGGCGCGGCGGCACACGGGAGGCGGCTGCACAAGTGGTTGGGAGGAGAGGGGGGGTGAGGGGTATATAAAGGGGGAGTAGCTTGGGGAGGGGGCAAGCAAGGGGAGGAGGAGGAGGAGGAGTCCTCCTCGGACTCGGCCGGGCGGCGGCACAAGGCTCTTGCTGGGCCATGAGGGGAGGGCGGTTGGCAGCTACTGGGCCCTTGGCCCCGGTCGGCCAAGTATTTTTTTTTTAAAAAACGAATCACGCGCAGAAAAACGAATAAAATAAAATCTAAACGAACTCCAAAATTTACAAAGTAAATTTTTCCCGACTCCTAAAAATGAGTCGAACAAAATGAACTTTAACTCGGGGCCTAAAATGCAATTTTTAAAACACGCATTTTTCCCTAAGGAAAATAAAAACGTCAAACTCCAAAATAAAAATCTTATTTGATTTTTTTATAAATCTTCATTATTTCTTTATTTTGGGAAAGTCATTTTATTCCCTCTCTCAAATTTTGATAGTAGAAATAATTGAAGATAAAATAAATAAAATCAAATGATCCTATTTTCAAAATTTGAGGAAACTCAAATATGAAAATAACGAAATCTCCAACTCTCTCCGAGGGTCCTTGAGTTGCGTGAAATTTCTAGGATCCGCAAAATGCAAGAAAATATGTAATGCATGATGACTTAATGTATAACATTCCAAATTGAAAATTTGGGATGTTACAGGATGCCACTGTTGGGGAACACACTAATTGCAAAAAAAATCCTACGATCATGCAAGATATATCTAGGTGATGCATAGCAACGAGAGGGAAGAGTGTGTCCACGTACCCTCGTAGACCGAAAGCAGAAGAGTTTCAATAACGCCGTTGATGTAGTCGAACTTCTTCGCGATCCAACCGATCAAGTAACGAACGTACGACACCTCCACGTTCAGCACACGTTCAGCTCGATGATGTCCCTTGTGCTCTTGATCCAGTTGAGGACGAGGGTGAGTTTCGTCAGCATGACGGCGAGGTGACGGTGATGATGATGTTACCGGCGCAGGGTTTTGCCTAAGCACTATGATGGTATGATCGAGATGTGTAACTGTGGAGGGGGGCACCGCACACGGTTAAGAGAAACTTGTGTGTCTTTGGGGTGCCCCCCTGCCCACGTATATAAAGGAGGGAGGGAGGGAGGTCGCCCCCCTAGGGGTGCGCCTAGAGTATGGAGTCCTACTAGGACTTCGAAGTCCTAGTAGGAATCCCTTTCCCTTTTGGAGCTGGAGAGAGAAGGAAAGAGGTAAAGAGAGAGGGAGTAGGAAAGGGCAAGGGGGCGCCGCCCCTTCCCCTAGTTCAATTCGGACCCATGGGGGGGCGCCACCTCCCCTTTGGCATGCCTCCTCCTTTCCTATAAGGCCCAATAAGGCCCAATACTTCTCCCGGTGAATTCCCGTAACTCCCCGGTACTCTGAGAAATACCCGAATCACTCGGAACCTTTCCGATGTCCGAATATAGCCTTCCAATATATGAATCTTTATGTGTCGACCATTTCGAGACTCCTTATCACGTCTGTGATCTCATCCGGGACTCCGAACAGACTTCGGTCATCAAAATACATAACTCATAATACAAATCCTCATCGAACGTTAAGCGTGCGGACCCTACGGGTTCGAGAACTACGTAGACATGACTGAGACACATCTCCGGTCAATAACCAATAGCGGAACCTGGATGCTCATATTGGCTCCTACATATTCTACGAAGATCTTTATCGGTCAAACCGCATAACAACACACGTTGTTCCCTTTGTCATAGGTATGTTACTTGCCTGAGATTCGATCATCGGTATCATCATACCTTGTTCAATCTTGTTAACGACAAGTCTCTTTACTCGTTCCGTAATGCTTCATCCCGCAACTAACTCATTAGTCACATTGCTTGCAAGGCTTACAGTGATGAGCATTACCGAGAGGGCCCAGAGATACCTCTCTGATACACGGAGTGACAAATCCTAATCTCGATCTATGCCAGCCCAACAAACACCTTCGGAGACACCTGTAGAGCATCTTTATAATCACCCAGTAAATTGTGACGTTTGATAGAACACAAGGTGTTCCTCCGATATTCGGGAGTTGCATAATCTCATAGTCTGAGGAACGTGTATAAGTCATGAAGAAAGCAGTAGCAATGGAACTGTAATGAATGCTAAGCTAACGGATGGGTCATGTCCATCACATCATTCTCCTAATGATGCCATTTTGTTCATCAAATGACAACACATGCCTATGGTTAGGAAACATAACCATCTTTGATTAACGAGCTAGTCAAGTAGAGGCATACCAGGGACACTATGTTTTGTCTATATATTCACACATGTACTAAGTTTCCGGTTAATACAATTCTAGCATGAATAATAAACATTTTTCGTGAAATAAGGAAATGAATAATATTGCCTCTGGGGCATATTTCCTTCATGATCCCCTTTGAAGGTCTTGGCGTCGCCTGCCTCGCGAGGCTTGGCCCCTCGCGAGGGTCTTGAGTTGTCGATGCTGAAGATGGGCCGTACCAGGCTGTCGATGGAGCCACGCAGTGGGTCGTAGGCAGGCAAGTCTGGGTACCCCCATATCCAGAATGCCGACAATTATGAAGTACTGTGTTGGCTGCAGAACATGAAGTACTTATGTTTGTGTGTTTTGTGCATTCACAAGTTCAATATTGTTTTGGTCCTGTCACAAGTCTGTTTGCATTCACATCAGCTAAATCAAACTGACAAATGCAATTGTTTATGTGATCTTTGTAGTGGAAATGAATTTCAAATGATAAGACAAATGCAATAATTAAACTATTAGAAGAAGAAACAAGATCAAACTGCTAGTACATAAATAACTGTTGACGGGTTCATTACACATCATCTGGCACACATTTGGCACACATTTGGCACACCAAGTCCACTGGATTAACACATTTGCCACACATTTGGCACATACCAACCACACCAAGTCCACAGGATTAACACTAGCTCCACTAGTACATAATTAATAGAAATTAACACAGGATCAAACTGCTAGATCACACAAATTCTAGATCAAACTGCTTCTGAATCTCCAGTCCCATCTATCTTTCCTAGCTCGGTCTTGAATATGTGCTTGCGACTGAGGTCTTCACCTTCAGCTGGTAGCCACTCAGCAGGCAAGTCCTCAGCTAGCAGAGGACCACGATCAATCACCTCTTTCCTATGGCACAAAACAGGATACAACAATGTCCTCTTCTTCCTTGGTGATGACGGCCCATAGTCACCAAATCAAACTGCATTGCTTCGTACTCATCCATCGACTTCGGTTGCTTGTTAAACAACGGTGGCTCAGGTATCTCAACTGTCACCAGCTTGCCAACATAGAATGGGTCACGAAGCCAAGCCATTACCTCGAGCTTGCAGCGGTTTGTCGGCGGTAGGATCTCAATGAGTTCGCCACCAAGGTCTTTCAGAATTTCTTTCACCAATTCCGTCGACCAGGACTGGTTGGGGTGGCCTTCGAAGCTGATCTTGCTCCTGTACTCCAGAGCACCCGGCTCAGCACAAATCAATCTGCTCCAGCATGTAAACTGGATCCAGCGGCGGCAGCACTTGAACTTCATCGATGAAAAGACCAACTCGGTGCACTTCTCCTCCATCGAGAAGGTGAGCCACAGTTCGTGAGAAGGGCAAGCAACCTCGATGACCACCTCCAACGGCAGCACGCCACAACGCTTCTCCAAGGCAGCCAGAAGAGCTGTCGGTGTTGGTGCAACAAACCATGGGTCTGTTGCCTTGACTGTGCATAGGCACGAGATCAAGATTGAAGCGCCAACCCAAGACAGGGGACAAGAAACCAAGAGATTCAAAAGACCAACAAGCAGATCAGAGGGACCAAGACCTGGCCAGAGAAGCAAGATATCATCGAGAGAAAAGCCTCCTTTGTCGGGCAGGCGAGCCCGGCAAGGGGCGAGGCCACCCCCAGAAGAAGGCGACCTAGGCGTCTCGGCAGGGCCTGCCGGGACTTGCAGAGGCTAAATCATTTCACCAACCACTCCACCACAACTCACGTTGTCGATCAGTGCGGTGTCAAGCCACAGAGTGATTAAGTGGCAGCCATTCGCCACATGGCAGCCTCTCCCTACAGGAGAAACCCACAGATGACACCCATCCTACGGCGTGTCAAACAATCAGGCATGGAGCTGGCAAGATAGCCCGGCAAGCTGATAACCCACAAGTGTAGGGGATCGCAACAACTTTCGAGGGTAAAGTATTCAACCCAAATTTATTGATTCGACACAAGGGGAGCCAAAGAATATTCTTGAGTATTAGCAGTTGAGTTGTCAATTCAACCACACCTGGATAACTTAGTATCTGCAGCAAAGTATTTAGTAGCAAAGTAGTATGATAATAAAGGTAACGGTAGCAAAAGTAATATTTTTGGGTTTTGTAGTGATTGTAACAATAGCAACGGAAAAGTAAATAAGCGAAACACAAGATGTGAAAAGGTCGTAGGCATTGGATCAGTGATGGATAATTATGTCAGATGCAATTCCTCATGTAATAGCTATAACATAGGGTGACACAGAACTAAGCTCCAGTTCATCAATGTAATGTAGGCATGTATTCCATATATAGTCATACATGCTTATGGAAAAGAACTTGCATGGCATCTTTTGTCCTACCCTCCCGTGGCAGCGGGGTCCTAGCGGAAACTAAGGGATATTAAGGCCTCCTTTTAATAGAGAACCGGAACAAAGCATTAGCACATAGTGAATACATGAACTCCTCAAACTACGGTCATCACCGAGAAGTATCCCGATTATTGTCACTTGAGGTTGTCGGATCATAACACATAACAGGTGACTATAGACTTGCAAGATAGGATCAAGAACACACATATATTCATGAAAACATAATAGGTTCAGATCTGAAATCATGGCACTTGGGCCCTAGTGACAAGCATTAAGCATAGCAAAGTCATAGCAACATCAATCTCAGACCATAGTGGATACTAGGGGTCAAACCCTAACAAAACTAACTTGATTACATGGTAAATCTCATCCAACCCATCACCGTCTAGCAAGCCTACGATGGAATTACTAACGCACGGCGGTGAGCATCATGAAATTGGTGATGTAGGATGGTTGATGATGACGACGGCAATGAATCCCCCTCTCCGGAGCCCCGAACGGACTCCAGATCAGCCCTCCTGAGAGAGATTAGGGCTTGGCGGCGGATCCATATCGTAAAACGCGATGAAACTTTCTCTGTGATTTTTTCCGCAAGACGGAATATATGGAGTTGGAGTTGAGGTCGGCGGAGCCTCGGGGGCCCACGAGACAAGGGGGCGCGCCCAGGGGGGTGGGCGCGCCCCCCACCCTCTTGGACAGGGTGTGGGCCCCCTGGTCTTGATTCTTTCGCCAGTATTTTTTATATTTTCCAAAAAGTGCCTCCGTGGATTTTCAGGACATTCCGAGAACTTCTGTTTTCTACACATAAAACAACATCATGGCAGTTCTGCTGAAAACAGCGTCAGTCCGGTTAGTTTCATTCAAATCATGCAAGTTAGAGGCCAAAACAAGGGCAAAAGTGTTTGGAAAAGTAGATACGTTGGAGACGTATCAACTCCCCCAAGCTTAAACCTTTGCTTGTCCCCAAGCAATTCAATTGATAAACTAAAAGTGATAAAGAAAAACTTTTACAAACTCTGTTTGCTCTTGTTGTTGTGAACATGCAAAGCCATCATTCAGGTTTCAGCAAATATTATGAACTAACCATACTCACAATAACACTTAGGTCTCACAATTACTCATATCAATAGCATAATCAGCTAGCGAGCAATAATAATAAAACTCGGATGACAACACTTCCTCAAAACAATCATAACATGATATAACAAAATGGTATCTCGGTAGCCCTTTCTGAGACCGCAAAACATAAATGCAGAGCACCTTTAAAGATCAAGGACTGACTAAACATTGTAATTCATGGTAAAAGAGATCTAGTCAAGTCATACCCAATATAAACCAATAGTAATAAATGCAAATGACAGTGTGCTCTCCAGCGGGTGCTTTTTAATAAGAAGGGTGATGACTCAACATAAAAGTAAATAGATAGGCCCTTCGCAGAGGGAAGCAGGGATTTGTAGAGGTGCCAGAGCTCGATTTTTAAATAGAGATTGGATAACATTTTGAGCGGCATACTTTCGCTGTCAACGCAACAACTATGAGATGGTTGTATCTTCCATACTACATGCATTATAGGCAGTTCCCAAACAGAATGGTAAAGGTTTATACTCCCCGAACCACCAACAAGCATCAATCCATGGCTTGCTCAAAACAACGAGTGCCTCCAACTAACAACAGCCCTGGGGGAGTTTTGTTTAATTATTTTGATTTGCTTTGATCTTTTTGGATCATAGGACTGGGCATCCCGGTTACCGGCCCTTTCTCGTGAATGAGGAGCGGAGTCCACTCCTCTTGAGAATAACCCACCTAGCATGGAAGATATAGGCAACCCTAGTTGAAACATGAGCTGCTCAAGCATACAAAACAGAATTTCATTTGAAGGTTTAGAGTTTGGCACGTACAAATTTACTTGGAACGGCAGGTAAATACCGCATATAGGTAGGTATGGTGGACTCATATGGAACAACTTTGGGGTTTAAGGAGTTTGGATGCACAAGCAGTATTCCCGCTTAGTACAGGTGAAGGCTAGCAAAATACTGGGAAGCGACCAACTGAGAGAGCGACACCAGTCATAAACATGCATTAAAATTTATTCACACCGAGTACAAGCATGAGTAGGATATAATCTACCATGAACATAAATATTATGAAGGCCATGTTGATTTGTTTCAACTACATGCGTGAACATGTGCTAAGTAGAGTCACTCAATTCATTCAAAGGAGGATACCATCCCATCATACCACATCATAATCATTCTAATAGCATGTTGGCACGCAAGGTAAACCATTATAACTCATAGCTAATCGAGCGTGGCACAAGCAACTACAATCTCTAAATGTCATTGCAAATATGTTTACTTCATAATAAGATGAATTAGGAACGATGAACTCATCATATTTACAAAAACAAGAGATGTAGAGTTCATACCAGCTTTTCTCATCTCAATAAGTCCATCATATATCTTCATTATTGCCTTTCACTTGCACGACCGAACGATGTGTATAATAATAATAGTGCACATGCATTAGACTAAGGTGGAATCTGCAAGCATTCAACTCAAGAGAGAAGACAAAGTAATATGGGCTCTAAGTTAAATAAACAATCATGCATAAGAGAGCCACAAAACATTTTCAATATGGTCTTCTACTCTCGACCCCCAAAGGAAAGAAAAATAAAACTATTTACACGGGAAAGCTCCCAACAAGTAAGAAGAAGAACGATAATTCTTTTTGGGTTTTCATTTTAATTCTACTACAAGCAAGGAAATTAAACTAACTAATTTTTTTTGTTTTTCTTAAGGTTTATCAAACACACAAGAAGAAAGCTAGAAAAATAAAATGAAACTAGCATGGATAATACAATGAAAGAGTGTGAGCACCGACGACTAGAATAGTGTGTGAACATGAATGTAAAGTCGGTGAGAAATACATACTCCACCAAGCTTAGGCTTTTGGCCTAAGTTGTTATATTGCCAAGGACCGCTGCTACTCTCCCCGGTGTACTGTGAGGTGTAATCATGATACCACTGGCTGGCCATCTCCGGGTCCCATTGGTAGGATGATGCACGGTAAGGGTCCAGTCCAGGTTCTGGCTCAGGTTCAAGTTCTGGAGTGGATGCTTGGCCTCGATGAGCATACACCACTTCCGGTGTAACGAGAAAATTATCTGCAATCAAATCAAACAACAGAGGCGCAGGCAAAATAATATTCTCATTGTGTTTCTTATTAAATCTAAGGTTATACAAGAGCATCTTGTCTTTGTTGTCAACAATAAACGTGTGTGCTACCATGCTCTTGTAATCTAAAATGTAAGGAGGCAATTTTGTCTCCTCTTTCTCATGGTGCCTAATAGGTATCTCAAAATGTCTAGCAAGACGTGAAGCATAGATACCTCCAAATATGGGGCCTTTTGTATGATTCAGGCTCAGCCGTTTAGCAATGACGACACCCATACTAAAACTATTATCTCCAAAGAAGGCATGTTGAAGAATGATAATATCAGGAACACTGAAGTTTCCACAATTTCCACAACCAATCAAGCATCTACTAGCAAATATGGCAAAGTAGCGTAAAACAGGAAAGTGTATGCTAGAGATTTTCGCATCGGAACCCTTCTTTGGATCCTCTACAGTGATAGTGTTAACAAATCCATCCACATCTTTACGATGGGGTTCCTCTAATTCTCCCTCAAAGGGTATCCTACAAACCGCGCAAAAATTACGTAAAGACATTTCTCTGAAATCATCATATAAATGAAATGATACTGGAGGCGGTGACTTCTTAGGATAATAATAAAAATTTTGCACGGAAGTATTGGTAACTAAGAGATACTGATCGATCCGGTCATGGAGGTTATCGGTGAGGTCTGCATTCTCGATCAAAGAATAAAAAATCTTCATGAATTCCAGCTTCTTTCAAGAAATTATCACATGGCCGTTCACACGGCCGTACTTCCACTACGTGAGGAAGATTATACTTGCCTTTTTCCTTCTCTTTAGCTTGTTTTTCCTAAGAGCCTTGCCTAGAAGAGCCCCTCAAAAGTCTCCTTAACATTTTCTGAAAGTTTCTGAAATTTTAGTAACTTCAAAATAAAAGTGAATAAAACTAAACAAGATTGATAGCAACTACTCCTACAAGTGCCTAGAGCCTATATCAAGCATTAGAATTACTCGGGACCTCATAAATTTAACATGCAAGCTCAAGAACATGGTCACCTATGCAGCAAAAATTTGCAATGAATAAAGCACTAGAACAAAAACTAATTGGACCAATGGAGGAGTCACATACCAAGCAACAATCTCCCAAAGCAGTTCTGTGAATGGAGCTTTGAGCAAGGAGATCGAAAATTGCAGCAAAATGAGCTAGAACTCGTGCTTCAGCTGTATGGGGATTTTTTTGGGAAGAAGATGGAGTGTGTGGGTGCTGGCATAAGTGGAGGGGGCCACCAGGGGCCCACGAGATAGGGGGCGCGCCCAGGGTAGGTGGGCATGCCCTCCACTCTCGTGGCCTGGTGCTTGCCCCTCCTGCAGTGATTTCAGTGCCTAAAATCCGCAAATATTCCATAAAAAAACATACTAAATTTGCAGGGCATTTGGAGCACTTTTATTTTTGGGATATTTTTTATTGCACGGATAATTCAAAAAACAGACAGATAATACTATTTTTGCTTTATTTATTCTAATAACAGAAAGTAAAAGGAGGGTACAGAAGGTTGTGCCTTCTAGTTTCATCCATCTCGTGATCATCAAAAATGAATCCACTAACAAGGTTGATCAAGTCTTGCTAAATACTCATTCTGAATAACACAGAACCGGAGAAATTTCGAATAACACTAAGTTACCTCAACGGGGATATGAAAATCCCCAACAATAAGAATATCATACTTTTTCTTGACAGTAGGAAGAGGAAATTCAAAACCTCCAATAATAATAGTTGGAATTTTTCCAATAGAATTGATGCTATGAACTTGAGATTGTTTCCTCGGAAAGTGTACCGTATGCTCATTACCATTAACATGAAAAGTGACATTGCCTTTGTTGCAATCAATAACAGCCCCTGCAGTATTCAAAAAGGGTCTACCAAGGATAATCGACATACTATCGCCCTCGGGAATATCAAGAATAACAAAGTCCGTTAAGATAGTGACATTTGCAACCACAACAGGCACATCCTCACAAATACCGACAGGTATAGCAGTTGATTTATCAGCCATTTGCAAAGATATTTCAATAGGTGTCAACTTATTCAATTCAAGTCTACGATATAAAGAGAGAGGCATAACACTAACACTGTCGGCGTTCTGGGAACGGGGGTCCCCAGACTTGCTCGCTCATGGCTGGCGTGGCTCAAAGGAGGCCCAGGATAGCCCATCTTCATCAACACAAACTCAAGACCCTCGCGAGGGGCCAAATTGCATGAGGCGGACGACCGAGGAGCTTCCTCGAGCCACGGCCTCGTCGGGCTGGCTCATGAGGAGGCGGAGAGTTCAAGGCAGGGTACCTCGCGAGGTGCCCATGACGCATAGCCATGATGACCAAGGGCGCCCGGGCGCGCCCGACCAGCTGGCGTCCTCCTTTCCTCTTTGGTGCAAAGGGAGCAAGCGCAGACGAGAGCATCAAGCAAAGGCATCCGTTTGGTGCAACAAGACCAAGACCAGCCCCAACGGCTGGAAGGGAGTCATCGTGGAGCCCAAGCAAAGGCGTCATCACCAGAGCCTTTGGCAGGCGAGGACCAACTTTAGTCAGGATAAGTGTACCCGCTGTTCCCCTTCAAAAGGGCCAATTGTTGGCGCCCTTCCCACTCAATATTTGGGAAGAGGCCCAGGGCCTTTGCCTATAAATAGGAGTAGCCACACTCAGAGAGGGGGATCTGGGATCAGCCCCCCGGTATGAGGTCGGAGTCCTCACCAAGGAACCAGTAGCTAGAGCAACGGAACACCACCTAGCAGTTCATCACACCCACCAAGAACAGACCCTCGCGAGGCTGTTCTTCCCTGTACTATTCCTCATCAGCCCAAGAGGCAATCACCACACCACAAACTAGAGTAGGGTATTACACCACAACGGTGGCCCGAACTAGTATAAATCTCGTGTCTCTTGTGCTGTTCTTTCTAGTAGTTTAGGTCCCTGCGATTCGGCGAGGTACGAGACGGTGGAGGGTTGGATCTTTCGCGCACCCCAGAGTTCGAACCTTAAGGGTCTGCCGGAACCCGAAATCCGACATTTGGCGCGCCCGGTAGGTGCGCCGAATCCGCCTTCTGCCACCTCGTGTCCCGTCGCATCGTCATCACCATGTCCGCGACCACTGCTGGCAACCCAGATCCTTGGCGTGGCCCGCCCACGCAGAAAGCCGCTTCGCCTCGGGCGACCCGTGCCCAGGCGATTCGCGGTCCGCAGGGCGCTGCGGGCAGCGGCGACGCGACAGCTTCGACGGTTTCACGCCCGCGGCAGCGCTGTCGGCAACAAGGGCCTCCAATCACGCCGCGACCACATCACCGTACACCCGCCGGGAGCAGGCGAACTTCGAGGGCCGCGCTCACGGTGGCCGAGAGCTGCTGCGGTGCAGCTCTTTGGAGAGCGGCCGCGACGTCTTCTTTGGAGCGAGTGGCGGAGCTCCTGGCTTCGCCGCCCTTGGGGCTCACCCCTTCTGCACCCAACTTCCATCTCAGGCCGAGGGCGGCCCGCACGGGGGCTCCACGCGCGCCCGCGGGATCCAAAGCTACCCCAACACCGGCGAAGCTGTCAGCGCCGGGCCGGCGGCGGGGTTGCCCCCTCCCCCGGCCCGCGGAGAAGAAGGACTCGACGCAACTCACGGCCCTGGTGGACCGCCGCGCCACCATCCCGCGGCGGGCGCATCAAGCAGAGCAGCAAGGCACGCTCAGCACTACGGCGTGGCCTTCGGGATGACGGCGCCGAAAGAATACGTGCCCCACATGATGGACCAAGGGCACCCGCATGAGGGAGAACAAGACTCGCTCCTCAGCCCAAGCTGAGGGGATGAGGCGCCAGAAGCCGCGCTCTTCCAGGAGCCTCGAGACGGTCCCACTGGTCACGCCGGGGGCGACAATTATCGGGTACCGCTACTTCCTCAAGAGCAAACATACGCTAACCATAGGTCACAGGAGGTACAGGTCGGCACGACGAGCGGCTGCCCGCCTCAGCGATCTCCTACCCCTCGGGAGGGGGGCGCAGGGGGCTGCCGGAGAGGGGCAGAGATCCGACATCACCACCGCGGCGTTCGGAGCAAGGCGTTCTCAGGAGGTAGGCCCTCTGCTGGGGAGGTGCCTAAGGGCCTGCCCCTGGCGGAGGACCCGTGGTTCTCGGAGGAACCGCTGGCGACCGCTCTACCCCACCGGCGGCGTCCTGGTTTCCGGTCGTCGTTGGTGGCACTAGAGTGTGGTGCAAGGCGGGGCCCTCGTCTGGCGATATGAAGCAAGGCCGGTACCTGTGAAGAAGGCCCAGTGCCTGTGAAGCTCGCCGCCCCATGACACTCTCACGTAATAATGAGTGGGGCTGTACACGCCCCGGAGTCTCAGGGGTGCCGGCCTCAGGCCCTGGGGCTCCCTTCCACGCCCAGTGGCAGCACTTAACTCCGCGCTGGCGAGAAGACGTCCAAGACTAGACTAGGTGTCGGACGCGGCTTTTCTTCTGCTTTCTTCGCCTTTCCATTTGATTGTTGTTTTTCCTCGATGGATTTAAGTTGGATTCGAAGTTGAGATTTGCGTGTGTTTGGGGAAGGGGTGCTTAGTCTCGTTCGAGCAAATCTCTCACGTTTCGGTTACAACTCCGCCTCAGCTGCCTCCCCTCGCGAGCCCCTCGCGAGCCGGGCCAGGCCAAGCTTGCGCGCAGCCCAGCCTGTCGCCGCCGCGTCCTCTCCGGAGGGTTTTTACTGCAGGTCCTACGGATTCGATCAGTAGACACTCAGATTGCCTCAGCCTCCCATAGGCTATCTCGGGGCTCGTACGAAACAAAGGTAAACCATCCAACTAGCACGTCGCTTAGCCAACCACTTGGCGCGGGCATATAGGCGATGTAACACCTACTAATACGAAGAACAGAAGTTTTACATGAGGGGATCCCCCTCCCAAAATGCTCTCACCTCCATCAGGCCAAAACCTGAGTTCTATTCATGTAGGGTAATGGAACAACGACAATACATGATCAGCCGGATAAATCCCCCAATGCATCCTCAGGAGCACCTCCCGAGCCGTTGCTGGCGTCACTGGCCTCGCCGTCGTTGTCTGCGTGATCGTCGGCGGCGTCTGGGCCGTTCGCCACGCCGCCCTCATCGGCGGCGACGACCACGCTGTCGTCGTCCGAAGCGAAGGCCCGGACGAGGGCATCCACGTTGTCTTCCACCCAGTGCGCTAGGTCGCCCCGGACAGCCTGGGGGACTGGGGCAATGGCCGCGTCAAAATCGAAGTGGGGGTCCATGTCCGGGAGATGGCTGAAGACACGAGAGAAGGCGCGCCCGAGCAGCGCGCGGCTCCTCTCCTCCACCAACCTGTTGGCCCTGACCGACCGTGCCTCCAGCCGCGCCACCACGTCAGTGAAGAATTGAAGGTTGCCGGCGTAGTTAACCGCGTGCGGCGCGCCTACTGCCGCCTCACAGATATTATCCAAGGCTGCGTTAGCTCTTTGCCGGAGCGTGGCGAGCATGGGACCATGCTCATGTTCCAGGATTCGCCGCTGACGCATCTCGTCCGCATTCTGGCGCGCGACGGCCTCGGCTTCCTCCACCTGTTGGCGAAGAAGGAGCGCCTCGGCCTGAGAGGTGGTGGACTCCCTCTGCGCCACCTCGAGGGCGGCCCGAAGAGCATCGGCCCGCCGCGTCGCCTCCTCGATTTGACCCTCAAGGCAGCAGTCCTGCCTCACCTCGGCCTTGATCAACCCCAACCGCTCCTCAAATTCGCGCTCGAGGTTCGCGCGCCACCTCACTCGGCGTCCGACCTCCTCCAGGGCGCGGGCTTCCCGTCTTGCGACCTCATCCTCTACCGCGTCGCCAAGCGCTCCCTCGTCTCAAGCGCTCGTGTACTGGCTGCAGCGTTGGCGGCTTCAAGCGTCAGCGCCTCCTCACGCTTCTGGAGCTCCGCCGAGTCGCCGGAGGCCACCTTCATCGACGCAAGGGCTGCCTCGCGCAGCACCACTTGCTCTTCCAACGAGTGACACCGGGCCAGGAGTTCCCGTGCCCATTCTTCCGCCGCCTCTCGCCGCCTGTTAGCTGCCCGGGCCTCCTCGACGGCCCGAGAACAGGCCTCCCGAGAGGCTGCCAGCGACGCCTTGGCCTCTTCATCATCAAGATCGCGCTGGCGGCGCGCAAGAGCGGCAGCGCCCTCCAGCTCGCGCCTCTCTGTGGCCAGGCGCAGGCCCTCGGCCTCAAGGCGCGCGTCTTTGTTAGCAAGCTCTTCACCAAGAAGGCTCACCGCGTCGGCCGCCCTTCGAAGAAATCCTTGGCGAAGGGCGCGGCGCTCCCAGGCCGCCTTCGCGCCGTCCTCCACACCATCAACCGCCCAGTGCGGGCGCCGAGCAACGAAGTCAACACTCCCCTCCGGCAGGGGCTAGGGCCGCACCCTCGTGGCCGGGCGCGCTGCGCCCAGCCCGGCCCGAGCCAGCCCATCCCGCACGAGGCGCAGGAAGCGCCTCGGCCAATCGCCGTCCACGACCAGCGAGAAGCCCACGGCAGGCTAGCTATGCCAGGAAGGCTCGCGAGGAAGGATCGCGAGGCGCACAGGCCACCACGCCGCCACGAGACGGCTCACCTCCCGGTCGCCCTCACCACAAGGGCTCCACCGCTTGGAGCACTCAAGGGCGGGGAGGCGGCCGGGAGGGCGACTCCTCGCCCGACTCCGTGAACTTCGGCGGGAAGGGGCACTGCAGGCAAGGATCAGTATGAGCAGCAGAAGAATCAAGAGCTGGAGAAGGAGAAGGCTTACTCATCAGTGGCGAAGTACTTCCTACGCTTCAGCAGGCGACAAGGGTAATCATCGCCCAGGGCCTCCCTTCTCTTCCGGAGGGCCTCGAAGTTCATGCGGAAACGACCCAAGATTTGAGCGCAGGGATCAGCCTGCGGCGAGGGAGGAGCATCAAGGCGACTTGCGTCGAGGCGTCTCACTGTGCTTGTGCCGCGCCTCACCAAGAGAAGCGGCGGGGGCCTCGGGGCTCCATCCATGGGCTGCAGGCTGCCTGCCGCCCTCAGCCGCAGCGGCATGAGCCTCAGGAGCTGCCCCCTCACGAGCATCGCCCGGTGCTGTCACCCCGGCGGGGGTCCCTTCGGCCTCTGGCGGCTCGTGCCTCCCTGCTCCGCCACTTGAGGAGGAGCCGCCTTGGCCGACTGGAAGGGCTGTCACCACCACTGGATTCTCGCGAGGCCCCTGGAGACCAGCGGGGCGCGGCCCCCATTCGTCGAAGATAGGCATCTGGTTCTCCAAATCACCCCTGTTCTGGCAGAGGTACAACAAGGCCCCTTGATGCCGGATGCCACCGGGGTTAGGGTCGCCAGTCAGGACCAAGAGCACTTTCCTTAGCGCTTCAGGCGTCAGGTCTTCTTCCTGGAGCCTCATACGATCGCCAGTTCGAAGGCCCACATCCGGTGGGAATGGCGTTGGAGAGGAGCAATGCGGCACATCAGGAACTCCTTCACCACCTTGGGCGCTGTCACAACAAGCGACCTTAGGAATGCGAAGCGGCGCCAGACAAAGATGAGCCAAGGGCTTGAAAGCGTCTCCTGGCCCCAGCCTGAATTGGGGACAACACGCGAGGTTGGCTCCGATAGCAGGGGGCTGGGCACCCCCACATCCACGTACATCCACCTCTCGCGGAACTCGGCCACGGGCGGAGGCAAGCTGAAGTCAATCCCTGAGGCCGCTGTCTCGGGCGCGGCGACGAAGCTCACGCACACCGAGCATTGAGTGGGGTCGACAAGGCGCAAAGAGAAGAAGTGGCGCAGCAAGGCAACCGAGGGAAGGATGCCCATCATTACCTCACAAACGAAGGCGAAGACCGAGAGGAGAGTAATGGACTTAGGACCCAGATGCATCATGTGGATCTGATAGTGGGAAAGCACGACATTGAAGAAATCAGAGAAGGGGGGAACCAGTCCCGCCCACAGGGCGTCAGCGATATACCGGACCTCGGTGACTATCCTGTCGATGGAGAAGTGGGACGCGGGCCAAGCCGTCGTCGTCCTCCGCATTCGTTGAAGGAGGTGGCGAGCCGAACTAACCTTGCCCAAGCCCTCAAGATTGAGTATAATCGACGGGTCGACAGCGGAGGCCGCCAGCGGCAGCGAGCGAGGTGGAGGCACAGGCTTCTTCCCTTTCCCCTTCTTCGTCGGAGCCATGGCGATTGAAAGGGGGGGGGGGAGATTCGAGATCGGATTGGAAATGGGAGCTGGAGTTTGAGAGGGGGAAGGACTGGAGCGCACAAGCAACAGAGAGGGGAACAGATGTGTGCAGCAGCGTGTCCGCCTAGCAAGGCACGAAATAAGGAGGCGTGGGGGAACACTGTCTCCCATGTCCAATCAACCGCCACGCGTCGCCCAAGGCCGTAGGCTGTTAGGGGCCCTTGACGCCAGACTTGCCCTTCGCCTCTGCCCGGCCAAGTGCTGCGCGGGCGCGTGGGCCAGGGGGGCTACTGTCGGCGTTCGGGAATGGGGTCCCCGGACTTGCTCGCTCACGGCTGTGGCGTGGTTCAAAGGAGGCCCAGGACAGCCCATCTTCATCAACACAAACTCAAGACCCTCGTGAGGGGCCAAGCCTCGCGGGGCGGACAACCAGGAGCTTCCTCAGGCACGGCCTCGTCAGGCTGGCTCATGAGGAGGCGGAGAGTTCAAGGCAGGGGACCTCGCGAGGTGCCCATGACGCAAGCCATGACGACCAAGGGCGCCAGTCGGGCGCCAGCCCGCGCAGCGTCCTCCTTTCCTCTTTGGTGCAAAGGGAGCAAGCGCAGACGAGAGCATCAAGCAAAGGCATCCGTTTCGGTGCAACAAGACCAAGACCAACCCCAACGGCTGGAAGGGAGTCATCGTGGAGCCCAAGCAGGCGTCATCACCAGAGCCTTTGGCAGGCGAGGACCAACTTTAGTCATGATAAGTGTACCTGCTGTTCCCCTTCAAAAGGGCCAATTGTTGGCGCCCTTCCCTCTCAATATTTGGGAAGAGGCCCAGGGCCTTCGCCTATAAATAGGAGTAGCCACACTCAGAGAGGGGGATCTGGGATCAGCCCCCCGGTATGAGGTCGGAGACCTCACCAAGGAACCAGTAGCTAGAGCAACGGAATACCACCTAGCAGTTCATCACACCCACCAAGAACAGACCCTCGCGAGGCTGTTCTTCCCTATGCTGTTCCTCATCAGCCCAAGAGGCAATCACCACACCACAAACTAGAGTAGGGTATTACACCACAACGGTGGCCCGAACTAGTATAAATCTCGTGTCTCTTGTGCTGTTCTTTCTAGTAGTTTAGGTCCCTATGATTTGGCAAGGTACGAGACGGTGGAGGGTTGGATCTCCGCGCGCACCCCAGAGTTCGAGCCTTAAGGGTCTGCCGGAACCCGTAATCCGACAAACACCGGCTACAAGATCACATTAAGCAGTTCTAACATAATTTGTTTTAATGGAGCATTGTATAGTTGGTACCCCCGGATCTCCAAGTTTCTTTGGTATACCACCTTTAAAAGTGTAATTAGCAAGCATGGTGGAAATTTCAGCTTCCGGTATCTTTCTTTTATTTGTAATGATATCCTTCACATACTTAGCATATGGATTCACTTTGAGCATATCAGTTAAACGCATACGTAAGAAAATAGGTCTAATCATTTCAGCAAAGGGCTCAAAATCCTCATCATCCTTTGTCTTGGATGGTTTAGGAGGAAAGGGCATGGGTTTCTGAACCCATGGTTCTCTTTCTCTACCATGCTTCCTAGCAACAAAATCTCTCTTATCATAACGTTGATTCTTTGATTGTGGGTTATCAAGATCAACAGCAGGTTCAATCTCTACTTCATTGTTTTTGCTAGGTTGAGCATCAACATGAACATTCTCATTAACATTATCACTAGGTTCATGTTCATCACCTGATTGTGTTTGAGCATTAGAAATAGAAATGTCATAGGGATTCTCAAGTGTGTCTACAGTAGGTTCACTAGAAGCATGCAAAGTCTTATCATTTTTCTTTTTCTTCTTTTCAGAAGAACTAGGTGCCTCTAAATTATTTCTCTGAGAATCTTGCTCGATTCTCTTAGGGTGGCCTTCAGGATACAGAGGTTCCTGAGTCATTTTACCAGTTCTAGTAGCCACTCTAACAACAAAGTCAATTTTATTATTTAATTCATCAAGCAAATCATTTTGATCTTTAAGTACTTGCTCAGCTTGAGTAGCAACCATAAAATCATATTTGCTAACGAGTTTGAGTTCACCTTTAATTCTAGCCATATAATCACTCACGCGTCCTATCTCGAAAGCATTATTCTTTAACTCTCTACCAACGTAAGCATTAAAACTTTCTTGTCTAGCCATAAAGTCATCAAATTCATCTAAGCATGGGCTATGAAATTTAGTAGAGGGGATTTCAACTTTATCATATCTATAGAGAGAATTTACCTTTACTACCTGTGTCGGGTTATCAAGACAATGTGGTTCTTCAACAGGCGGTATATTAAGACCATGTATTTCTTCAATAGGTGGTAAATTCTTAACATCTTCAGCTTTAATACCTTTTTATTTCATCGGTTTCTTTGCCTCTTTCATATCTTCAAGACTGAGAAATAAAACACCTCTCTTCTTCGGAGTGGGTTTAGGAATAGGCTCAGGAGTTGGCGCAATTGGTTCAGGAATTGACTCAGGAATTGGCTCAGGAAGAGTCCAATTATTTTCATTAGTCAACATATTATTCAATAGTAATTCAGCTTAAATCATTGTTCTTTCCCTGAAAACATAACCAGCACAACTATCCAAGTAGTCCTTGGAAGCATCGGTTAGTCCATTATAAAAGATATCAAGTATTTCATTTTTCTTGAGAGGATGATCATGCAAAGCATTAAGTAACCGGAGAAGCCTTCCCCAAGCTTGTGGGAGACTCTCTTCTTTGATTTGCACAAAATTATATATTTCCATAAGGCAGCTTGTTTCTTATGAGCAGGGAAATATTTAGCAGAGAAGTAATAAATCATATCCTGGGGACTACGCACACAACTAGGAGCAAGAGAATTATACCAAATCTTAGCATCACCCTTTAACGAGAACGGGAATATCTTAAGGATATAATAATAGCGAGATTTATCATCATGAGTAAATAGGGTGGCTATATCATTCAACTTGGTAAGATGTGCCACAACAGTTTCAGATTCAAGGCCATAAAAAGGATCAGATTCAACTAAAGTAATAATTTCAGGATCAACAGAGAATTCATAATCCTTATCAGTAACATAGATAGGTGAAGTAGCAAAAGCAGGGTCAGGTTTCATTCTAGCATTAAGAGACTGCTGCTTTCATTTAGCTAATAACTTTTTAAGATCATACCTATCTTTACAGGCAAAGATAGCTCTAGCAGCTTCCTCTTACATAACATAACCTTCAGGAACAACAGGCAATTCATAATCATTGGGAGAATTTTCATCATCACTATCATCAGTAATAGCATCTTCAATAATTTCATTCTCTCTAGTCCTAGCAAGTTGTTCATCAAGAAATTCACCTAATGGCAAAGTAGTATCACACACAGAAGTAGTTTCATCATAAGTATCATGCATAGCAGAAGTGGCATCGTCAATAACATGCGACATATCAGAATTCATAGTAGTAGAAGGTTTAGGTGTCGCAAGTTTACTAATAACAGAAGGAGAATCTAGTGCAGAGCTAGATGGCAGTTCCTTACCTCCCCTCGTAGTTGAGGGCAGAATCTTGGTTCTTTCGTCTTTCAAGTTCCTCATAGTGATCAACAGATATAATTCCCAAGTGACTCAGAGAATAGAGCTATGCTGCCCGGCAACGGCACCAGAAATTAGTGTTGATAACCCACAAGTGTAGGGGATCGCAACAGCTTTCGAGGGTAAAGTATTCAACCCAAATTTATTGATTCGACACAAGGGGAGCCAAAGAATATTCTTGAGTATTAGCAGTTGAGTTGTCAATTCGACCACACCTGGATAACTTAGTATCTGCAGCAAAGTATTTAGTAGAAAAGTAGTATGATAATAAAGGTAACGGTAGCAAAAGTAATATTTTTGGGTTTTGTAGTGATTGTAACAATAGCAACGGAAAAGTAAATTTGCAAAACACAAGATGTGAAAAGTTTGTAGGTATTGGATCAGTGATGGATAATTATGTCGGATGCGATTCCTCATGTAATAGCTATAACATAGGGTGACACAGAACTAGCTCCAGTTCATCAATGTAATGTAGGGCATTCCGTATATAGTCATACATGCTTATGGAAAAGAACTTGCATGACATCTTTTGTCCTACCCTCCCGTGGCAGCGGGGTCCTAGCGGAAACTAAGGGATATTAAGGGCTCCTTTTAATAGAGAACCGGAACAAAGCATTAGCACATAGTGAATACATGAACTCCTCAAACTACGGTCATCACCGAGAAGTATCCCGATTATTGTCACTTGAGTTGTCGGATCATAACACATAATAGGTGACTATAGACTTGCAAGATAGGATCAAGAACACACATATATTCATGAAAACATAATAGGTTCAGATCTGAAATCATGGCACTCAGGCCCTAGTGACAAGCATTACGCATAGCAAAGTCATAGCAACATCAATCTCAGAACATAGTGGATACTAGGGATCACATCCTAACAAAACTAACTTGATTACATGGTAAATCTCATCCAACCCATCACCGTCCAGCAAGCCTACGATTGAATTACTCACGCACGGTGGTGAGCATCATGAAATTGGTGATGGAGGATGGTTGATGATGACGACGACAACGAATCCCCCTCTCCGGAGCCCCGAACGGACTCCAGATCAGCCCTCCCGAGAGATTAGGGCTTGGCGGCGGCTCCGTATCGTAAAACGCGATGAAACTTTCTCTCTGATTTTTTTCTCCACGAGATGGAATATATGGGGTTGGAGTTGAGGTCGACGGAGCCTCAGGGGGCCACGAGAGGCAGGCGCGCCTGGGTGGGCGCGTCCCCCACCTCGTGGGACAGGTGTGGGCCCCCGGTCTTGATTCTTTCGCCAAGATTTTTATATTTTACAAAAAGTGCCTCCGTGGATTTTCAGGACATTCCAAGAACTTTTGTTTTCTACACATAAAACAACATCATGGCAGTTCTGCTGAAAACAGTGTCAGTCCGGGTTAGTTTCATTCAAATCATCCAAGTTAGAGTCCAAAACAAGGGCAAAAGTGTTTGGAAAAGTAGATACGTTGGAGACGTATCACAAGCCCTGTCAGGCAACCAACAATGTGACATTGAGTGGTGCATTAAATGCGCACTATCAGCTCACAGAATTAGGTATGATAGCATAGTTTGCTATCATATCAATGCATAATGACTACTTTGCCATTGTGGTGACCCCTTGATCTACAAAAGGAGGCCCTTGGCGACCATAGACAGGGTTAGAAGGTTGGATAACTCACACCCCCATACGCGTGTAGTCGCTGCCGCCCTGAGGCAACCCTTGCTGGGCAAGTGTACTGTGCTCCACCACCACATTTCCACCATCAATCCACCAAAAGCAGGAGTAGGGTTTTACACCTCCCAGCAACCCGAACCTGGGTAAAAACTGCACCTGTGATCTCTGCCGTGCTGCCTCATGTTCGTCAGCTCTTTGTGCAACGCGACTCCCCCCTGCCGAACTAGCAAGGGGCCTCCTGGTACAATAGGTGGCCATGGTTTCCCACGACATCTTTGGCGCGCCATTTAGGGGGTCGCTTGTGCGAACCTGAAAACGTGATCAGCACGCCAACTTTGTTGCCATCTGCATCTTTGACGACGCCATCGGCCATGGCGCCCAAGAAAAAAACCCGCTTCTTCGGCTCATCCATCCACCTCGAAGGCTCCACCGCCCACGACCTCCAATGCTGCGGGGGGCGTGGAGACGTGCGAGGACGTGGACGCCGTTGGGGATATGGTCAGAGCAGGCAGCATCGCCACCACTTCCCCCGCGGCCGACGCAAGAGCAGGAAACGCCGGAGGAGAGCAGCATCAGCAACACCCCGATGGTCGTGCTCCACAAGTCCCGGGCAAAGGGGTTACTCCGTTTGTGCCCCTTTCACCCGCCAATGAGCATAGTCGCAGCAACGGCGCTCGGGCCGGGGCGAACCACCGTCCTCCGACTGCTCCCGCCGCAAGTGCGGTCGTAGCGCGTGCACCATTTCTATCTCTTGAGCTTGCATTGGTTTTCCCTTGAAGAGGAAAGGGTGATGCAGCAAAGTAGCGTAAGTATTTCCCTCAATTTTGAGAACCAAGGTACCAATCCGGTAGGAGACGACACACAAGTCACCGAATACCTGCACAAACAATCAAGAACTGGCAACCAACGCGATAAATGGGTTGTCAATCCCTTCACGGTCACTCGCAAAAGTGAAATATAATAGAGATAATAAAGTAATATTTTTGGTATTTTTGTTGTATAGATTGGAAAGTAAAGATTGCAAAATAGTAACGAGATTCAATAATATGGAAAAGAGACTTAATATAATGGAAAAGAGACCTGAGGGCCATAGGTTTCACTAGTGGCTTCTCTCGAGATAGCATGTATTACGGTGGGTGAACAAATTACTGCCGAGCAATTAATAGAAAAGCGCATAATTATGATGACATCTGAGGCAATGATCATTAACATAGGCATCACGTCCGTGTCAAGTAGACCGACTCCTGCCTGCATCTACTACTATTACTCCACACATCGACCGCTATCCAAAGATGCATCTAGAGTATTAAGTTCATAAGAACGGAGTAACACATTAAGCAAGATGACATGATGTAGAGGGATAAACTCAAGCAATATGATATAAACCCCATCTTTTTATCCTCGATGGAAACAATACAATACGTTCCTTGCTGCCCCAACTGTCACTTGGAAAGGACGCCGCAAGATTGAACCCAAAGCTAAGCACTTCTCCCATGGCAAGAAAGATCAATCTAGTAGGCCAAACTAAACCGATAATTCGAAGAGACTTGCAAAGATATCAAATCATGCATATAAGAATTCAGAGAAGAACCAAATAATATTCATGGATAATCTTGATCATAAATCCACAATTCATTGGATCTCGGCAAACACATCGCAAAAGAGTATTACATCAAATAGCTCTCCAACAACATCGAGGAGAACTTTGTATTGAGAATCAAAGAAAGAGAAGAAGCCATCTAGCTAATAACTATGGACCCGAAGGTCTATAGTAAACTACTCATGCTTCATCGGAGAGGTAATGGTGTTTATGTAGAATCCCTCCATGATCGATTCCCCTTCCGGCAGATCACCGGAAAATGCCCCAAGATGGGATCTCACGGATACAGAAGGTTGCGGCGGTGGAAAAGTTGCTTCATGGCTCCCCCTGATATTTTTAGGGTATAAGAGTATATATAGGCGAAAGAACTAGGTCGGTGGAGCTACGAGGGTCCCACGAGGGTGGGGGCGTGCCTACCCCCCTAGGCGCACCCTCCTGCCTCGTGGATGCCTCGTTGCGTCTTCGACTTCAACTCCAAGTCTTGTGGTTTGCTTTCGGTCGAAAAAAGATCATCGCGAAGGTTTCATTCCGTTTGGACTCTGTTTGGTATTCCTTTTCTGCAAAACTCTAAAATAGGCAAAAAAAATAGAAAGCGCACTTTGGGCCTCCGGTTAATAGGTTAGTCCCAAAAATAATATAAAAGAGCATATTAAAGCCCATTAAACATCCAAAACAGATAATATAATATCATGGAACAATAAAAAATTATAGATACGTTGGAGACGTATCAAGCATCCCCAAGCTTAATTCCTGCTCGTCCTCCAGTAGGTAAATGATAAAAACAGAATTTTTTATGTGGAATGTTACCTAACATATTTATCAATGTAATTTTCTTTATTGTGGCATGAATGTTCAGATTCAAAAGATTCAAGAGAAAAGTTTAATATTGACATAAAAACAATAATATTTCAAGTATACTAACAAAGCAATCATGTCTTCTCAAAATAACATGGCCAAAGAAAGCTATCCCTACAAAATCATATAGTCTGGTTATGCTCTATCTTCATCACACAAAGTATTTAATCATGCACAACCCCGATGACAAGCCAAGCAATTGTTTCATAATTTTGATGTTCTCAAACTTTTTCAATCTTCACGCAATACATGAGCTTGAGCCATGGACATAGCACTATAGGTGGAATAGAATGGTGGTTGTGGAGAAGACAAAAAGGGCGAAGATAGTCTCACATCAACTAGGTGTATCAATGGCTATGGATATGCCCATCAATAGATATCAATGTGAGTGAGTAGGGAATGCCATGCAACGGATGCACTAGAGCTATAAGTGTATGAAAGCTCAAAAAGAAACTGTCGGCATTCTGGGAACAGGGGTCCCCAGACTTGCCTGCCTGCGGCCTGCAGCGTGGCTCAGTAGAGGCCCAGTACGACCCGTCTTCATCAATCCAAGTTCAAGACCCTCGCGAGGGGCCAAGCCTCGCGGGGAGAACGACACAAGGCCTCCTTAGGGGTGGCCTCACCAGGCAGGCTCGCGAGGAGGCGGAGAGATCAAGGCAAGGGGTACCTCACGAGGTGCTCATGACGCAAGCCATGAAGATCAAGACCAGGCGAGCGCCAGCCTGTGCAGTGTCCTCGTTTCGTTTTTGGTGCAAAGGGGGCAAGCGCAGGTGCGGAGTACCGATGCATCAAGTAAAGGTTTCCATATCAGTGCAACGAGACCAAGACCAGCAGGACGACAGGACGGAGGTCACCGTGGAGCCCAAGACGGCATCATCGCCAGTGCCTTTGGCAGTCGAAGACCACCTTTAGTCAGGATAGCTTGTACTAGCTGTCCCCTTTCAAAATGGCCGTTGTTGGCTCCCTTCCCACTCAATATTTGGGAAGAGGACCAAGGCCTCTATAAATAGGGCTAGCCACCATAGTAGAAGCCAATCTAAGCTAGAGCCAACAGAGACGGATCGAATCCTTCCTAAGTAGAGCACCGCACCATCACAAGAACACCCCTCGCGAGGCTGTTCTTCCTCTGTACTGTTCATCATCAGCCCAAGAGGCAATCCACCACACCACACACTGGATTAGGGTATTACACCACAACGGTGGCCCGAACCAGTATAAACCTCGTGTCTCTTGTGTTGTTCATCGTGCTAGCTTAGATCCGCGGCTTGGTTGTGGGCTTGTTTCGATAGGGAGAAGATCTTCGTGCACACCCCAGAGTTCGAACCTTAAGTGTTTTGCCGGAACCCGATATCCGAAATTTGGCATGCCAGGTAGGGGTGCGCCAGAGCTCTCCTTCCCGTCGGCTCACTCTCCACCAACACCGCGCTTTGCCCTCATGGCAGACAACGCGCCACCGGCTCCGGCGGCCAATGCCAGCACTGGGGCCAGGGGGCTCCGAGCCTTGGCCCCCGCCTTGCGGCAGGTGCATTTGCTGGAGAAGTTCAAGCCAGAGATGCCGCCGCGCTACAACGGCGCGGCGGATCTGCTGGCTTTCCTGCTGGCATACGAGGAGGCCATCCTCTAGGCCGGGGGCGATGACAAGGTCAGGGCCAACTAGTTTCCCATGGCCCTTACTGGCGTCCCACGCGTTTGGCTGCTCAACCTGCCAACATCTTCTGTGGCCTCCTGGGAGGAGCTGCGCAACCTCTTCCTCACCCACTACGCTGCGCCGGCGCTCCCGGCTGTCGCAGCTCTCCTGGGCAGCTCGCAGGCGCCACCCTCAGACCGCCATGCCAAGCCATTTTTCCGCCAGATCGGCGCCGCCCTCGCACGGCAAGGAGCTCCTCCGGGATGGGCGGCACCCAAAGCCAACCTGACCTTCAACTCGGATGATCACCCCGTCAACACCACCTGCTCGGGTGCGCTCCCAATGCTTTGCATGCCCACCATGTGCCAGGTGGCCGTCACCAGGACCCTCATCGACGGCGGCGCCGGCCTCAACGTGCTCTCAGTGGAAGCCTTCAGCCTCCTCCATGTACCGCTGGAACAGCTCCGACCCAGCAAGCCCTTTTCGGGCGTCGGAGGCGGATCCTCTAGCTCCCTGGGGCAGATCCGCCTTCCTGTGACCTTTGGAACCCACGACAACTTCCACACAGAGCTGGTCAACTTCGACATCGCCCGCATCGGCCTCCCGTACAATGCCATCCTCGGATATCCCGCCTTGGCTCAGTTCATGGCTGCGACCCATCCGGCCTACAACCTCATGGAGATGCCCGGGAGCAGCGGCGTCCTCACCATGGCTGGAGATACCAAGGATGCTCTGCTGGCGCTCAAGCTCACACTCAAGACAGCCGCGGCAGCACAGCTTGCCGACGCGGACACCTCCAAGGCGAAGGAGGCTGTGCCGACCAAGAAGAAGCAGCTGTTCACTCAGGACAAGGCGGAAACCAAGCAGGTACTCATTATGGAGGACGGCTCCTTAGGCGCCACCTTCACCATAGGTGCCAATCTCGACCCCGACCAAGAGGAGGCACTGGTGAAGTCCCTGCGCTCGAATAAGGAGGTGTTCATGTGGGAACCCAAGCAGCTAGCGAGGGTCCCAAGGCAGGTGATTGAGCATCACCTAAATGTGTGCCCCAATGTATGGCCCGTGAAGCAAAAAGCCAGGCGGTAGTCCACCGAGAAGCAGGCCTTCATCATCCAAGAAACCAGCAAGCTGGAGGCGGCAGGTGTTATTCGCGAGGTTCGCTACCCCGAATGGCTGGCAAACCCAGTTGTTGTGTCGAAGAAGGAAGGGAAGGAGCGCATGTGTGTAGACTTCACCAACCTCAACAAGGCCTACCCTCAAGATCTGTTCCCACTCCCTCGCATTGACCAAATCGTCGACTCCACCGCCAAGAGCGACCTGTTGTGTTTCTTGGACGCGTTTTCGGGGTATCACCAAATCAAGATGGAGGTAGAAGACATGGAGAAGACGGCCTTCCTGACCCCGTGTGGGGTGTATTGCTACACCTGCATGCCATTCGGGTTGCGCAACGCGGGCACAACCTTCCAGCGGCTGATGCACATCGCCTTAGGCCGGCAGCTCAGGAAAAACGCCGAGGCCTACATCGACGACATCGTGGTGAAGTCTCGGGAGGCGAAGGCCCTGATCCAGGACCTAGAAGAGACCTTTGCGAGTCTCCGTGAAGTGGACCTGTGATTCAACCCGGAGAAGTGCGTGTTTGGCGTTACTTCCGGCAAGCTTCTGGGCTTCCTCGTGTCCCACAGAGGGATCGAGGCCAACTCGGAGAAAGTCAAGGCGATCGAAGACATGAATCCACCGCAAACCCTCAGAGAAATGCAGAATCTCGCCGGGCGCGTAACTGCGTCAGGACGCTTCATCTCCAAGGTGGGGGAGCGCGCCCTGCCTTTCTTCAAGCTGATGAAGAAGAAGGGCCCGTTTGAGTGGACACAGGAGGGTGACCAAGCGTTTCAAGACCTCAAGAAGTATCTGACCAGCCCTCCTGTAATGGTGGCGCCTCGCCCTCTCGAGCCCCTGGTGCTCTACCTCGCCGCCACACCCTACTCCGCCAGTGCAGCTCTAGTGGCGGTTCAGGAAGAGCGCCAGGTCAAGACTACATCACGACCAGCCACGACCCCAGCCGCAGCAGCACAAGACCAAGAAGGCCTCGCGAAGACCACGACCTCGGTAGATGGAGACCAGCCTCAACAGGGAGATGCCCCTAGAGCTGAAGAGGCCGCACCAGGCAGCCAGGTGCTGGGGGCTCCGTTGTCTCTGGAGGCGCCTAACCCTCCGGACGGCACGAACCTCGTCAGCACATCCACCCTCGTCGAGCACCCGGTGTACTTCATCAGCACGATGCTGCGGGATGCAAGGGCATGATACCCCATACCTCAGAAGCTCTTGCTCGCGCTGTTGGTGGCCTCGCGGAAGTTGCGGCACTACTTTCAAGGTCACCCCATCAAGGTCATCTTGGCCTACCCACTGGAAAGGGTGCTCAGGAGCCCCAACTCCGCGGGGAGGGTCGCCGAATGGAACATAGAGCTGCAAGCGTTTCAGTTGGAATTCAGCACAACCAGGGTCGTCAAGGGAGCCGCACTTGCAGATTTTGTGGCGGAATGTACAGAGGCGCCTGGGCTCGAAGCAGGCGAGGACCGGTCACTTTTCCCAGGAATTGAGGCACCAGATGGCTGGGTCATGTACTTCGATGGAGCATTCTCGCGGCACAGCGCGGGGGCTGGTGTAGTGCTTATACCCCCCACTCAGGACAAGCTCTATTATGCCAAGCAGCTCTGTTTCCAGCATGGCGAGAAGGTCCCCAACAACATAGCAGAATACGAGGGCCTCATAGCAGGCTTGAAAGCTGCAGCAGCACTGGGGGTGAAGCGCCTCATCATCAAGGGCGATTCATAGCTCCTCGTCAACTTCTTCAACAAGGTGTACGAGCCAAAGGACGAGCACATGGAAGCGTATCTTGCGGAGGTGCGCAGGATGGAAAGGCAATTTTGGGGGGTGGAGTTGCAGCATGTGCCTCGCGGCACCAACCAAGAGGCTGATGACATCGCTAGGAGGGCATCCAGGTGGCTGCCTCAAGATCCTGGCGTTTTTGAGGAACGGCTCTTCAAGCCATCGGCAGCGCCGTCACTATCAAACACAGCGCAACCTCGGGAGGAACTCCTTCAACTACCTGCCACAGGAGCGCCGGCCTGTGGCCCGACCTCGAGAGCACGCTTACTCCTGGCGCTGGAGCCTCAGGAGGAATGCTGGGCTGTGGAATTCAAGGACTACCTGATACAAGGGACGCTACCAGGGAAAGAGGAGGACGCGGAACGTGTGGCCCGGTAGGCCACGGCCTACTGCATCCAAGACGGAGAGCTCTACCGAAAGCGGCCAAATGATGTTTTCCTGTGTTGCATCTCCAGGGAATAGGGGAAGGAGTTGCCGGCTAACATACACGGTGGAGATTGCGGACATCACTTGTCATCACGGACCCTCGTCGACAAGGCGTTTCACAGCGGGTTCTACTGGCCTACGGCACTCAACGACGCAATCGAGCTGGTGAAGGCCTGTGAAGCTTACCAGTTCCATGCCAAGAAGATCCATCAGCCAGCTCAGGGCTTGCAGACCATCCCACTCTCATGGCTGTTAGCGGTCTGGGGGCTGGATATCTTGGGCCCGTTTCCTCGAGTGCCCGGGGGCTACCCCTACCTCTACGTCGCCATTGACAAGTTCACCAAGTGGGCGGAGGTGGAAGCCGTCCGCACCATCCCAGCTGGTTATGTAGTCAAGTTCATCAAGGGGCTCGTGAGCCGGTTCGGGGTCCCTAATCGCATCATCACCGACAACGGTTCGCAGTTCACCAGCAATCTCTTCAAAACATATTGTGCTAACCTTGGAACGCAGATATGCTACGCTTCGGTAGCACACCCCCGGAGTAACGGCCAGGCCGAACGCGCCAACGCAGAGTCCTGAAGGGCCTCAAAACCAGGACCTTCAAGAAGAAGCTGGAGGCCTGTGGCAGGGGCTGGTACGACGAGCTCCAGTCCATGTTGTGGTCCATCCGCACCACCGCCACCAAGTCGACTGGAGAGACCCCGTTCTTCCTCGTCTACGGAGTAGAGGCGGTCCTCCCTCACGAGGTCAGACGTTGATCCGCGCGGGTCCTGGTGTTTGATGAAGCGCAACAGGACGCCATGCGGGGGACGGACCTCGTGTTGGGGGAGGAGCGTCGTCGAGCAGCCGCACTACGAGCAGCAAGATACCAGCAGGTGCTGAGGCGGTATCATTGCCGCAACATCCGCCCCAGGACTCTCGAGGTAGGTGACCTCGTGCTCAGGCAGGTGCTCTCCAGGGAAGGGCTGCATAAGCTCTCGCCCATGTGGGAAGGCCCATTCAAGGTTGTCCATGTTTCCAGTCCTGGCGCCGCGCGCCTGGAGACTCAGGAAGGGGCGCCCATCTAAAACTCTTGGAACACTCAACACCTCCAGAAGTTCTACCCTTGAAGAAAGGCCGGGTGCCTGTGAAGAAGGCCCGGTGCCTATGAAGCTCGCCGCCCAAAGAAAGGCCCGGTGCCTGTGAAGAAGGCCCGGTGCCTGTGAAGCTCGTCGCCCATAGAAAGGCCCGGTGCCTGTGAAGAAGGCCCGGTGCCTGTGAAGCTCGCCGCCCGTGACACTCTCACGTAATAATGAGTTGAGGCTATACACGCCCCAGAGTCTCCGAAGAGCCGCCCTCAGGCCTCGGGGGCTCCCGCCCATGCCCAGTGGCAGCACTTAGATCCGCGCTGGTGAGAAGACGTCCAAGACTAGACTAGGTGCCGGACGCGGCTTTTCATTTGCTTTCCGCAGTTGGCTTGTTCTCCCTTGTTTGAACCTTTATTGAAGTTGCTTCTAGTGTTGTTTGCCGCCTTTTTCCCATGTTCTCTATTTTCGGCTTTTATCTGGCTCGCTCTCTCTCTCACAAGCCTCGCGAGGGGGCTGCGGCGGCGCCCTCGTGAGCCCTTCCTCGCCTAGTTTTCACGAGGTTACCCCGTTCAAGTCCACAGCTGGAGCACCCCTCCCGGTCCATGCCCCTCGGGCATCACGACACAAAGCACCGGGCCCAAGCCGGCAACCCTCGTGACCAAGGATCAGAAACAATTCCCCCCAACTGATCTTTGCAGCTCTTAAGATGCCCAGCGAGGCCTCGAGCAGGTACCTCGCAAGGCGAAAACTACTACGGACATCCCGAGCTAAGTTGTTCCTACGCGCAGGCACATAACCATGACACCATAGCACAACACAGGGACAATAAATATAGCACAATAATTAGGGGATCATAGTCTATTGCACGCCCCCACGGGGCTCCATACATCTCTCTCTCAATGCAGGAGAAGGAGAAAAACGAAATAAAAATGGCGCGCGCCTTGCGACAGCTCGTGAGGAAGGATCCGCATCATCCTTCCGAGCTCAATCAGACTCCGCCTCGCGCTTCACCGGGGCGCGGCGACGGGACGACCCGCTACCGCCCTTGAAGCGAGCGCGGCGGCGTGGTGGCTGATCGCGGCCATCGCTGGAGGAGCTGTCACCGGAGGAGGAGCCGCTGAAGCTCGGTGAGCTGCGGTCGCCACCAGGAGCGGGTTCGCCTTCACCCTCGTCTCGGCCGTTGCCAAGCCCAAGAACCTCGTCGCCGTCATCATCTTCAGGGCAGCACCCAGCACGGCGGCCATCTTCTCAGAACACCCTCACGTAGAGGGTCGCATAGCTATCGTACTTGAAGTGGAGGGTGCACCGCCTGCCCAGGCCACGCGCGCGGGCAAACGCCTGCCAACCCTAGGCCAGGGCCACGTTTCCGGCGACGGAGATCTCCACCGCGACCCAGGAGGCCCTGCTACAGCAGCCGTCCGCCTACAGCCAAAGCAGGTCGGGGCCAGCGGCCGGCAGTTCACCGACGAAGAAGCGAGGGAGCAGGAGCCAGTTGCCGGCCGGGTTGTCCGACCACACAACAAACTCCGGCAACACCTCTGCCGAATGGAAGCGCGGCCGGGGAGGCCGCGCAGCCACGACGCGCCTTCCTCCACCAACCGGGCTGCCTCGATCTGGGTGGCCACCACCGCATGAAGGGTCACCACCACGACCGCGAGAAGCCGCGACGGGAGTCGCGGGGTGCTTGCGGGGACGGCCGCGGCCGCGCTTGGGCGGAGGAGAGTAAGGCCCTTCTTGGCGAGTCTTCCCCTTCTCCGCGGCCGAGAACCTCTTCACAGGCGCCATGGGACGCTGCAAGCAACCAGAGCGAGGAAGGAGAAGAAGCAGGCGGAGCAAGAAGAGACGTGTAAGGGGGCTTTCGCCCCTCCCATTTATAGCCCAAGGGAGGCCAACCATCGGCCTCCATGATCACAGGTAATGATGACTCTTTTTGCATGCAGCAGAGCCTCGTCAAATCGGGCAGTTGTCGAGGCTGCGTGGGGAAGCGGAGACGCCCACGTCCAATCAACCGCCACGCGGCGACCAAGTCCGCAGGCTATTGGGGCCCGCGGCGCTCCGCACTTGCCCTTTGGCTTCGCTGCTAAGCCAAGTCCGAGCGCACCTTGGGCCCGGGGGCTACTGTCGGCGTTCTGGGAATGGGGGTCCCTAGACTTGCCTGCCTACGGCCTGTAGCGTGGCTCATCAGAGGCCCAGTACAACCCGTCTTCATCAACCCAAGTTCAAGACCCTCGTGAGGGGCCAAGCCTCGCGGGGTGGACAACACAAGGCCTCCTCAGGGGCGGCCTCACCAGGCAGGCTCGCGAGGAGGCGGAGAGATCAAAGCAAGGGGTACCTCGCAAGGTGCTCATGACGCAAGCCATGACGATCAAGACTAGGCGAGCGCCAGGCGGGCGCTAGCCTGGGCAGTGTCCTTGTTTCCTCTTTGGTGCAAAGGGGGCAAGCGCATGCGTGGAGTACCGAGACATCAAGCAAAGGTTTCCATATCAGTGCAACGAGACCAAGACCAGTAGGACGGCATGACGGAGGTCACCGTGGAGCCCAAGACAGCATCATCGCCAGTGCCTTTGGCAGTCGAAGACCACCTTTAGTCAGGATAGTTTGTACTAGCTGTCCCCTTTCAAAATGGCTGTTGTTGGCTCCCTTCCCGCTCAATATTTGGGAAGAGGACCAAGGCCTCTATAAATAGGGCTAGCCACCACAGTAGAAGCCAATCTAAGCTAGAGCCAACAGAGATGGATCGAATCCTTCCTAAGTAGAGCGCTGCACCATCACAAGAGCACCCCTCGCGAGGCTGTTCTTCCTCTGTACTGTTCATCATCAGCCCAAGAGGCAATCCACCACACCACACACTAGATTAGGGTATTACACCACAACGGTGGCCCGAACCAGTATAAACCTCGTGTCTCTTGTGTTGTTCATCGTTCTAGCTTAGATCCGTGGCGAGGTTGTGGGCTTGTTTCGGTAAGGAGAAGATCTTCGTGCGCACCCCAGAGTTCGAACCTTAAGGGTTTTGCCGGAACCCGATATCCGACAGAAACTAAGTGGGTGTGCATCCAACTTGCTTGCTCACGAAGACCTAGGGCACTTTTGAGGAAGCCCATCATTGGAATATACAAGCCAAGTTCTATAATGAAAAATTCCCACTATTATATGAAAGTGACAACATAGGAGACTCTCTATTATGAAGATCATGGTGCTACTTTGAAGCACAAGTGTGGAAAAAGGATAGTAGCATTGCCCCTTCTCTCTTTTTCTCTTTTTTTATTTGGGCATTTTCTCTCTTTTTTTATGGCCACTTTTTTTTAGTCCGGAGTCTCATCCCGACTTGTGGGGGGAATCATAGTCTCCATCATCCTTTCCTCACTGGGACAATGCTCTAATAATGATGATCATCACACTTTTATTTTCTTACAACTCAAGAATTACAACTCGATACTTAGAAAAATATGACTCTATGTGAATGCCTCCGGCGGTGTACCGGGATGTGCAATGATTCAAGAACGACATGTATGAAAAATTATGAACGGTGGCTTTGCCACAACTACGATGTCAACTACATGATCATGCAAAGCAATATGACAATGATGGAGCGTGTCATAATAAACGGAACAGTGGAAAGTTGCATGGCAATATATCTTGGAATGGCTATGGAAATGCCATAATAGGTAGGTATGGTGGCTGTTTTGAGGAAGGTATATGATGGGTGTATGGTACCGACAAAAGTTGCGTGCTACTAGAGAGGCTAGCAATGGTGGAAGGGGAGAGTGCGTATAATCCATGGAGTCAACATTAGTCATAAAGAACTCACATACTTATTGCAAAAATATATTAGTTACCGAAAGAAGTACTACGCGCATGCTCCTAGGGGTATAGATTGGTAGGAAAAGACCATCGCTCTTCCCCGACCGCCATTCATAAGGAAGACAATCAATAAATAAATCATGCTCCAACTTCATCACATAACGGTTCACCATACGTGCATGCTATGGGAATCACAAACTGTAACACAAGTATCTCTCAAATTCACAAATACTCTACTAGCATGACTCTAATATCACCATCTTCATATCTCAAAACAATCATAAAGAATCAAACTTCTCATAGTATTCAATTCACTTTCTATGATAGTTTTTATTATACCCATCTTGGATGCCCATCATATTAGGACTAATTTTATAACCAAAGCAAATTACCATGCTGTTCTAAAATACTCTCAAAATAATATAAGTGAAGCATGAGAGATAAAAAAATTCTACAAAATAAAACCCCCGCCGTGCTCTAAAAAGATATAAGTGGAGCACTAGAGCAAAATTGTCTAGCTCAAAAGATATAAGTGAAGCACATATAGTATTCTAATAAATTTTGATTCATGCGTGTCTGTCCCAAAAGGTGTGTACAACAAGGATGATTGTCGTAAAATAAAAGGCAAAGATTCAAATCATACAAGACGCTCCAAGTAAAACACATATCATGTGGTGAATAAAATTATAGCCTCCAGTAAAGTTACCGATAGACGAAGAAGAAAGAGGGGATGCCTTTCGGGGCATCCCCAAGGTTAGGATTTTGGTTGTACTTGAATTTTACCTTGGTGTGCCCTGGGAATCCACAAGCTTAGGCTCTTGCCACTCCTTATTCCAAAATCCATCAAATCTTTACCCAAAACTTGAAAACTTCACAACACAAAACTTCAACAGAAAATCTCATGAGCTCGGTTAGTATAAGAAAATTAACCACCACTTTAAGGTAATGTAATGAACTCATTATTTATTTATATTGGTTTTAAACCTACTGTATTCCAACTTCCCTATGGTTCATACCCCCCCCCCCCGATACTACTCATAGATTCATCAAAATAACCAAACAACACACGAAAAAACAGAATCTGTCAAAAACAGAACAGTCTGTAGTAATCTGTAACTTTCAAATACTTTTGTAACTCCAAAAATTCTGAAATAAATTTCTGGAAGTGAGGAATTTGTCTATTAATCTTATTCCAAAAGAATAAACCTAAAATCAATCTTCTGTAAAAAATGACAGCTCTTCTCGTCAGTGCAAATGTTTCTGTTTTTTACAGCAAGATTGCAAAGACTTCACCCAAGTCTTCCCAACGGTTCTACTTGGAACAAACACTAATTGAAACATAAAACCACATCTAAACAGAATCTAGATGAATTATTTATTACCTAACAGGAGCAAAAAGTAAATAACAAAAATAAAATTGGGTTGCCTCCCAACAAGCGCTATCATTTAACGCCCCTAGCTAGGCATTGAGATTTCGATGATGCTCACATGCAAGACAAGAATTGAAGTGCAAAAAGAGCATCATGAGACACGTGAAAAACACATCTAAGTCTAACATACTTCCTATGCATAGGAATCTTATAGGCAAACAAATTATCATAGCAAGCAAAAACTAGCATATGCAAGGAAGTGGAAAGAAACAATAGGAATCTCAACATAACGAGAGGTAATTTAGTAACATGAAAATTTCTACAAGAATATTTTCCTCTCTCATAATAATTACATGTGAGATCATAAGAAAATTCAACAAAATAGCTATCATATAAAATATTTTCAACATGATCCACATGCACGCGAAGTTGACACTCTTCCAAAATAGTGGGATTAACATTAACTAAAGTCATGACCTCTCCAAACCCACTTTTATCAAAAATTTCATTGGATTGAAAGTTCTCCAAATATGTGGGATCTAAAGTTGACACTCTTCCAAACCCACTTTCAATAATATTGCAAACACTATTATCAATCTCATATTCATCATGGGGCTTAAATAAATTTTCAAGATCATAAGAAGAATCACCTCAATCATGATCATTGCAACAAATAGTAGTCATACCAAAACTAGCATCCCCAAGCTTGAGGTTTTGTGTATCATTGACACAATTGACATTAAGAGAATTTATAATAACATCATTGCAATCATGCTTTTCATTGAAGGAACTATCAAGTATGGGTCCAATTGCAACGATCTCATGTTTAACATAAGGAATTATAGCAAATTCGTCTTCATAAATATTGGCATCATGGCCACAAGAATAGCAAGCATCATGTTCATCAAGGTCTATTTCAATCAAATCATTGGAATCGTTATTATCTATAGATTCATGCATATCATTATTTTCTTCCAAAGCAGCAGTCATTCTTTCAATAAATTCTTTGACATGGACATTATGAGCATACTTTTCATAGCAATATTTAAGTATGTCAAATTTTTTAGATTCATAGAGAGTAATATCATACTTTTCAATCAAAGAAGCAACTTCTAAGAACCCTTAAAAGCAACAAATTCTTCAGTTTGTTCGACATCATAGTAACTATAAACACCCTTTGCATAAGAAGATAAGATTTCATTATCATTAAACTCAAATAGGTAGGGAAGGTGTTTTTTAGGGTTCTTAGAGCAACAAGTAAAATCATAAATTTCACAAAGATTCCAAGCATAACACAACAATCTATTTATTTGATCCCACAACAGTCTCCCTTTTTCAGACAAGGTGACGCACAAAATGAGCATGCTCATCTAAAGATTTCCCATCAACTAAGCTAGTTGGGGTTTCAAAGACGAAAGATAAGGATCAAATATGATCCAAGTAGAACACTTTAAGTGGATCCATATCAATAGATTTTTAGCAAGCAAAGATGCAAGCAAATAGAAGGCACATGGAAACAAAAAAAAAAAGAAACGGCAAAGGTTTTCAAAAATCGTGTTAGAAGTGGGGGAGAGGAAAACGAGAGGCGAATGGCCAATAATGTAATGCAAGGGAGAAGAGTTTATGATGGGTACTTGGTATGGCTTGACTTGACGAAGATCTCCCCGACAACAGCGCCAGAAATCCTCATTGCTACCTCTTGAGCTTGCGTTGGTTTTCCCTTGAAGAGGAAAGGGTGATACAACAAAGTAGCGTAAGTATTTCCCTTAGTTTTGAGAACCAAGGTATGAATCCAGTAGGAGACGACGCACAAGTCACCGAATACCAACACAAACAATCAAGAACTTGCAACCAACGCAATAAAGGGGTTGTCAATCCCTTCACGGTCACTCGCAAAAGTGAAATCTAATAGAGATATTCAAGTAATATTTTTGGTATTTTTGTTGTATAGATTGGAAAGTAAAGATTGCAAAATAGTAAACGAGATTCAATAATATGGAAAAGAGACTTAATATAATGGAAAAGAGACCCGGGGGCCATAGGTTTCACTAGCGGCTTCTCTCGAGATAGCATGTATCACGGTGGGTGAAAAAATTACTGCCGAGTAATTGATAGAAAAGCGCATAATTATGATGACATCTAAGGCAATGATCATGAACACAGGCATCATGTCCGTGTCAAGTAGACCGACTCCTGCCTGCATCTACTACTATTACTCCACACATCGACCGCTATCCAGCATGCATCTAGAGTATTAAGTTCATAAGAACGGAGTAACGCATTAAGCAAGATGACATGATGTAGAGGGATAAACTCAAGCAATATGATATAAACCCCATCTTTTTATCCTCGTTGGCAACAATACAATACATGCCTTGCTGCCTCTATTGTCACTGAGAAAGGACACCCCAAAATTGAACCCAAATCTAAGCACTTCTCCCATGGAAAGAAAGATCAATCTAGTAGGCCAAACTAAACCGATAATTCGAAGAGACTTGCAAATATATTAAATCATGCATATAAGAATTCAGAGAAGAACCAAATAATATTCATAGATAATCTTGATCATAAATTCACAATTCATCGAATCTCGGCAAACACACCGCAAAAGAGTATTACATCGAATAGATCTCAAAGAACATCGAGTTGAACTTTGTATTGAGAATCAAAGAAAGGGAAAAAGCCATCTAGCTAATAACTATGGACCCGAAGGTATGTGGTAAACTACTCACGCTTCATCAGAGAGGTAATGGTGTTGCTGTAGAAGCCCTCCGTGATAGGTTCCCCCTCTAGCAGATCGCCGGAAAAGGCCCCAAGATGGGATCTCACGGGTACAGAAGGTTGTGGTGGAAAAGTGGTTTCATGGCTCCCCCTGATGTTTTTAGGGTATAAGAGTACATATAGGCAAAAGAACTAGGTTGGTGGAGCTACGAGGAGCCCACGAGGGTGGGGGGCAAGCCTACCCCCCTGGGCGCACCCTCCTGCCTCATGGACACCTTGTTGCGTCTCCGACTTCAAGTCCAAGTCTTCTTGTTTGCTTTCGGTCCAAGAAAGATCATCGCGAAGGTTTCATTCCGTTTGGACTCCTTTTGGTATTCTTTTTCTACAAAACTCTAAAATAGGCAAAAAACAGAAACTGGCACTGGGCCTCCAGTTACTAGGTTAGTCCCAAAAATAATATAAAAGAGCATATTAAATCCCATTAAGCATCCAAAACAGATACTATAATAGCATGGAACAATAAAAAATTATAGATACGTTGGAGACGTATCAACCACCCCCGGGACGGATTGACCAAGCCGTCGCGCTCAATAGAGCCGCTGGCCCTTGAGAGCCTTCGCCGCACCACTATGCCATCCGGGTGGTCGTACCACAACAGCGGGGGCGCTATGCTGCCGTCGCTGGCACCGTCAGGAGCCGAGCGACGGCGTGATCGACTTCATTGTCATCCATGCCAAGTACAACCTCGGAGGCCATGGCACGGGCTCAACTACTGCTGAGGTTTCCGCCGGCGGCCGAGCAGATGGACGAATGGCGTGCCACCATCCAAAGTCTGCTCGGTTTCGCCGAAGCTGGGGGTTCACGGCGAGCTGACCCGCCACGGCCTCCCCAAGCGACAACGACGGCTCATGCTGCTGCCCGTACGGAGGGGGCCATCCCCATGGTGCAGTCCCCGCCATGGCAGCCAGCGCGGGCGCAACTAAATCAAGACCCCGACGATGTCTCGATGGCCTCCTCTGACCCTCGAGCACATCCAGTCCAAAGACGAACCCCGGAGGATAGGCGAAAGGAGATGCGTGCGTCATTGAGCAACGCCGCGACGGCCTCCACTGAACCGACGAGTGCGACGGCCCCGATGTTGACGAGCCCACGCTCAGCATTGGTGGGAGCCTACCTTTCGTGGTTGGCTGCCCTGCCATTACCCATGAGCTACGGCAAGTACGTTGGCTATCCATTCGTACGTTCAAGCCAGAGATACATGAGAAGTACGATGGGAGGTTGAACCCAGCAAAGTTCCTGAGCATCATCAACATCGCTGTTCAGGCTGCCGGGGGAAGAGATGAGAAGGTGTTCACCAACTACTTCCCTTTGGCCCTGGAGTCCAATGTGAGGTATTGGCTAATCACCTGCCGGAGAACTGTTGGAGATATGCCCTAGAGGCAATCATGTATGATGATATTTCCTATGTATTTATGAATAAAGATAGTCCTTGGACATTATCAATCATGTGTATCATCAAGTACGTGAATTGTTTGTGGGACTATGCTTTGTATGATGACTGTCCTAAAAGGTCCCTAGTCGAAAGGGCTGTGTGGACGCGCAGCCGACTAGACTAGCATATGACATGATCGATGGCTCGGTCTCACAAGCCATGGAGCATTGGATGATAACCAGATAATATGGACTTGGAAAGGTCTGGTCGGATTCGACGTAGTCGGTTTCGAGTCGAGATAAGGTCCGAGTCGGACAGACCCAACTATGAGACACATCGATATGTCATCTGTGAGTCTCTAGTACAACATACGTTCTATGTCCTAAGACCTGAGCTGCATGTACTCGGGATGGTGACAAACTTGCTTTGGGCCAACCAAATGCTACTCCGTGAATGGGTAGTTACAAAGGTAGGTTTCGGGTTTGTCCAGTCCCATGCTGCGAGACATGGTCGAGCAAGATGGGATTTCCCCCTCCGATCAGGAGAGATATACTCTGGGCCCCTTGTGTGATCCGACCAGGATAAGCATGGGCATGCGACAGGGATTATGAGATAATCCGGTTTGTGGTCGGTATCACTGGAACGAGAAAGAGGTCGGGCTAGCACAAGGATGACAGTCTCGCCTTGAGCCTGACAACATATATCGTGAGGCAAAGGGAACAGAAGTGTGACACGTTGTACAAGTTCGCCTAACCAGCTTCATAGTCAGCTTGGCGGTCGGCACGCCTTGCTAGAGGCCGCTACCAACTGTGCAGGTCGGAGGTGATCCAAACGGTGACCAAGCCGACTTGAACCTAAGGGGTCGCACGCTTAAGGGAAGGAACCTACGAGGTCGGTTTGGAAGACACTGGTCGGATGTGATCCGAACTGGACTTGGAACGCGACCGAGTAGACTTTGGGCTTTAGGGTCCGTGCGAGGCCCAAGTGTTGAGCCCGCGATGGACGCCTATATAAAGTGGAGGTGCAGCACACTCATGCAGTTGATCGCTTCAGCGCTGTGACTAGGGTTTGCATGTGTTGCAAATAGCCACCTCCACTAGCCCCCGAATGTGTGATCGGACCTAGCAGTTCGCCGCACGGTGTTCCTCCTGCACGCGCGGATACCCTTAGAGGCGGTGCACTTGCGCCGCTCCGGCGAACTTGTACATGGGATCGGACGACCGGCTGTTCGAGGGAGATCAGACGAGGAGGAGACGATCCACGCGGACACGCTGCCCCAACTCTTCTTTCGCTGCACGGCACTGTGCGTCTAGTGGTAACGAACTGTGATCCATCTCTCGTAGCATGTTCCTGTTGTTCTGTGCGTAGGAAAATTTTAATTTGTAGTCGACACACCCTACCGTAGATCCCAACAGTGGTATCACAGCCAGGTTATAGGATTTGGATTCAGATCGTATGCATATTAGATATGTGGAGGCAACAAATGAGATTTGTTGTCCTTGAAGAGATCAGCTATGTGCACGGTTGATGAGATCAATTGCACATGGGGATTGAAGAGGCTATATTTTCTGATGATCGGAGTCGATGAGGTCGTGGCACAACCTACCCCTACCGGTCAGCATCCTCCATCGGGGTTAACAGTGAAACGTAAACCCGAATCGGACTCGCGATGATCGATAAGATCGGTCAGATCAGAAAATTCGGCGTGATCGGAGTTCAGATGTGATCTGTGATTTCCCAAAACGCCCAAAGTACATGTTTGTCAGCCATGTGCGTAGCGCCTTGTATTTTGTACATAATCACTCAAACCGGTGGAATGCGAGTAACTCTGTTTTGCAGATTTGATGTGAATAGTATGGCTCATGTGTATGTGATGAATGTGTGTAATTTATACGTGGCCTGCATGTCATGTTTGTCAGCCGGCAGGAGCCAAAGTGTTCTTATTATATTGTATAACGACCTGCGTGTCGACTTGTGACTCTATGTAAAGTTCGTAACTAGTTGTAGTAGTTGGATAATAGAGATCAGGTTGGTGGCTTGGCGTCCTGGCGTGACAAACAAGATGGAGTTCGTAGATGGTCATCAGAGTCGGAGCCGACCTGGAAGAACGTCCATGAGGGAGCCATACTATTTCACAATATGTGTTTATTTGTGATTGTTATGCTTCTTTGTTTCTATGCATGTTAGAATGGTAGAAAGATCCCTCATGAATATCAAGCGAATTGCCATCCCCGATGTTGCACCTTCGTATGTCAAGTACGTCTAGTAGTGGGCTCATAAAATTGGGATTCTGCTGGGTGTCCTTGAACTGAAGGGTTCGTGTCGGACATGGACATGCATTGCATCAGGTTAACTTGACAAGGCTATCAAAATGGTTTTGGGCCTTGTGGCAAAGAAGGTTGGGAGTTGGGGTATAAGATACCTTCCCGACCGACAAGAGTCGTATAGAGATACGATTAGCAAGGAGTTGCTTACCGGATAGGTATATTGGCTAGCAGTGATGCTAAAGCTCACTAGTCGCATGCGCTAGTCGGATCCTGAATCACTGAGAGTTTGCGGAGGGATGCCGACTTCAGTTGGAGTATTTCTGTTTAGGCTTGAATTACTCTACATAAACACATTGCTTAGTGATTACATAATTTCTGGTGTAGATCAATGGCACCACCTGCTCAACCCAACTTTGCATTGAAATAAATTCTGGAAAAGGATAAACTGAATGGAACAAACTTTACCACCTGGTATAGAAATCTGAGAATTGTTCTCAAGCATGATAAAAAGGAACATGTTCTAGAGGATCCACTTCCGGAGGAACACATCAATAATGCTAATGCCACAACTAAGAATGCCTACCAGAAACTCCTTGATGAATCAACGGAGATCACTTGTCTGATGCTGGCTTGTATGGAGCCCGATTTGCAACAGCATTTCGAAAATGTTGAGGCTTACGATATGATCGAGAGTCTCAAGAGCATGTTTCAGACATAGGCTAGGAATGAAAGGTTCAACATCTGGCAATCCTTGATGGATTGCAAGCTGAAGGAAGGTGATCCACTAAGCGCACATGTGATCAAGATGATCGGATATGTGCAAGCTTTGGATCGGTTGGGCTTCCCGCTCTTGGATGAGCTTGCTGTAGATGCAGTTCCGGGTTCTCTTCCGCCCAACTATGGGATGTTCATCTCGAACTATCATATGCATGGCATGGATAAGAAGCTCACTGAATTGCATGTGATGCTCAAAGTGGCAGAGCAAGTTATTAAGAAAGGCACGCATCAAGTGTTGATGGTGCATAAATGGGCTAAGTTCAAGAAGAGTTGGTCCAAGAAAAAGGCTAAGGCAAAGGGCACGGAGATGGTAACCTCCGCCGCTGCGTCGAAGTTTGGACCGGGCTCGAAGGCCGTTTGCTATCACTGCAAGGAGACCGGTCACTGGAAGATGAACTATAGCAAGTGGCTTGCAGAGCATGGCAAGAAGGCCGGAAATGCTTCTTCGGGCAAAGGTACACTTCTTGCATATGTTATAGACATTTACCTTGCTGACATACCTAGTAGCTCTTGGGTATTTGATACTAGATGGGTTGTTCATATTTGCAACTTGATGCAGGGGCTGGTAAGTACTAGGCGTGTGGCACAAGGGGAGATTGACATTAGGGTCGGCAACAAAGCAAGAGTTGCCGCGTTGGAGGTTGGCACGATGAAACTCCAGCTTCCTTCCGGATTCATTATGGAATTGAATAATTGTTATTACATTCCTGCACTTAGTCGGAACATTATTTCTGCCTCATGTTTGATGAGTCAAGGTTATGAATTCAATTTAAAGGACAATGGTTGTTCGATATTTTTGAATGTTATGTTCCACGTCTATGCACCCATTGTTGATGGGCTATTTATATTGAATCTAGAACAGGAACCGGTCTATAACGTGATTGTCAAGAGGCATAAGCCTAATGAGATAAATCCGACATACTTCTGGCATTGCCGGCTTGGACACATTAGTATGAAACGCATGAATAAGCTCCATGATGATGGGCTCCTAACTTCGTCCGACTTTGAGTTGTTCGAGACATGTGAATCATGCTTGCTCGGCAAGATGACTAAGTCTCCTTTCGCAAAGAGTTGTGAGAGGGCGTACGAGCTGTTGGAACTTATCCATAGTGATGTGAGTGGTCCAATGAGCACAACTGCCAGAGGTGGCTATCAGTACTTCGTGACTTTTACCGACGACTTGAGTAGATATGGATATATCTATTTGATGAGGCACAAGTCGGAGAATTTTGAAAAGTTCAAAGAGTTTCAGAACGAGGTTGAGAATCAGCTCGGAAAGACTATAAAATTTCTACGATCTAATCATGGAGGTGAGTACATGAGCCAGGAGTTTGATGATCATCTGAAAAGCCGAGGTATAGTACCTCAGCTCACACCTCCAGGTACGCCATAGAGAAACGACGTGTCGGAACGGGGGAATAGGACCTTGTTGGACATGGTCCAGTTTATGATGAGCAAATCGGATTTACCCTTGTCATTCTGGGGATACGCTCTAGAAACTGCAGCTTTCACACTTAACAGGGTACCATCAAAATCCGTAGACAAGACACCACATGAGATATGGACCGGGAAGAGTCCCAGATTGTCTTTTCTAAAGATTTGGGGTTGTGAAGCATTTGTCAAGCGACTTATGTCAGACAAGCTTACACCTAAATCAGACAAATGCATATTCGTGGGATATCCAAGGGAAACCTTGGGATATAGCTTCTACAACCGGGAAGAGAACAAAGTGTTTGTTGCTCGGAATGGGGTTTTCCTTGAGAAAAAGTTTCTCAGTCGGGAGGCCGGTGGGAGGACGGTCCGACTCAAAGAAATTAGAGGACCACTCTGGGATGGCTCGGTTGGTGATGAGATCATACCGGAGTCAGTCAGGGAACCCATAGTTGAAGCAGCACCGGAACCACGGAGGTCGAAAAGATTGCGTAGAGTGTGTGATGTATTGTTGCTAGAAAGCGAAGAGCCGACCACGTATACAAAAGCGGTGGTGAGCCCAGATTCTGAGGCATCGCTGGAGGCCATGAGATTCGAGTTAAAGTCCATGGATGAGAATCAAGTCTGGGACTTGATTGATCCGCCGCCTGGCGTAACAGCCATTGGTTGCAAATGGGTCTTTAAGAAGAAAACGATGTGGATGGAAATGTTCAGATCCACAAAGCTCGGCTTGTCGCTAGGAATTGAATACGACGAGACTTACTTGCCGGTAGCGATGCTGAAGTCGGTAAGGATCGTACTAGCTATAGCTGCATATTTCGATTACGAGATATGGCGGATGGATGTCAAGACGGCTTTCCTTCACGGAAATTTAATCGAGGACTTGTATATGATACAACCCGACGGTTTTGTCGATCCGACTAGCACTAGTAAGGTATGCAAGCTCAAGAGATCCATTTATGGGTTGAGACAAGCATCTCGAAGCTGGAACATTCGTTTTGATGAGGTCGTCACTGGTCTCGGTTTCATCAAAAGCGAAGAGGACGCTTGTTTATACAAGAAGTTAAGTGGGATCTCGATAGTATTTTTGATCTTGTATGTGGATGACATACTATTGATCGTAAATGATGTTTCGATGCTAAACTCGGTCAAGGAGTCATTGAATGGCAAGTTTTCGATGAAGGACCTTGGTGAGGCAGTCGATATTTTAGGCATTAAGATCTATAGAGATAGATCGAGATGGCTGCTCGGCTTGAGCCAGAGCACGTACATAGATAAAGTGTTGAAGCGGTTCAACATGAGTGAGGCGAAGAAAGGGTTCTTGCCACTCTCACATGGTATAAGGCTAAGCGAGACTCAGAGTCCTTCGACATTTGATGAGCGAAGCAGGATGAGTAGGATTCAGTATGCCTCGGCAATCGGATCCATCATGTATGCCATGGTATGTACACGGCCTGATGTTTCTTTTGCAATAAGCCTCACAAGTAGATACTAGGCCAACCCAGGTGAGAGTCACTGGGCAGCGGTAAAGACTATTTTGAAGTACCTCAAAAGGACTAAAGAGATGTTCCTAGTTTATGGACGTGAGGAAGAGCTCGTCGTAAAGGGTTACACTGATGCTAGTTTCCAAACCGATAGAAATGATTGTCGATCACAGTCTGGATTCTTGTACGTCATGAACGGAGGGGCAGTGAGCTGGATGAGTTCCAAGCAAGATACGGTGGCCGATTCTACCACAGAAGCCGAATACATTGCGGCTTGTGAAGCTGCAAAGGAAGGTGTTTGGATCCGAAATTTCCTAGATGATCTTGGTGTTTTCCCAGCCTCAGTAAAACCGTTGGACCTTTATTGTGATAATTCTAGTGCCATCGCACAAGCCAAGGATCCAAGGAATCACCACAAGGTCGGACACATAGATCGGAAATATCACCTAATACGAAAGATCGTAAAGAATGGTGATGTAGACTTATGCAAAATTCACACGGATGCAAATGTTGCAGATCCGTCGACTAAGCCGCTTCCACAACCCAAGCATGAGGGGCACGTTAGAGCTATGGGCATTCGATGTCTATTTTATTGAATCTAGTTCAAGTGGGAGACTGTTGGAGATATGCCCTAGAGGCAATCATGTATGATCATATTTCCTATGTGTTTATGAATAAAGATAGTCCTTGGACATTATCAATCATGTGTATCAGCAAGTACGTGACTTGTTTGTGGGACTATGCATTGTATGATTACTATCCTAAAAGGTCCCTAGTCGAAAGGGCTGTGCGGATGCGCAGCCGACTAGAGTAGCATATGACACGGTCGATGGCTCGGTCTCACTAGCCATGGAGCATTGGATGCTAACCGGATAATATGGACTTGCAAAGGTCTGGTCGGATTCGACGTAGTCGGTTCCGAGTCGAGATAAGGTCCGAGTCGGACAGACCCAACTGTGAGACACAACGATATGTCATCTGTGAGTCTCTAGTACAATATACGTTCTATGTCCTAAGACCTGAGCTGACGCATGTACTCGGGATGGTGACAGACTTGCTTGGGGCCAACCAAACGCTACTCCGTGACTGGGTAGTTACAAAGGTAGGTTTCGGGTTTGTCCAGTCCCATGCTGCAAGACATGGTCGAGCAAGATGGGATTTGCCCCTCCGATCAGGAGAGATATACTCTGAGCCCCTCATGTGATCCGGACAGGATAAGCATGGCTGCGACAGGGATTATGAGATAATCCGGTTTGTGGTCGGTATCACTGGAACGAGAAAGAGGTCGGGCTAGCAAAAGGATGAAAGTCTCGCCTTGAGCCCGACAACATATATCGTGAGGCAAAGGGAACAGAAGTGTGACACATTGTACAGGTTCGCCTAACTAGCTTCATAGTCTGCTTGGTGGTCGGCATGCCTTGCTAGAGGCCGCTACCAACCATGCAGGTCGGAGGTGATCCGAACTGTGACCAAGCCGACTTGAACCTAAGGGGTCACGTGCTTAAGGGAAGGAACCTACGAGGTCGGTTCGGAAGACACTGGGTCGGATGTGATCCGAACTGGACTTGGAATGCGATCGAGTAGACTTTGGGCTTTAGGGTCTGTGCGAGGCCCATGTGTTGAGCCCGCGATGGACGCCTATATAAAGTGGAGGTGAGGCACACTCATGCGGTTGACCGCTTTGGTGCTGCGACTAGGGTTTGCATGTGTTGTGAATAGCCACCTCCACTAGCCGCCGAATGTGTGATCGGGCCTAGCAGTTTGCTGCACGGTGTTCCTCCTACACGCGCGGATACCTTTAGAGGCGGTGCACTTGCGCTGCTCCGGCGAACTTGTACGTGGGATCCGACGACCGGCTGTTCGAGGGAGATCGGACGAGGAGGAGACGATCCACGCGGACGCGCTGCCCCAACTCTTCTTCCGCTGCACGGAGCTGCGCGTCTAGTGGTAAGGAACTGTGATCCATCTCCTGTAGCATGTTCCTGTTGTTTTGCGCGTAGGAAAATTTTCATTTGCAGTTGACGCACCCTACCGTAGATCCCAACAAGAACTCCATTTTATCATGGGCAGACCTGTGCCACGAGTTCATCGGTGCCTTCACCAATGGCCACCAGGAGCCGGGCCGACCCAGCGACCTACAATTTCTACAATAGAAGGAAGGAGAAACCCTCCGTAAGTATCTACAAAGATTCAACACAGTACATAGAAATATTCAAAATATCCATCCAGCAGCTATGATAGTTGGCTTCCAGTCCAATGTGCGCAACCGCCAGATTCATTCTAAGATGAACGTGTAGTTGTCCATGACTAGGAAGGAGCTCTACACATTGGTGGATAAGTGTGCTCGGATGGAGGAGGGAAGGAAGTTGCCCAGAGAGGAAGATTGCATCAATGTTGATTCAGAGGATGATGATGAATCAACCAATTAGAAGAAGAGCAAGAAGCACAGTAAGAAGCGGAGGGATAAGGCAGTTATGACTGTTGAAGGATCAGGCACCCCTAGTACCGGAATGACCACCAAGGCTGAGATCCCCGGCAAGGAGACTGCCGTGTGCACTGATTGTTGGGAAGCTGCAACTGCCGAGAAGCCAGGAAGGCCGATGGGCCATACTGCAAGATCCATCGGACCAAGGGCCACGATCTTGAAGAGTGCTATCAGGTTGAGCAGTTGGTCAAGAGATAGAGAGCTGAGTAGGAGAAGTGTGACAAGGACAAAGGTTAGAGTGCCACTGGCGGCAAGAGCTGAGGCGATGTAGCAGATCACCCTGGCAAACCCTTTCCGAGCATAGGAAAACCCGCCAGGGGTTAGGTGAAGGAAGCGTGTGATGATGAGAGTGATGGAGGGGATGAAGAGGAAACCAGTGAGCAAGAGTTTCAGAAGGCCACTGATGCCCTGTGCGTTGACGGGGGCGCATATCTGCACACCTCTCACCACCAGCTCAAGCGGTGGGCGCAAGAAGTCAATGCCGTGGAACCAACGCTAGAGGCCTGAAAGCCGCTCAAATGGTCCCGTACGCCCACCATCTTTGATGTGGAGGATCATCCTAGCCGTACCACTGTGGTAGGGTGTCTGCCATTGTTGGTTTCTCCAACAATTCGCAACCTCAAAGTCATGAAGATGTTGGTGGACGGCGGGGCTGGACTGAATCTGATTTCCCCAACAGTTATCAGCAAGCTTCAGATAGCAGAGGAAGAGCTAGAGGTTACCGGCACATTTCAAGGAGTTAATCCCGGCAGGAGTCATCCTAAGGGAAATATCACGTTGCCGGTAACGTTTGAGGGAGAACTGAACTACCGGACTAAGAAGATTGTGTTTGACGTGGTTGATCTCCCCTGCCGTACAATGGGATTCTTGGACGCCCGGCTCTGGCTAAATTCATGGCGGCATCCCACTATGCCTACAACACCCTGAAGATGCCTGGGCCACTGGGAGTTATCACCATCCCATCAGATGAGAAGGATGCGATCATTTGTGTGGTCAAGATGTACCGGGACGCGGTCGCGGCAGCAGCAGCGGCAACATCAGTTCCCGCCAAGGAGAGTAAAGGAAAGAAGAGGGATTGTAGGACCTCCAACAAAGAGTCTGGGAAGCATTCCCCCACCGAGTGCACGGCGCCCATTGATGACGTGCTGGAGTGTTCCAACAGCAAGATATCCAAGTTTGCTGATCCGCAAGTGAAAAAGGTCCTGACAGGGCTGGCTGGAGTTGATGGTACTTTCACTATCAGTGCCACCCTCGATGACAAATAGGAAAGCGCGCTCGTTGCCTTCCTGCGGGCGAATATCGATGTGTTTTCATGACAACCATCTGATATCACTGGTGTTCCCAGGGTGGTAATCGAGCATCACCTTGCTGTCTACCCACACGCCAGACATGTTAAACGGAAAGTCCGGAAGCAGGCCTTGGAGAGGCAACAGTTTATTGCAGAAAAGATCAGGAAGCTTGAGGCAGCTAGTTTGGTCAGAGGAGTACTACATCCCACTTGTCTAGCAAACCCAGTGGTGGTATGGAAGGAAAATGGGAAGTGGAGGCTTTGCATTTATTTCACAAATCTCAACAAGGCTTGCCCGAAGGACCCATTTCCCTTGCCGCGTATTGATCAGATTGTGGATTCCACTTCAGGCTGTGATTTGCTCTCATTTCTGGATGCCTATTCTGGATATCACCAGATCTTCATGTCCAAGGAAGATGAAGAGAAGACCTCGTTCATCACCCCGTGTGGTACGTACTGCTTTATCCGCATGCCATTTGGATTGAATAGTGTCGGGTCTACTTTTGCAAGGGCAGTTGATACGTTTCTGTCGTGTCTACTTTTCCAAATACTTTTGCCCTTGTTTTGGACTCTAACTTGCATGATTTGAATAGAACTAACCCAGACTGACGCTGTTTTCAGCAGAACTGCCATGGTGTTATTTTTTTCAGAAATAAAAGTTCTCGAAATGACCTGAAAATCCACGGAGCAACTTTTTGGAATTAATAAAAAATATCGGCAAAAGAATCAATGTTAGGGGGCCCACACCCTGTCCACGAGGGTGTAAGGCGCCCCCCTAGGGCGCGCCCCTCTGCCTCGTGGGCCCCCTAATGCTCCACCGACTTCAACTCCAACTCCATATATTCACGTTCGGGGAGAAAAAAATCAGAGAGAAGGATTCATCTCGTTTTACGATACGGAGCCGCCGCCAAGCCCTAAACTCTCTTGGGAGGGCTGATCTGGAGTCCGTTCGGGGCTCCGGAGAGGGGAATCCGTCGCTGTCGTCATCATCAACCTTCCTCCATCACCAATTTCATGATGCTTACTGCCGTGCGTGAGTAATTCCATCGTAGGCTTGCTGGACAGTGATGGTTTGGATGAGATTTACCATGTAATCGAGTTAGTTTTGTTAGGGTTTGATCCCTAGTATCCATTACGTTCTGAGATTGATGTTGCTATGACTTTGCTATGCTTAATGCTTGTCACTAGGGCCCGAGTGCCATGATTTCAGATCTGAACCTATTATGTTTTCATGAATAGATGTGAGTTCTTGATCCTATCTTGCAAGTCTATAGTCACCTATTATGTGTTATGATCCGACAACCCCGAAGTCACAATAATAGGGACCACTCTCGGTGATGAACGTAGTTTGAGGAGTTCATGTATTCACTAAGTGTTAATTCTTTGGTCCGGTACTCTATTAAAAGGAGGCCTTAATATCCCTTAGTTTCCAATAGGACCCCGCTGCCACGGGAGGGTAGGACAAAAGATGTCATGCAAGTTCTTTTCCATAAGCACGTATGACTATATTCGCAAATACATGCCTACATTACATTGATGAACTGGAGCTAGTTCTGTGTCACCCTATGTTATAACTATTACATGAGGAATCACATCCGACATAATTATCCATCACTAATCCAATGCCTACGAGCTTTTCACATATTGCTCTTTGCTTAGTTAGTCGTTGCCACTGTTACAATCACTACAAAACTGCTACTGTTGCTTTTGCTATCGTTACCGTTACTTCCATACTACTTTGCTACCAAATACTTTGCTGCAGATATTAAGTTATCCAGGTGTGGTTGAATTGACAACTCAACTGCTAATACTTGAGAATATTCTTTGGCTCCCCTTGTGTCGAATCAATAAATTTGGGTTGAATACTCGACCCTTGAAAACTGTTGCGATCCCCTATACTTGTGGGTTATCAAGACTATTTTCTGGCGCCGTTGCCGGGGAGCATAGCTCTATTCTTTGGTCACTTGGGATTTATATCTGCTGATCACTATGAGGAACTTGAAAGACGAAAGAACTAAGATTTTTCCCTCAACTACGAGGGGAGGTAAGGAACTGTCATCTAGCTCTGCACTTGATTCACCTTTTGTTTTGAGTAAACTTGCGACACCTAAACCTGCTTCTGCTATTAATTTTTATATGTCGCATGTTATTGATGATGCCACTTCTGCTATGCATGATGCTTATGATGAAACTACTTCTATGCTTGATAGTATTGTGCCATTAGGTGAATTTATTGATGAACAACTTGCTAGGGCTAGAGAGAATGAAATTTTTGAAATTGATAATATTTATGAAAGTGATGATGAAGATTCTAACCCTAGGTATGAATTGCCTGTTGTGCCTGAGGGTTATGTTATGGATGAAGAAACTGCTAGAGATTTTCTTGCTTGCAATGATAGATCTGATCTTAAGAAATTATTAGCTAAGCTGAAAGAAAAGTCTCTGAATGCTAGAATTAAATATGACCCTGCTTTTGCTACTTCACCTATCTCGTATTCTTGATAAGGATTATGATTTCTCTGTCGATCCTGAGATAATTACTTTGGTTGAATCTGATCCTTTTTATGGCTATGAATCTAAAACTGTTGTGGCACATCTTACTAAGTTAAATGATATAGCCACCCTATTCACTAATGATGAGAAAACTCGCTACTATTATATCCTTAAGCTATTTCCGTTCTCATTAAAGGGTGATGCTAAAACTTGGTTTAATTCTCTTGATCCTGGTTGTGTGTGTAGTCCCCAGCATACGATTTATTACTTCTCTGCAAAATATTTCCCCGCTCATAAGAAACAAGCTACCTTAAGGGAAATATATAATTTTGTGCAAATTGAGAAAGGGAGTCTCCCACAAGCTTGGGGGAGGCTTCTCCAATTACATAATGCTTTGCCTGATCATCCTCTCAAGAAAAATGAAATACTTGATATCTTTTATAATGGACTAACTGATGCTTCCAGAGACCACCTGGATAGTTGTGTTCGGTTGTGTTTTCAGGGAAAGAATAGTTGATCAAGCTGAATTGCTATTGAATAATATGTTGACTAATGAAAACAATTGGACGCTTCCTGAACCAACTCCTAAGCCAACTCCGAAAAGGGGTGTATTATTTCTCAGTCCTAAAGATATGCAAGAGACAAAGAAATCTATGAAAGAAAAAGGTATTAAAGCTGAAGATGTTAAGAATTTACCTCCTGTTGAAGAAATACACAACCTTAATATACCACCTGCTGAAGAAATATATGGTCTTGATAACCCGACACAGGTAGTAAAGGTAAATTCTCTCTATAGATATGATAAAGTTGAAATCCCGTCTACTAAGTTTGCTAGCCAATGCTTGGATGAGTTTGATGACTTTATGGCTAGACAAGAAAACTTCAATGCTTATGTTGGTAGACAATTGAAAAGTAATGCTTATATGATTGGACACTTGAGTGATTATATGTCTAGAGTTAAGAATGAACTTAAACTCATTAGAAAACATGCTTCTATGGTTACCACTCAAGTAGAACAAGTGCTTAAGGCTCAAAATGAGTTGCTCAATGAATTAAATGATAGTGCTGTTAGAGTTATGACTAGAACGGGTAAACTGACTCAGGAACCTTTGTATCCTGAGGGTCACCCTAAGAAAATTGAGCAAGATTCTCAGAGGAATAATGTTGATGCACCTAGTCCTTCTAAGAAGAAGAAGAAAAACGATAGGAGTTTGCATGCTCCTAGTGAACCTGTTGTAGACACGCCTGAGAATCCCAATGATATTTCTATTTCTGATGCTGAAACACAATCTGGTGATGAACATGAACCTAGTGATAATGTTAACGATGATGTTCATCTTGATGCTCAACCTAGCAATAATAATGATGTAGAGGTTGAACCTGCTGTTGATCTTGATAACCCACAATTAAAGATCAACGTTATGATAAGAGAGACTTTGTTACTAGAAAGCACGGTAAAGAAAGAGAACCATGGGTTCAGAAACCCATGCCTTTTCCTCCTAAGCCATCCAAGAAAAAGGATGATGAGGATTTTGAGCGCTTTCTTTGAAATGATTAGACCTATCTTTTTGCATATGCGTTTGGTGATATGCTTAAGATGAATCCTTATGCTAAGTACATGAAAGATATTGTTACAAATAAAAGAAAGATACCAGAAGCTAAAATTTCCACCATGCTTGCTAATTATACTTTTAAGGGTGGAATACCAAAGAAACTAGGAGATCCAGGAGTACCAACTATACCTTGCTCCATTAAAAGAAACTATGTTAAAGCTGCTTTATGTGATCTTGGAGCCGGTGTTAGTGTTATGCCTCTCTCTTTATATCGTAGATTTGAATTGAGTAAGTTGACACCTACTGAAATATCTTTGCAAATGGCCAATAAATCAACTGCTATACCTGTCGGTATTTGTGAGGATGTGCCTGTTGTGGTTGCAAACGTTACTATCTTAACGGACTTTGTTATTCTTGATATTCCGGAGGATGATAGTATGTCGATTATCCTTGATAGACCCTTTTATAATACTGCAGGGGCTGTTATTGATTGCAACAAAGGCAATGTCACTTTTCATGTTAATGGTAATGAGCATACGATACACTTTCCGAGGAAACAACCTCAAGTCCACAGTATAAATTCTATTGGAAAATTTCCATCGATTATTATTGGAGGTTTTGAATTTCCTCTTCCTACTGCCAAGAATAAATATGATATTCTTATTATTGGGGATGTACATATCCCCGTTGAGGTAACCTAGTGTTATTCGAAATTTCTCCGGTTTCATGCGATTCGGAATGAGTTTGTTAACAAGACTTGATCAACCTTGTTAGTGGATTCCTTTTGATGAGCATGAGATGGATGAAGTTAGAAAGCACAACTCTCTGTACCCTCCTTTTACTTTCTGTTCTTTAGATTAAATAAAGCAAAAATTGTATTTTCTGTCTGTTTTGTGATTTATCCTTGCAATAGAAAATACCCCAAAAATAAAAGTTCTCCAAATGCCCTGAAAATGAAATATGATTTTTTCTAGAATATTTAAGAATATTTGGCACTGAGAACACATCAGGGGGAGCAAGCACCTGGCCACGAGGGTCCAGGGCGCGCCCACCCCCTGGGGCGCACCCCTGCCTCCTGGGCCCCTGGTGGCCCCCCTCCACTCATTCCTGCACCCACACACTTCTTCTTCCTCCCAAAAAAATCACCATCCAGCTCAAGCACGAGTTCTAGCTCATTTTGCTGCCATTTTCGATCTCCTTGCTCAAAGCTCCACTCACAAAACTGCTTTGGGGGATTGTTCTTTGGTATGTGACTCCTCCAATGATCCAACTAGTTTTTGTTCTAGTGCTTTATTCATTGCAAATTTTTGCTGCTAAGGTGATCCTGTTCTTGAGCTTGCATGCCAAATTTACATGGTCCCAAGTAGTTTTAATGCATGATATAGTCTCTAGGCACTTGTGGGAGTAGTTGTTATCAATTTTGTTGAGTTTGGTTCACTTTAATTTTGAGTTACTAAAAATTTCAGAAATTTTTCAGAGGAAGAATTATGTTTAGGAAAATGTACCAAGGCGGTTCTTCAAGGAAGCAAGGACCCAGGCTCGCAATACGCGAGTCGGATGATGAACTGCCAAGGGAAGCTCAAGTGCGGCCTTGTGAATGGCTGTCAGAAGATTTTATGGTCCAGGCAGGCATTAAGGATGAATTTGACGCGTATGCGTAATGCCGATCTTGAGGACTTTATGTCAGATAAGTGCTCCCAACACTACTACCTTACTGACTCCTTTGTGAGAAGGTTTAAATTCACATCTTCGCGCAATTCTCACACTGTTTTATTTGATCTCTATGATAAATCATATAACATGGACCTAGAAGATTTTAATACTGCTTGTAAACTCCCGCAGTGGGGCAATGTCAATGAACCCCGTAAATCTGAATATAAAGACTTTCTTGCTAGTATCACTGTGGGCGAATCTAGAGAAATCAGACAAGCTACCATAGGGAGTATTCATTTTCCTGCTATACATTATTTTGCTCTCTTCATAGGTAGATGCATTAATGATAAAGATGAAGCTTGTCACATGTGTGTTTCGGATCTTAGTGTTCTCAAGAGTGATGTATTAGGTGATAAACAATATAACTTGGGGGCAACTGTTGCACGTAGGTTGCATAATAATGGTTTAGATGGAGACTTGTTTGGAGGGATTTATGCAACCCGTGTGGCTAATTATCTTGGTGTACCAATACATGGAAGTGATATGGAGTTGCCTCCTGCTTATCTAGATTATAATGCCATGGTTAGCCATCAGTTTCTAGAGAGGAATGAACAGTTCCTCCAACATCGACTAATCTTTGACAGACGTTGCACTGTCCATGTTGCTCTCCCTACTACTTGTTTCTTTGACTTCCAGGCAAAAAGGAGATATATTATAACCAGGGAGGAGGCGAACGAGTGCGAGAGAAAGACGGAGGCAGCCCACCTCCAAGCTGCAGCTCGGGAGGCAGTAGCTGCTGCATCTCAGTATGACCCCAGCTACCACTTTGATCCATGGGCATAGACCAACTTAGGCCAAAAGCCTAAGCTTGGGGGAGTACGTATTTCTCACTGACATTACATTCATGATCACACACTCATTCTAGTTGTCGGTTCTCATCCTTTTTCATTGTACTATCCATGCTAGTTTATTTTCTTTTTCTTGCCTTCTTCTTGTGTGTTTGAATAACCTTAAGAAAAACCAAAAAATTAGTTGTAGCTTTTAGCTAGTTTACTTTCCATGCCTGTAGTAGTAGTAATTAAAATAAAACCCAAAAATATTTCTTGTTCTTCTTTTGCTTGTTGGGAGCTGTCGGTGTCAAAACCGGCGGATCTCGGGTAGGGGGTCCCGAACTGTGCGTCTAGGCGGATGGTAACAGGAGACAAGGGACACGATGTTTTTACCCAGGTTCGGGCCCTCTCGATGGAGGTAAAACCCTACTCCTGCTTGATTAATATTGATGATATGGGTAGTACAAGAGTAGATCTACCACGAGATCGTAGAGGCTAAACCCTAGAAGCTAGCCTATGGTATGATTGTTGTTCGTCCTACGGACTAAAACCCTTCGGTTTATATAGGCACCGAAGAGGGTTAGGGTTACACAGAGTCGGTTACAATGATAGGAGATCTACATATCCCTATTGCCAAGCTTGCCTTCCACGCCAAGGAAAGTCCCATCCGGACACGGGATGAAGTCTTCAATCTTGTATCTTCATAATCCAGGAGTCCGGCCAAAGGTGATAGTTCGGCTATCCGGACACCCCTAATCTGGGGCTCCCTCAGTAGCCCCTGAACCAGGCTTCAACGACGACGAGTCCGGCGCGCATATTGTCTTCGGCATTGCAAGGAGGGTTCCTCCTCCGAATACTTCATGGAAGATTTTGAACACAAGGATAGTGTCCGGCTCTGCAAAATAAGTTCCACATACCACCGTAGAGAGAATAATATTTGCACAAATTCAATCTGCTGACGTATTCCGCAGCGTGAAATTACACCAGGGCCAAGCCTTTATACGAATCGTTTTTACTGTCCCACCTCAGCGCGTTTAGCGAGAGGCGGTTTCCTTGGCATGTCTTGTCAAAACAGAGATCGTGTCGCCTTATTCCGGGATTCTCATCAATACGGGCGTGGGTAACCCAGTCGTGCCCATTAGCGCGTCTCCTCTATCGAAGGCGAGTCTCGAACGGTCATGGGGAAGGCTCTTGGTATTCGACCTCTTTATAAAGAGACCAAGGCTTCACTCCTTTCTTTCAATCTCAATTGAATCCGCCCCTCGCCTCGAGTTCCAACACCCAAAGCTCCAGATTCAGGCGCTTCGGACCTTCGATGATGTCCGGCTCCAACCTGCAAGGCCGGTGGATGCCTTCCTCCATTACGGAAGAAGACGTGCTAAAGCTAAGAGATGCCAGGTATCTAACCGATGAAATTTCGCATAGGCTGCCTGCCCAAGGGAAGGTTATTCCTACTCCCAAGCCTGGTGAAAGCATGGTGTTCGCGCCTCACTTCCTTCGGGGGCTAGGCTTCCCGACGGACCCCTTCGTGAGGGGGCTCATGTTTTACTATGGGTTGGAATTTCATGACTTGGATCCGGAGTCCATCCTCCACATTTCATCGTTCATCGTCGTATGCGAAGCCTTCCTCTGCATTACCCCTCACTTCGCATTATGGCTCAAGACCTTCAAAGTGGAGCCAAAGATGATCAAGGGGCAGCAGGCAAAGTGCAGAGGGGCTGTTATAAGCAAGAATGTTGATGCTCCGTGGCCCGAGGGCTCTTTTCAAGAGGAGCTCGGCTTATGGCAACAAGAGTGGTTTTATATCATAGCTCCCAGGGGCACCAAATGGGTGGCGCCACATGCCTTTCGCTCGGGTCCTCCGCCGCGGCTGGCGTCATGGGTCAATAAAGGACTTGACTGGGGGCCGTCCAAGGATGTGCCCTTGCTGCAGGGCCGCATTCAAGATCTCCTAGAGAGAGAGAGAGATCACTCTGGTCGTAGTAGCACAGGTCATGCTGATTCGTCGTACCCTGCCCTGCAAACGTCGCCCCCTTCGCCTGTGGGAATTTAACCCGGAGGGACCACGAGCTCTCCAACATTTTATGGGCGCGACGCCCGTGGAGATGTACAAGCTTTTCTTCGGATCACAAGCGATGTGTCCGGACTTGACTGAGGACGCATGTCTGAACTGCAATCGCCCCGATACTCAAGTAAGTAGCCCTGTACCCGGACACACTATCCCATATTTATCATGAATTCGCCCTCAAAAGAGCTGTCCCTTGAACAGGAGTGGATAGCGAAAGCAAAGTTAATCAGGTGTCCGGCCCCCTCCCTGAGACCACGCCGGATCCCGTGTTAACCAGGATGCTGGAGGTTGCGCCTTCGGAAGAAGGTGAAGGGGGGGGGGACAAGGAAGCTACCGCCTCCGCGAAGGAGGCTGCCAGGAAAGGAGGGATCGAGAATCCCTCCATCCAAGGGAAGAAGAGGACCACCTCTGAAGACCCGGAGACCATGGTCTCAAAGCGGGGGAAGAAATCTTCGTGAGAGGGTCCTGTGCCGAGAGATGCCTCGGCCGCATTATGCCCCCAAGGGGATCAGCCCTCCACCGAGCCGTAAGTAAAAAGGGGAGTTTTTAAAATAAAGGATATCCCTGCCCTATTTCTAATGAAGATAACCGAAGTTTTACCTTGTAGTTCGGATCTCAGCCCTTCTCAGCAGAGCTCATCTTCGGGGGATCTTCGTCCGGAGATGATAGAGAGCGAAACGCCTCCCCCTGCCGTACCGTCTTGCGAGGCGGGCGACCCTGAGGTGTCGTCGCGGAGGGTTTCTCCGAGTCCGGCGGGGCCGGAAGGTGGTCGTATTTCCCCTCAAAGCCCTCCGCGTCCGGCCTTCGAAAAAGGCCATCGGACGAGTCTGGCACCACCTGGTGTATGGTCGGAGGAGCTGAAGGATCTGCTCGGGCGAGCGTCTATCTCAGAAGATCACCGTGCGTTGATGGGTACAGTGATTGAAACGATTTCATCCGCTGAGAGCGGATTGCACGACGCCGTCAGAAGTTTACTGACGGGTTTTGAGGTACGCAAAATGATGTACCTTCTAACAGTTCCGCATATAAAATGTGCCCTGTGTAGATAGTAGCCCCTGAGGCTCGGTGTGTTGTCGAAAATGACAGCACGCCGAGGATCATAATCCCAGGTATAATGTGTCGTCCTTACTGTGTAGGTGGCGAAGGGTCTGGTGGCTAGCCGGACTGATGAATGTGCCGAACTAAAGCGGCAACTTGACGTGGCGGATGCCGACATCGCACTTGTCAATAGGCGACTTGACGAGTCGCAATGTATGCAATTTCTATGCGAACACCTGGTAAGGGAGCTTGATGCCCGTGCCTTACAACATGTATGCTTGATGCAGATGGTGCCGCTACCATGGAGAATCTTCCGGCGGAGCTCGCCCGAGCCAAGGAGCAGGCCAGAAAGAGTGATGCGGCTGCCTTAAGGGTGGCTGAAGAGCTAAAAGCCGAACAGGCTGCTCACTGCTGAAGCAAGAAGGAAATGGCCGAGATGGTCGTGAAGTTGAAGAATGCTGCCGACCGCTACAAGCTTCTTGAAAAAGAAGATCGAACGATGCAAGAGGACCTGAAGAAGGCCGCTGCCGAGGCCATGGTTGCTCGCTCTGCGATGAGAGCTATGAAGGAGGAGCTGCGTCAGGCCGGAGATATCGCGGCTAGAAAGCCCTTTCTGATGCGGAGGAAATTCGTGGATCCTAAATATGCTCAGTTGGACCGGCTGTGGAGTGCGGAGGATGCTTATTTGGACTTGGCGGCGAGTGCCGCAGACGCGGCCAAACACTTCCGAGATAAAAAAGATCAAGAAATGGAAAAGGTTTTTTGGTCGCAGTTCCATAATCCAGAGCGCCCTCTTCCCTTAACCGATCGCTTGGCCGAATGGGCGGAGCTGAATAGGTTATCCGGACTTGCCATGAAGGATGTCGTGAGTCTTTTGTGGCTGAAAAGGCCCGAGCCGAAGAGTTATTTTGGCTTGGTGCAGCAGTTCCTTGGTGCGCTGCCGCATATCGATGCAATGAGGAGGTCAGCATGCATAGAGGGTGCGCGGATGGCTCTTGCCCGTGGCAAGACATACTGGGCGGAGATGAAGGCCACCGATGTTGCATCCCAAGATTCGGACGAAAGCCGAGTACCTGTCGAGCACTATTTTCAGGAATTTTTGCAGGGCGCTCGTTTAATAGAGACGCAGTGCTCGAAGGATATTATGTTCGAATAACATGTATTATTGTGAAACAATGTATCGATGGAATATAAAAGCTTTTTATACTTGTGCCTTTCAGGAATTAAAATACCTCCCAGCGGCCGCTAATGTATATGTATACATAACTTTGAAAGATGGCAGTCTTGACCCATTACGCATATAATGCGGGTGTTTGCAAAAGGCGTATTTTCACACTAGATCCAACGTCTTGGTCCTATAAAGGAGGTGGTAGCGCAGCAAACTAGGCAACCAGACTATAATGCTTTATCACTTTCACTTAGCCATAGGAGTTTGAAAGTGGGGCTACTATATAGCCCCTAGGGGCACCGCGCTCACCCGAATTCGGGGCGCGTATGTGCCTGACCGGGAAACGGCCCTTCGTCAATGCGAAGGAATCCTATAGATTCCGGCGGGTCATTGAGTAGTTGACCAGTCTCTCGCTATATCATGACAGTCAGTTTTCGGCTTTCTCTACTGAGGTGCTCGCCTGGACGAACCGGGGCACAATCGCAGTAGTTCTCCTGGTGCCGCGTTAGCCGAACTAGCGGAACGTAAGGCAGCAAAACACAGGAGCCGGGCAAACCCAACATTTGACCAAAGACATGATTCGGAGCTGATGCATATAAGGCCTAACTCGAGATGCCGAACACTCCCTAAGGTATTCGGTCTTTACGAAACCGGGCCGAACAACGCCCTTTGTAATAAGCCCCTCGTGTCCAGGTACGCGCGAAATTCTGACGTGGCCCATGCCAAAACGCCAGCCTCCTCCTCGGTGATAAAAAACCGGGGGATGTGTATCAACAAGAGACAGAAAAAAGGTTTAGGGGTATTAATCTGAAAAGAATCCTTGCAACGGGTCCCTACTGCACGTCTGCGCCTGTGTCTCCATTGTGCCGTATCCTGGACGGGTGTAGCACGGTGTTCATCTGTAAAAAGAGAGGAACTTAGTTGAAAAAGGTCGTGTGAAAGTGTACGTTATGTTAAATAAACAAAGTACAATTCAATGAAGAAAATTGAGCTTTATTGTCTCTTGTTGTATATGCACGGAGCCCCTTGTACAGGGGTATGCGGCTGGTAAGCCCTTGTATGTTTACGCCGGACTCGTCTAGCCGTGTCCGGGGTCTAAACGACCTGTTTAGGTGCTTTGATAGGTGAAGCCGGCTTAGTGTGTGGCTGTCAAGGCAGTCACACCATCTTCCGCGCTCGAGGAACACTCGGTATTTCCCTTTAAGGAGATGATGCCTCGCGGACCGGGCATTTTAAGTGTAAGGGATGCATAATGCAGTATTGTGTTAAAGTGGGCGAAAGCTTCGCGTCCCAGTAGTGCTTGGTACCTACTTGTAAATGGGGTGAGGTGGAAGGTTAACTTTTCGCGGCGGAAGTTGTCGGGTGAGCCGAACACAACTTCTAGCAGTAGAGAGCCCGTACAATGGTCATATGGGCCTGGCATTACCCCTTGAAAGGAAGTGTTGCTATGGCGAATTTTGGTTGGGTCTATCCCCATTTTGCAGATTGTGTCCTGGTATAGCAGGTTTAGATCACTGCCGCCGTCCATTAGGACTTGTGTAAATTGGAGTCCGTCAATTATCGGGTTTAATATCAAGGCAGTCCATCCTACGTTCCGGATACTACTGGAGTAATCCTGATGGTCGAAGGTGATTGGTTTTAACAACCAGTGTCGGTACTCCTCTGGGATAGGCCGTATGGCGTGTACCTCTATGGGCGCCGCTCTATTTTTCCCTTTTGTCACGTGAAGTGAGTTTACTGTTTTGACTTCCTGTGGGAAATTCTTTTGTTTTCCAGTGCTCTGCTTGTGGGGTTCGTCATCGTCCTCGCTCGGTGTGTCGAGCCCCTTGTGTTCGGCGTTGAGTTTGCCGGACTGCTTGAAGACCCAACAATCTCTGTGGGTATGGTTTGCAGGCTTCCCGGGAGTACTATATATTTGACATATCTTGTCCAAGATTTTGTTTAAGTTGGATAACTCGTCCCTGTTATCCTTAAGGGGCAGTTTTTTTATGATTCTGCCGTGAGCTTTTGAATCCGGCGTTGACTGCCGTGCTCTTCGGGCTGTTTCCCTTTGTTCGGCGCTGGTCCTTGCTGCGTCGCAGTTTCCCGTCTCCATCCCGGACTTCGGATGTACTTGGGTCGATGGTACTGCATCTTGCCAGCTAGCTACCCTCTCCCGCGCAAAAGCGGGTCATGAGGCTTGTTAATGCGGCCATTGTCCTTGGCTTTTCTTGGACGAGGTGTCTGGCGAGCCATTCGTCTCGGATGTTGTGTTTGAAAGCTGCTAAGGCTTCGGCGTCCGGACAGTCGACTATTTGGTTCTTTTTAGTAAGGAATCTGTTCCATAATTTTCGGGCTGACTCTCCGGGTTGTCGAGTTATGTGACTTAAATAAATGCGCATCCGGAGGTCGGACATAGGTCCCTTGAAAATTTGCCGAAAAACATCCTCGAGCTCTTCCCAACTTCCAATGGTGTTTTCGGGAGGCTTTTGAGCCAATGACGGGCTGGCCCTTTGAGCTTGAGGGTAAGTATTTTATGGCGTGGAGGTCATCTCCTCTAGCCATGTGTATGTGGAGGATGTAATCCTCAATCCGCATCTCGAGGTATGTTGTTCTGTCGTATGCCTCTATGTTTACGGGCTTGAATCCCGCTGGAAATTCATAATCCAGAACCTCATCGGTGAAACATAGGGGGTGTGCGGCACCCCTATATTTAGGTGTACCGTAATACGGAAACTTGATGTGTTGCATTGCTTACTAGAGCTTGCTTTCTTGGCCCGTAGATAGATCTAACTGGGCCATCTTTTTGATGCGAATCCGTGTGCGGATCGCGTGCCGGCTTGTGTGCGGCGCCGTTTGCCACTCTATGTTTGCCATGTGTCGTCTATCCGACCGGGTGGTCTCCTTGTTCTTTGATTGGGGGGGCTCTACGGCCTCCTCATCAAATTTGGGCAGTAGTTTTCGCTTCGGGTAGCTCTTTGTTCGGCGACTATCATCGTGTTTGTCTGCGGTGTTGAGTACTTTGCTCCATCTGATTCTGAGCTCATCTTCCGCTGTTTTGAGCTTCCGCTTCTGCTTTTTCAGGCTATGTGCAGTGGCGACGAGCCTTTTGTGGAGGTTCTTCTGCTCCGGCAACTTGTCCGGCGTGAGATCGCCCGGACTGTTATCTTCGCCGGGGACAGATTGTTTATCCATATTGTCCTGTTCGGACGGTTGCTCGATAGCGTGTTCGCCGTCCACTGGTTTGCCCTGCTCTATGGCTGGGTCTGTATGGCTGCTGTCTTTGTCGAGGCGGGATTTTGAGCGGCGCTTACGTCGCTGTTTTGTCTGCTTTTCGAGGGAATGATCCCTCGTGGCGTCCCGTTGTTCCTCGTCGTCGCTTCCTTTAGGTGTGTCCACCATGTATGAGGTGGTTGTGCAGTGCCTTATAGGTGCTGGTTCATTCTTATCTCCTACATCGTCGTCCATACCGTCGATGTCTTCGGAGTCGAAATCGAGCACGTCGTTTAAACTTTCGACAGTGGCTACGAAGTGGGTGGTGGGTGGGCTTTGAATTTCTTCGTCGTCTGCATCCCAACCTTGCTGACCATAATCCGGCCAGGGATCTCCTGATAAAGAGAGAGACTTTAGTAAATTCAGGATGTCGCCAAAGGGCGAGTGCTGAAAGATGTCCGCAGTGGTGAACTCCATGATTGGCGCCCGATCGGATTTGATTGGCAGGAGCACGGAAGGTTCGGAGTCTGGAGAGGAGTCCGGCACCTTGGAGTCACGAGCTTCGCAAAGGACAGGGATGGTGTTCGGCTCAATCGCCGTAGAGATCGCAGCCCCCGAGGCGGTGTCCAGCCACCCGTCCTCGATCGGCACAGTCGGCTCTGAGCTAAGGGTCTAAGAGGACACTGGTGCGGCCTCCAGGGCACTGTCCGGCGGCAGAGCTAGATCATCCCCATCGCGACAGTGCGGCGCGCTTCGCTGTGGCTCGAACCCGTCGAAGATCAAGTCTCCGCGGACGTCAGCCGTATAGTTCAAACTTCCAAATCTGACCTGATGGCCAGGGGCGTAGCTTTCAATCTGCTCCAGATGGCTAAGCGAATTGGCCCGCAGTGCAAAGCCCCCGGATATGAAGATCTGTCCGGGGAGAAAAGTCTCACCCTGGACCACATCGTTGTTGACGATCGGAGGAGCCATCGGGCCTAAAAGATGACGACACAGAGGAACTCTCAATGAAAGCACCAATGTCGGTGTCAAAACCGGCGGATCTTGGGTAGGGGGTCCCAAACTGTGCGTCTAGGCGGATGGTAACAGGAGACAAGGGACACGATGTTTTTACCCAGGTTCGGGCCCTCTCGATGGAGGTAAAACCCTACTCCTGCTTGATTAATATTGATGATATGGGTAGTACAAGAGTAGATCTACCACGAGATCAGAGAGGCTAAACCCTAGAAGCTAGCCTATGGTATGATTGTTGTTCGTCCTACGGACTAAAACCCTTTGGTTTATATAGACACCGAAGAGGGTTAGGGTTACACAGAGTCGGTTACAATGGTAGGAGATCTACATATCCGTAGTGCCAAGCTTGCCTTCCACGCCAAGGAAAGTCCCATCCGGACACGGGACGAAGTCTTCAATCTTGTATCTTCATAATCCAGGAGTCCGGCCAAAGGTGATAGTTCGGCTATCCGGACACCCCCTAATCCGGGACTCCCTCAGGAGCTTTCCTGTGTAAATAGTTTTATTTGTTTTCTTTTCTTTGGGGGTCGATAGGAGAAGACCAAGATGAAAATGTTGAGTGGCTCTCATATGCATGATTATTGATTTAACCAAAAGCCCATATTACCTTGTCTTCTCCCTTGAATTGAATGCTTGCAGATTCCAGCTTAGTCCAATGCACGTGCACTATTATTATTATCCACATCGTTCGGTCGTGCAAGTGAAAGGCAATAATGACGATATATGATGGATTGATTGAGATGAGAGAAGCTGGTATGAACTCGACCTCTCTTGTTTTTGTAAATATGATTAGTTCATCGTTCTGATTCAGCCTATTATGAATAAACATGTTTGCAATGAAAATTAGAGATTATAGTTGCTTATGCCATGCTTAATTAGCTAGGAGTTTATAATGGTTTACCTTGCGTGCCAACATGCTATTAAAATGGTTGTGATGTGGTATGATAGGGTGGTATCCTCCTTTGAACGATTCGAGTGACTTTACTTGGCACATGTTCACGCATGTAGTTGAAACAAAATCAACATATCCTTCACGATATTTATGTTCATGGTTGATTATATCCTACTCATGCTTGCACTCAGTGTCGATTAATTTTAATGCATGTTCATGACTGTTGTCGCTCTCTAGTTGGTCGCTTCCCAGTCTCTTGCTAGCCTTCACTTGTACTAAGCGGGAATACTGCTTGTGCATCCAAAATCCATAAACCCGAAGTAATTCCATATGAGCCCACCATACCTTCCTATATGCGGTATTTACCTGCCGTTCCAAGTAAATTTGTATGTGCCAAACTCCAAACCTTCAAATGAAATTCTGTTTTGTATGCTCGAACAGCTCATGTATCAACTAGGGTTGTCTGTATCCTCCATGTTAGGCGGGTTATTCTCAAGAGGAGTGGATTCTGCTCCTCACTCACGAGAAAATGGCTGGTAACCGGGATGCCCAGTCCCATGCCCAAACCAAATCAAAATAATTGCAAACAAAACTCCCCCAGGATTGTTGTTAGTTGGAGGCACCCTTTTTTTCCGGCAAGCCATGGATTGATACTTGTTGGTGGAGGGGGAGTATAAACTTTACCATTCTGTTTGGGAACCGCCTATAATGTGTGTAGCATGGAAGATATCGAGATCTCTCGGTTGTTATGTTGACAATGAAAGTATACCACTCAAAATATTATTTATCTCTATTTCAAAATCGAGCTCTGGCACCTCTAAAAATCCCTGCATCCCCCTGCGAAGGGCCTATCTATTTAAAACAATACAGAGGCTAGCAAACTCACCTTCAGGAGGCTCCCCCGATTTCAGCCTTCGTTGGCCGTTGGATGATGGTCAAAATAGTCTTCTACGTGATCTGGAATGTCGGATGGTTGCACTGCTCATTTTCACCGCGTGGTAACCTCGCATTGGCCAATGATGTGTGGGCTCATGTGATGTGCTGGTTGGATGGGTCAACCGTTTCATGGTGCGTGTGCACCCTGTCCTTGCACGCCGCATGCACATCGCGCCGTTTACGGGAGATCGTGCGAGAGCCACACCCATTGGTCACCGCCACGCACAAATCCTACCCTTTCTAGCGCTCCCAAAAATCGATGCAGCTGCCTCCCCTCTCCCTCCCTTCCTCCCAAAACATGCCGACCGCCTCCTCTCCACTTGCCATGCCGCGTCCCCGCTGCCGCCATGGCCTCTTCAAGCGGCACGGCCCTCCATGGTGCGAAGCAGCAGACCAGGATCTGGATGAGGAAGAGGAGATCCGGGCGCCCCAACGGTGAATCGATCGATGCGAGGTGACGAAGAGCTCCTCCGGACGTGGGGGAGCAGCAAGGCCGGAGATCCATGCGGCGTATGTGGGTCGAAGCTGCAGCGCTCTGGTCCCCAAGCCGCCTCCAGGCTCGCTTCCTCCATCCTCCCGCGTCGATCGCACCCCTCCTCCCGCATCTCACCCATCTCGATGGATGGCGTGCGGGCACGGAGGCGAGGTTCTCTGGCGGCGGCGGGAACCTCCAGGCAGAGAGCGACCCAATGGATCCGTCCCTGTAGGAGAGAAGGAAGGAGAGGAGACATGCCATGGAGATGGGATGAGTGCGCGACCCCAGGATTTTGCGCTGCCGTCTTCTTTTGCCGGTCGGTGCCTTGGAAGAGTGACACCAGCCAGGTAGGCCTCTCCCTCCTCTCCGTACTCCACATGAGGTGTGCAGGTCACCACCGTGACATATCGTCTCTGCTCTCACGGTTCTGCCTTACTTGTAGCGTGTGTGATGTGTGTGTGCTTACTGATGTGTGGCAATTTCTTAATTATAAGTCCCAGTTTATGCACTTTCTAGAAGGATGACGGTGAGGAGGGGCTACCTTTCCCTAGGAGAGGACCCTAACTGAACTTTGCATTGAAGATTTGTGTGTGTTTCTCCTTAATCTTTGTGTAAATTCAGAGTTCTAATCACCATCTTGGTGTTTGCTGGTTTTAGGCATTGTATGGGATGGATCTATCATGTTGGGATTAGTTGTAGACTTCCTTGCTGAACCCTACACGGAGCAATGCATCCCCAGTATGCTTCCAGAGAAGGAAGGGGAAGTGGTGAACCTGCTTGTTCTTCATTGGTTCCTAAATAAATATCTAATCTGTAATATTTTGTTATATCTATGCTCAGTTACAATTACAACATGGGGCTTCAAGTGTCTATTACTATGGATCACCAATATTTTGTTACATCTGTGCATTTTAGTTATGACTAAGTGCCACACCAATGAATGTGAATGTCTGTTCAGGTAATAAGTATCACCATTAGCAATTTCGATTTGTCTCCATAGTCTATGTGTGTCCCATGTCCTTTCAGTACCTTCTGCTATTTTCCTGCATTTTGGTGTACCATGCTGCAATGTTGCATTAGTTTTTGGCCAAAACTTCTTGCCTAGATATGGCCATTTTATTTTTGCTACACCATGGTTAGTTAGCTGAGCCATTCAAATACAATTTCAGGGTTTTCTTGTTGCTGCTATTCCTCGTGGATATTCAAGAGGCAACTTGGCACCTAATGTCAGCAACGTGCTTATCGGTGACGAGGGAAATGAAAGAAGGCTGCAATGGAATTTGTACTAGGTATGTTTCTCCGTCTCCTCAACTCTCTCAATCTTCATCCCAACTCCCGCCTATAGAGATTGATATTGGTCTGTAGCTAGGTTCAAATATTTTCTTCCTTACATTAAGCAACTTCCCTCGAAAAATAATGTTTCATCGTTGTGCCTCTAAAAAATCATTGTGCCTCTTACAGACTATAGTACCTATTACAAACTACAGCTTACCTGTAACTCCAAGTCCTATCATAATCTTGGTGGAATCTGAAAGACATAAAGCATATGTACCAATAGACCAAAAAATCCTCTCTATTGTAAAATAAAAGAATTAAGAACTTATAGTACGTAGAAAATAGTGGTATTAGTTGAAACACCATTGTAAAGAGCAATTTAAGTTCATTGAAGATTCTATCCCTTGTGGTAGGCATTATTTGCAAATTCTTTAGCTTAATTGATGTGCACTCGTTGTAATTTTCAGTAGCAAGTGCATCACGTATTTGGTTAATGCATTGTTTTTTCTTTTCCATCTATAATGATATTTGAAGACAAGGAATTAGTATGAGATGCTTTGGGGGGGGGGGGGGGGTTCAAACACTAGGGTAAGATTAAACACATGTGCTGAATTGGCAGTCCTTCATCCAAATTTTCTTGATAATGATACACCATTTGGCGACAAGTTCTCTACAAAACTGGTATTTTTATGACACACGGTCGTGTAGCTGTGATCAGAGAACTTGGTAAGATATAGTGGGAAAGGGACCAGAAATGCGGTCTGTATGACCGAAAACATCCTGAACAAGTGAACATATGGTTGTTTATTATTTATTATGCTCCGTTTTTTAGGAAACTATCTCAACTCTTCTGAGGGTCGTTCTTCTCTATTGTTTTTCTTTAGATGTTTCTCCACGATGGCACTTTCCACCTAGAAAGAGCATCAAGGCCGGCGACCCCGTTTTTGTTCGGATGGAAGATAAATTATTGTTATTTTTTTTGATTTCCTTTATTCCATAAATGGCAATACAAGATATGTTTGGGCCACATGATTCTATTCCAAAAATTTAAACAACTTAGCAATTAACGACGCATCTGTTATCTATTTGTTTATAATGATGTTGACTATTTTGCAACATATAGTGCATTTCCAGGGGTAACCCTTTTGCTTATTTACTTTTTCGCTATGCTCTATGAAGATCAGATTTTGGCCATATAATTTCCGGTGACTGGAAGTCTAAAATTGAAGATAGGGCAGATTGTTTTGATTCCGATTACTTGGAGATCTTTGGCTTGCTGTCCCTGGATTAGTCAGACCTACGGCAGCATCAACTCGTTGATCCTAGAGGCCATGGTTCTCGAGGTAAGAAATATAAGCACACTAGAGAGAATCCCTGTGCCATATGAACAAATCTCTTTCTCATCCATGCAATCTCTTCATATCTCAAATCCCCGCCGGAGTGCCTTCACCTTGATATCGGCACATACGACTTCAGGATGGTTGTAATACTTCTTTTAGAGGATCTGCACTTCGAGAAACAAAGTATATGTAAGCTATTAGGAAGCCTGAAAGATTCATAAAAATTGTAAGCATATGAGTTTTGATAAATCAAACGACACCTCTTATCAATCATTGTAATGGATGTTCTGCAAGATAAACATTATTTGACTGACTCCCCTTAATTAGTGGGACTTGAGAGTAATGTAGAATGTTTATTTTAGCAGTCTTTAAGGTGCAAAATATGTGTTCTGTGATACCAGTTTCTTGCTTTATTTTGCTAACTGATCACAACTACCATTTCAGTGAACACATTATGAGCTGGAAATTGTACATTAGAAACTCTTGACAACGCATTGCAAGTTCCATGTTGTGATCCTTCGCTATATATTCCAGGCAGAAGATTGAATGGAAAATCAAGATGAACATTTGTGTGTGTGTGAGAATTTATATCTCTTTACTTAATCTGAAATCTAAAGTAGTAATTCTCAGCCTCAGGGCTATGTGGTGACTCTCGAAGTGACAGAAGGAAGATATTTGGGCATATGAACCCTGGAAAGAGTTTGATGGTAGCATAAAGAAAGCAGGTAGTCAGTACCAAATGAAGAGAAATATTGGAATCATGTCATTCCTACTTAATAGCTATATAGGAGGCAGTTTTCCGGTTGATCCGAGATAACTTTGCTGCTATACCAAGTGTGAATTTTCTTTATAGGGGAAACATTTTCCTACATTTTTTAAACAGTATGTTCCTTCTATGGTAGCAAACTCTGGTCAAGTATCTTTCATTTCCTATACTGAGAAGTAGCTTTACTTTTTCTTGACAGTATGGTTGTGTTAACTACTAAATGCTAAGGTTCCTTTGTTTGTTGACATTAATTTCCCTGATTCCTTCTGATCTGGAAAAGCTTACTTTGGTATTGTGTCCGTTCAGTTTTGCATGCTTGCTCATAGATAATGCATCTCACCAGAATGACAATGCTTATATATAGCTGCAACATTTATGTTATACTTCTACACTACGCCTCATGCGTGTGTTTATTGCATCATTATGGTGTCCACTTGGATTGTCATATTATTAATTGTAAAGGTGAAATAGGTATAAAAATGGATATGAAGTAATGCCAGGTTAAAAGTGAATTTGTTAGACTGAAAATATTTTTTCATGAAAACTATCCTTGCAGAAAAGAATACCTTTATCCTGATAGGCATGGAAACACCGGTTCGCATTGAGTGCATCATCGCTAATGAGCTACTATGTATGGTCAGCGGACATGCTTGCTTATTCCTGTAACATATCATTACTCTATTATAACACCCACGATGGGGCTATATCTCCCACGTGTCGAAGCATGACTTAGAGGCATAACCGCATGGTGGTTTTGTCGCAAGAAGGGTCATCTTCACACAATCCCATGTAATGAACAAGAATGAGATAAAGAGTTGGCTTACAATTGCCACTTCACACAATGAACATATAATTCATACATCATTCAGAGTACACACATAGTCCGACAACGGACGAAGCCAAAAGAAAAGAAGATAACCCAACTGCTAGATCCCCGATCGTCCCAGCTGGGCTCCACTACTGATCATCAAGAAACGAAACATAGTAACAACCAAGGTCCTCACCGAACTCCCATCTAAGCTCGGTTGCATCACCTGCACTGGTATCATCAGGACCTGCAACTGTTGTGATAGAATCTGGTGAGTCACGAGGACTCAGCAATCTTAAAACCCGCGAGATGAAGACTATTTAAGCTTAAGGGTAGGAAGTGGTAATGAGGTGGAGTTGGAGCAAGCACTGAGCAAAAATAGTGGCTAACATACGCAAACAAGAGCGAGAAGAGAAGCAACGAAATGGTCGAGAAGCTAGAAGTGATCAAGAAGTGATCCTGAAACTTCTTACGCACAATCATAACACAAAGACCGTGTTCACTTCCCGGACTCTGCCGAAAAGAGACCATCACGGCTACACACGCGGTTGATGTGTTTTAATTCGAATCTGGTGTCAAGTTCTCTACAACCGGATATTAACAAATTCCCATCTGCCACATAACTGCGGGCACGACTCTCGAAAGTTTTACCCTGCAGGGGTGTCCCAACTTAGCCCATCACAAGCTCTCACGGTCAACGAAGGATATTCCTTCCCTTGGGAAGACCCGATCAGTCTCGGAATCCCGGTTTACAAGACATTTCGACAATGGTAAAACAAGACCAGCAAGACCGCCCGATGTGCCGACAAATCCTGATAGGAGTCGCATGTATCTCGTTCTCAGGGCACTCCGGATGAGCCAGACATCGGGTTGGCATAGACCCTGGTTGCCCAGGGGGCGCCGGACATCGCCCAGGTTGGGCCAACACTCGGAGGAGCACTGGCCCGGGGGTTTAAAATAAAGATGAGCTTTGAGTCTGCAGAACCCAAGGGAAAAAGGCTTAGGTGGCAAATGTTAAAACCAAGGTTGGGCCTTGCTGGAGGAGTTTTATTCAAAACAAATTGTCAAGGGGGTCCCACAAATCACCCAACCGCGTAAGGAACGCAAAATCAAGGAACATAACACCGGTATGACGGAAACTAGGGCGGCAAGAGTGGAACAAAACACCAGGCATAAGGCCGAGCCTTCCACCCTTTACCAAGTATATAGGTGCATTAACTAAATAAGAGATATTGTGATATCCCAACATAATCCTGTCCATCATGGAGCAATTTTCAACTTCACCTACAACTAACAACGACGACGGCGGGGACGCAGGGGCTCCGGCGAGCGGCGGGATGGAGCGGACGGGCGGATCTGGCGGGCGACTCGGCGGTCAACGCGGCTGCGTTTGTGGTCGTCTCGGTTGACCACATGTGAAGCAGAGGACTTGGGGCGCGATGCAGAGAGCAGTGGGAGGCCAACAGACGGCGAGGTCGGGCAACACGACAGCGAGATCCAGCGTGGTGGTTCCGTTTTCGGCGCCGGAATGGAGGCAGGATACATCGGCGGCGGAGCTTGGAGCTTGGCTCCCATGGCGGTGGCTGTAGAACAAGATACTGAGAGATTAGAGAAAAGAGAGGGCAGCGGGAGGGAAGAAGGAGAGATGGGGCGGCGCGGGGCTAGCCTGGAGGCGCTCGAGGGCGAGGACGTCGCTCGGGGACTAGCACCTAGCTCGGGCACTGCGGGATGGATGTGAGACCTTGAGGACGACGAGCTCCTCTGCTCCAGATTGAGCGAAGCAGAGGCACGGGGACGAGGGGGCTACGGCCTCGATCCCTTCCGGATCGAGCAGGAGGACTGCGGTCAGTGGGTGGATCAGAGGATGGTTGGATCGAAGGGATCCGGTGAGGGTTGGTCGGTTGGGGAAATCGAGGGAGGTGGGTGGAAGGATCGGACAGATCCCGAGGAAGAGGGAGACCGGGTGGAGGAAAATGGCGGCGGGGAGGAATGGATGGATTGGACAGGTTAGGCCTAGGGTTGGACTATATATATACGAAAGGGGGATGATTTGGATTCTTCGATCGCGATCGCACAGACGAGAATAAAAAAGGATTGTGAATTCAAATAAGAAAAGGGAGATGTTTTATAGATGATTGGGGATGATGCGGACTCATCGATAATGACAGCCCAGTTCGGGTTCGGAGCAGTTTCGGACGCACGCGCGAGGGGGCTGCGAGCTAGCAAGAGAGGTTAGGTGGTCACGGTCAAGAGGGAAGCAAAAACCCGATTGGTCTCAGAACGGTCAACGAACACAACGGAGGGAAGCGAGGAGCGGCAACTACGAGCGGATGCAAACTTTATGAAAACATGCAGATGCAATGCGCATGATGCTATGAGATGAGATGTATGACATGAAAAAAACGAAAAACAAAGACAAAACCCAACCACGAAGGAAATAGTATATCACATAGCCGGAAATGGCAAGAGTTGGAGTTACAAATATGGAAAGTTACATTCGGAGCGTGCTACGTCTTAACCTTGCGTTGGTTTTCCTTGAAGAGGAAAGGGTGATGCAGCAATACTAGCGTAAGTATTTCCCTCAGTTTTTGAGAACCAAGGTATCAATCCAGTAGGAGGCTCCTCAAAAGTCCCACGCACCTACACAAAAAAACAAAGAACTCGCAACCAACGCAATAAAGGGGTTGTCAATCCCTGCACGGCCACTTCATGAAAGTGAGATCTGATAGAGATAGTATGATAAGATAAATATATTTTTGCTATTTTATAGTATATATGCAAAAACTAAAGATGCAAATAAAAGTAGATTGGAAGCAAATATGATAAGAGATAGACCCGGGGGCCATAGGTTTCACTAGTGGCTTCTCTCAAGATAGCATAAGTATTACGGTGGGTGAACAAATTACTTTCGAGCAATGGATAGAAAAGCGAATAATTATGAGATTATCTAGGCATGATCATGTATATAGGCATCACGTCCGTGACAAGTAGACCGACTCCTGCCTGCATCTACTACTATTACTCCACACATCGACCGACTCCTGCCTGCATCTAGAGTATTAAGTTCATAAGAACAGAGTAACGCCTTAAGCAATATGACATGACGTAGAGGGATAAACTCAAGAAATATGATATAAACCCCATCTTTTTATCCTCGATGGCAACAATACAATATGTGCCTTGATGCCCCTGCTATCACTAGGAAAGGACACCACAAGATTGAACCCAAAGCTAAGCACTTCTCCCATGGCAAGAAAGATCAATCTAGTAGGCCAAACCAAACTGATAATTCGAAGAGAATTGCAAAGATAACTCAATCATACATCAAAGAATTTAGAGAAGATACAAATATTATTCATAGATAAACTTGATGATAAACCCACAATTCATCGGATCTCGACAAACACGCCGCAAAAGGAGTTTACATCGAATAGATCCCCACAAGAGATGTGGAGAACATTGTATTGAGATCCAAAAAGAGATAAGAATCCATCTAGCTAATAACTATGGACCCGAAGGTCTGTGGTAAAGTACTCATAACTCATCGGAGGGGCTATGTGTTGATGTAGAAGCCCTCCATGGTCGATTCCCCTCGTGAGCGCCGTGAAGGCTCCAAGATGGGATCTCACGGATCTGAGAAGGTTCTGGCGGTGGAAATTGTGTTTCCTTGGCTCCCTGGATGTTTTTGGGGTACGTAGGCTTATATAGGAGGAAGAAGTACGTCGGTGGCCGCCCAAGGGGCCCACAAGACAAGCGGGTGCGCCCTATAGGGGGGGGGGGGCGCCCTCCTATTTCGTGGAGGCCTCGACTGCTTCTTGACTTGCACTCCAAGTCCTCTGGATCACGTTCGTTCTAAAAATCATGCTCCCAAAGGTTTCGTTCCGTTTGGACTCCGTTTGATATTCCTTTTCTTTGAAATACTGAAATAGGCAAAAAAAACAGCAATACGGGCTGGGCCTCCGGTTAGTAGGTTAGTCCCAAAAATGATATAAATGTGTAAAATAAATCCCATAAACATCCAAAAAGGGGTAATATAATAGCATGGAACAACCACTTGACATGAGTGGTAAGCTATCTCAAAAACAATGAACAATAAAACAATGAATAGCATGGAACAATAGAAAAATATAGATACGTTGGAGACGTATCAAGCATCCCCAAGCTTAATTCCTGCTCGTCCTCGAGTAGGTAAATGATAAAAATAGAATTTTTGATGTGGAATGCTACCTAGCATAATTCTCAATGTAATTTTCTTTATTGTGGCATGAATTTTCAGATCCAAATGATTCAAAATAAAAGATCATATTGATAAAAGAAATAGTAACACTTCATGCATACTAATCAAAGTAATCATGTCTTCTCAAAATAACATGGCAAAAGAAAGTTCATCCCTACAAAATCATATAGTTAGGCTATGCTTCATTTACATCACACAAAGATGTTCCCAACTTCTATACCCCCGATGACAAGCCAAGCAATTGTTTCATCCTTAAATAATCTCAAACTTTTTCAACCTTCACGCAATACATGAGCGTGAGCCATGGATATAGCACTATGGGTGGAATAGAATATGATGATGGGGATTGTGTGGAGAAGACACAAAAAGGGAGAAAGTCTCACATTGACGAGGATAATCAACGGGCTATGGAGATGCCCATCAATTGATGTCAACATGAGGAGTAGGGATTGCCATGCAACGGATGCACTAGAGTTATAAATGAATGCTCAACAAAAGAAAACTAGTGGGTGTGCATCCAACTTGCTTGCTCACGAAGACCTAGGACATTTGAGGAAGCCCATCGTAGGAATATACAAGCCAAGTTCTATAATGAAAAATTCCCACTAGCATGAAAAAGACAACTTATGAGACTCACTATATGAAAAACATGGTGCTACTTTGAAGCACAATATATGAGACTCACTACATGAAGAACAAGGTGCTACTTTGAAGCACAAGTGTGGAAAAAGAGATAGTAACATTGCCCTTTTTATTTATTTTCTTTCTTTTTTCTTTTCTTTTTTTCTTTTATTTTGGGCCTTTTTCTGGGCCTTTATTTTTTCTTTTTTTTCTTTTCGGGCAATGCTCTAATAATGATGATCATCACACTTTCATTAATTACAACATATGAATTACAACTCGAAACTAGAACAAGATATGACTCTATATGAATGCCTCCCGTGATGTCTGCAGGATGGTGCAATGAATCAAGAGTGGCATGTATGAAAATTAATGGATTGTGGCTTTGCCACAAATACGATGTCAACTACATGATCATGCAATGGCAATATGATAAAACTAAAGTATGTCATGATGATGATAAATGGAACGGTGGAAAGTTGCATGTCAATATATCTCGGAATGGCTATGGAAATGCCATAATAGGTAGGTATGGTGGCTTTTTGAGGAAGATATAAGGAGGTTTATGTGTGATAGAGTGTATCGTATCACGGGGTTTGGATGCACCGTGAAGTTTGCACCAACTCTCAAGGTGAGAAAGGGCAATGCAGTGCATCAAGAGGCTAGCAATGGTGGAAAGGTAAAAGTGCGTATAATCCATGGACTCAACATTAGTCAAAAGAAATCATATACTTATTGAAAAAATTTAGAAGTCATCAAAAATCAAGCACTACGCGCATGCTCCTAGGGGGATAGATTGGTAGGAAAAGACCATCGCTCGTCCCCGACCGCCACTCATAAGGATGCACAAGCGGTACACTTCATGTTTAAAATTTGTTACACAACTTTAACCATACGTGCATGCTATGGGACTTGCTAACTTCAACACAAGCATTCTTTAAATTCATAATCACCCAACTAGCATGACTTTAATATCACTACCTCCATATCTCAAAACAATTATCAAGTATCAAATTGATCATAGCATCCAATTCACTTCCTATGATAGTTTTTATACTTGGATGCCTACCATTCTAGGACCAATTTTATAACCATAGCAAATACATGCTGTTCTAAAAGAATCTCAAAAATATAAAGTGAAGCATGAGAGACTAGCAATTTCTACAAAAATAAGTCACTGCCGTGCTCTAAAAGATATAAGTGAAGCACTAGAGCAAAAACTATCAAGCTCAAATGATATAAGTGAAGCACATAGAGTATTCTAGCAAATTCTAATCAAACAAGCTTCTCCCAAAAGGTGTGTACAGAAAGGATGATTTTGGTAAACTAAAAATCAAATACTAATATAATACACGACGTTCCAAGCAAAACACATATCATGTGGCGAATAAAAATATAGCTCCAAGTAAAATTACCAATGAACGAAGACGAAAGAGGGGATGCCTTCCCGGGGCATCCCCAAGCTTAGGCTTTTGGCTATCCTTGAATATCTTGTGGTGCCATGGGCATCCCCAAGCTTAGGCTCTTGCCACTCCTTATTCCATAGTCCATAAAAGCTTTACCCAAAACTTGAAAACTTCACAACACAAAACTCAACAGGAAGTCTTATAAGCTCCGTTAGTGAAAGAAAACAAAACCACCACATATGGTACTGTAATTAACTCATTATTTATTTATTTTGGTGTTAAACCTACTGTATTCCAAGTTCTGTATGGTTCATACCACTTAATACTAGCCATAGATGCATCGAAATAAGCAAACAACACACGAAAAACAGAATCTGTCAAAAACAGAACAGTCTGTAGCAATCTGTAACTAACGCAAACTTATGGAACTCTAAAAATCCTACCAAAATAGGAAGTCCTGGAAAATTTGTCTATTGATCAGCATAAAAAATAATCAACGCAAAATCACGTTTCTGTGATTTAACAAAACTAATTTCGTGCGTGCAAAGTTTCTGTCTTTCAGCAGAATCAAATCAACTATCATCATAGGTTATCCTATAGGTTCTACTTGGCACAAACACTAGTTAAAAGATAAAAACATATCTAAACAGAAGGTAGATGCAAGATTTATTATTAAACAGGTACAAAAGCAAAAAACACAAAGAAAATTGGGTTGCCTCCCAACTAGCGCTATCGTTTAACGCCCCTAGCTAGGCATAAAAGCGAAGATAGATCTAAGTAGTGCCATCTTTGATTTTCAGTTTTTTAGCGGAGTAATGTTCGAATCCGGGAGGTTCTTTCCGCTTCCGTTCATACTCGGAAATTTTTGGATCTAAAGAATCCAACTGCTTATTGCAAAGAGTAATCAACATATTCATGCGGTGACGATTTCCCTAACACTTTTAAGAGGCTCAAGAGACTTTTGTAAAAAAATTGTTACTTCGCAAATCTTTCCAAACACTTGCGTTTCTTCTTGGGTAGGATGCGATCCTCCCTTTGGAGGTAGTGTTCCCACTATTCCCTCTATAATTTCATGCGCAATACTAGGATCAATTTCAATAAAATTTCCCTTGGCAATGCAATCCAAGAGTTGTCTATGCGTCATATTTAACCCAACATAAAAATTGCGAAGAAGAATTCTAAAGTTCACCTCTAGGGTGCATTGGCGATAAGATTCCATCATCCTATACCAAGCTTCTTTTAAATTTTATCCTTGCTTTTGCTTGAAGTGAAGAACTTCAAACTCGGGAGACATAGGAGCGGAAAAGGAACTAGACATAATGACAAGCAAACAAAAGGAAAGCGAAAGAGAGAGGAGGAGATTGGGAAAGAGAGGGCGAATAAAACGGCAAGGGTGAACTGGGGGAGAGGAAAACGAGAGGCAAATGACAAATAATGTAAATGCGAGGGAGATGAGTTTGTGATGGGTACTTGGTATGTCTTGACTTGAGCGAAGACCTCCCCGGCAACGGCGCCAGAAATCCTTCTTGCAACGTCTTGAGCTTGCGTTGGTTTTCCTTGAAGAGGAAAGGGTGATGCAGCAATAGTAGCGTAAGTATTTCCCTCAGTTTTTGAGAACCAAGGTATCAATCCAGTAGGAGGCTCCTCAAAAGTCCCACGCACCTACACAAACAAACAAAGAACTCGCAACCAACGCAATAAAGGGGTTGTCAATCCCTTCACGGCCACTTCATGTAAAGTGAGATCTAATAGAGATAGTATGATAAGATAAATATATTTTTGGTATTTTATAGTATAGATGCAAAAAGTAAAGATGCAAATAAAAGTAGATTGGAAGCAAATATGATAAGAGATAGACCCGGGGGCCATTGGTTTCACTTATGGCTTCTCTCAAGATAGCATAAGTATTATGGTGGGTGAACAAATTATTGTTGAGCAATTGATAGAAAAGCGAATAATTATGAGATTATCTAGGCATGATCATGTATATAGGCATCACGTCCGTGACAAGTAGACCGACTCCTGCCTGCATCTACTACTATTACTCCACACATCGACCGACTCCTTCCTGCATCTAGAGTATTAAGTTCATAAGAACAGAGTAATGCCTTAAGCAAGATGACATGATGTAGAGGGATAAACTCAAGCAATATGATATAAACCCCATCTTTTTATCCTCGATGGCAACAATACAATATGTGCCTTGATGCCCTAACATCCTTTGGGAAAGGACACCGCAAGATTGAACCCAAAGCTAAGCACTTCTCCCATGGCAAGAAAGATCAATCTAGTAGGCCAAACCAAACTGATAATTCGAAGAGACTTGCAAAGATAACTCAATCATACATAAAAGAATTCAGAGAAGATTCAAATATTATTCATAGATAAACTTGATCATAAACCCGCAATTCATCGGATCTCGACAAACACACCGCAAAAAGAGTTTACATCGAATAGATCTCCACAAGAGAGGGGTAGAACCTTGTATTGAGATCCAAAAAGAGAGAAGAAGCCATCTAGCTAATAACTATGGACCCGAAGGTCTGTGGTAAACTACTCACAACTCATTGGAGGGGCTATGGTGTTGATGTAGAAGCCCTCCATGGTCGATTCCCCCTCCGGCGGAGTGCCGGTGAAGGCTCCAAGATGGGATCTCGCAGATACAGAAGGTTACGGCGGTGGAAATTGTGTTTCGTTGGCTCCCTGGATGTTTTCGGGGTACATAGGCTTATATAGGAGGAAGAAGTACGTCGGTGGCCGCTCGAGGGGCCCACGAGACAGGGGGGCGCGCCCTCCTATCTCGTGGAGGCCTCGGCTGCTTCTTGACTTGCACTCCAAGTCCTCTGGATCACGTTCTTTCCAAAAATCACACTCCCGAAGGTTTCATTCCGTTTGGACTCCGTTTGATATTTCTTTTCTTCGAAATACTGAAATAGGCAAAAAAAAAACAGCAATATGGGTTGGGCCTCCGGTTAGTAGGTTAGTCCCAAAAATGATATAAATGTGTAAAATAAAGCCCATAAACATCCAAAAAGGGGTAATATAATAGCATGGAACAATAAAAAATTATAGATACGTTGGAGACGTACCAGAGCGTTACATCTATCTGCTTAGGCTTTCCAACTTTTAAGATTTGATTAATTCTTTAGAAGTTCGTATAGATCTAGAAGTATTTGGTTTTGTTGGTCAAATCCATTGCCTGTCTATCCTTATTTATTTTGTTTTTCGAACAAGATATCAGATCACCTACATTCATTATTCTTGATTACAGTCTCATACTAAAGTAGTCTAAAATGGTCTGAATAGTTGTAGTAATTCAGAAATATTTTCAGTGTAGTTCTTATTTGGTTTCTAGGCATAGAATTTACTTCAAAATCTTGATCTTTATTTGGTTATTAAGGCTCTAGAATAAAACAGACCAATGATATATATACAAACAAACACAATAGGAGTTAACTGGTACCTAGCTTTTGAAACCTCTGATATATACAAAATATTATTTGAGTAGAACAGGAGAGATGCAATCTTATGGATATTTCCGCATTTGTAAGAAACTTTCCATCTTGGCAAAAGGTCTTAACTAGCCATGTGTAGGACTCGGCCATGCTGCCTTCCAAATGATTAGTCATTGGTGTTTTCTTATGTTCCTGTTAGTCTAAGTGCATCAGATAAGTACACTGTTATGTTGAAAAAAGGAAAGAGACTACTCTTTTGTTACTTACAGTACAGATATATGCTATAACATATTACCTTTATGCTCTCGATTTCAGTATACACCTGCGAACAAGTGAGTTGGTAATATCAATGCCTAAGAATTACTTTGTTTGCCATTTTAATCGTTACATCAGAGAGCAATGGATATAGAAGAAATATGTAAACAGTTGTCCCTAGAAGAAATATGCAACAACTTATTCAGGTTACTTAATTAATAATGCCTCTATATCATTACATACACATCTTGAATGTGCCTTTTGAGAGTGAGCTTCTATCAAGATTACCTCACACTTATCTTATATGCCATTCCAACTATCTGCTGCGATGAGAGCAAGGGACATATAAGAAATCTCCAGGCAGCTTCGCTTAGATGCATCATCTTCTGCTAGGACCTAGGAGTCAGCTTGAAGAACGTCCTTCTCAGGTTAATTCTTTACAGAGAACCTCCTGCACTATAACTTTGGTTTAACCTATCGATAATGCCCATGAGTATATTCTTAGTGTATGTTTGACCAAATTGTTTTAACTTTCGTTGTTCCTATGCTTCAGGAGACTGCAACTGACATCCTGGATGGTGAATAACCAAATTTGTGGACAAAGACAAAGAGTTCATCGCAAGGGGTGGTGTTTAGGATATATATATATACACAACAGAGGAAACTTTCTTTTGTACAAAACCAAATTATATGATGTAATTGACCACAATTTCTAAGAAATGTTCATCGTGTATTAAGTACATTTTATTGTGTCACTTTTTTTTGAGGGGTAGCTTTATTCATCAAACACCACAAAGTGTGCAATAGAGTTCATCAAACCAGGCTTTATTGTGTCACCTATATTTATCTTCTTTTTTACTGTGTCGCCTATGTTTACCTTCTTTTTAGCGTAAGCTATTTGGACTTTCTAATTGCAGGCTCAGTTATTTGATCCACCAATGCTCTAATTTGTTGCATAATTACATTAAGCAACTATTTACATTTCATTCTTTGTTTGATTTTTTTTAAACTTATGCCTCTGTGTTCCTGAATAACATAAGAAATTATGCATGCTCAAGTATATATTTTGAAAGACAAGTCTATTATTTTTTATAAAAGTAGTTACAATTCGTGCCCTATGTGATTGCTCAAGCGTATAGTTATTAACAAATGCAAATATTTTCAAAGTGTTCATGGTTTTAAATGGCCCTCTGCGCCATTTGGCGCAATGGGTCATCTAGAGAGCTCGCCACTTGGAAGCCCTTGTCATGCATAGAGCTGCCTCCGCACATCCCGATTGTGGGGATTGATGAGGCAGAGAAAAGCATACCAGTATATTGCAATTTCAAAATTTAGAAAAACGAGAAAGATGCCTAAACGGACAACCTACAGATTTGTAGTTAACATTTAGCACTACATGTTGCCACTGGGTCATTTTTCCATTTAATGTTCTTATATAAATTTTTCTTTTCAAACTCGGATTTCTCAGCGCGATAACCATATTTTCAACTAAAAAAAGCTTCCTTAACTGTCTATACACGTTATGCAAATATGGTTTGTTTTTCACACTCAGATTTCTCGGGGTGATAAACATATTTTCAATATAGCATGATCTAGCACATGTGCTTTCTACTACCAGTATTGAATATGTTTTTTTGCAAAATGAAACTATTTTCATCGACAACATGTCTTTAGCGAGTCTCTGCGCCATTTGGCGCAACTGGTCAACTAGTTTACTTTTATGTTGAGTCATCATCCTCTTATTAAAAAGCACCCGATGGAGAGCACCGCTGTCATTTGCATGCATTACTATTAATTTATATTGAGTATGACTATGATGGGATCTCTTTTACCATGAATTACAATGTCTAGTCAATCCTTGATCTGCAGAGGTGCTCTGCATTTATGTTTTGCGGTCTCGGAAAGGGCTAGCGAGATACCATCTTGTTATATCATATTATGATTGTTTTGAGTAAGTGTTGTCATCCGAGATTTAATATTGCTTGCTAGTTGATTATGCCATTGATATGAGTAAACATGAGACCTAAGTGTTATTGTGAATATGGTTAGTTCATAATCTTTGCTGAAAACTTGAATGCTGGCTTTACATATTTACAACAACAAGAGCAAACAGAGTTTGTAAAAGTTTTTCTTTATCACTTTCAGTTTGTCAACTGAATTGCTTGAGGACAAGCAAAGGGTTAAGCTTGGCGGAGTTGATACGTCTCCGTTGTATCTACTTTTCCAAACACTTTTGCCCTTGTTTTGGACTCTAGTACATGATTTGAATGGAACTAACCCGGACTGATGTTGTTTTTAGCAGAACTGCCATAGTGTTATTTTTGTGTAGAAATAAAAGTTCTTGGAATGACCTGAAAATCCACGGAGCAACTTTTTGGAATTAATAAAAAATATTGGCGAAAGAATCAACGTCAGGGGGCCCACACCCTGTCCATGAGGGTGCCCCCCCCCCTAGAGCGCGCCCCCTACCTCGTGGGCCCCGTGATGCTCCACCGACCTCAACTCCAACTCCATATATTCACGTTCGGGGAGAAAAAAAATCAGAGAGAAGGATTCATCTCATTTTACGATACGGAGCCGCCGCCAAGCCCTAAACTCTCTCGAGAGGGCTGATTTGGAGTCCGTTCGGGCTCCGTAGAGGGGAATCTGTCGCCGTCGTCATCATCAACCTTCCTCCATCACCAATTTCATGATGCTCACCGCCATGCATGAGTAATTCCATCGTAGGTTTGATGGACAGTGATGGGTTGGATGAGATTTACCATGTAATCGAGTTAGTTTTGTTAGGGTTTGATCCCTAGTATCCATTATGTTCTGAGATTGATGTTGCTATGACTTTGCTATGCTTAATGCTTGTCATTAGGGCCCGAGTCATGATTTCAGATATGAACCTATTATGTTTTCATGAATATATGTGAGTTCTTGATCCTATCTTGCAAGTCTACAGTCACCTATTATGTGTTATGATCCGACAACCCCGCGGTGACAATAATCGGGACCACTCTCGGTGATGATCGTAGTTTGAGGAGTTCATGTATTCACTAAGTGTTAATACTTTGGTCCTGTACTCTATTAAAAGGAGGCCTTAATATCCCTTAGTTTCCAATAGGACCCTGCTGCACGGGAGAGTAGGACAAAACATGTCATGCAAGTTCTTTTCCATAAGCACGTATGACTATATTCGGAATACATGCCTACATTACATTGATGAACTGGAGCTAGTTCTGTGTAACCCTTTGTTATAACTATTACATGAGGAATCACATCCGACATAATTATCCATCACTGATCCAATGCCTACGAGCTGTTCACATATTGCTCTTTGCTTAGTTACTTTGTCATTGCCACTGTTACAATCACTACAAAACTGCTACTGTTACTTTTGCTACCATTACTGTTACTTCCATACTACTTTGCTACCAAATACTTTGCTGCAGATATTAAGTTATCCAGGTGTGGTTGAATTGACAACTCAACTGCTAATACTTGAGAATATTCTTTGGCTCCCCTTGTGTCGAATCAATAAATTTGGGTTGAATACTCTACCCTCGAAAACTGTTGCGATCCCCTATACTTGTGGGTTATCAGCAGTCTAGATTGGTTTTGAACCTCAGCTGCACAGAAACATTGAAGCTTATATGGATGACACTGTGGTCAAAACCAAGGACAGAGCAACTCTTATCCAGGATTTGGAGGAGACATTTGCAAATCTGCGCAAGATCAACTTGAAGCTCAACCTGGAGAAGTGCGTGTTTGGCGTTCCCTCCGGCAAGCTGGTTGGGTACTTTGTGTCCCACAGGGGGATCGAGGCTAATCCCGACAAGATTGAGGCCATTGAGCAGATTCAAGCGCCAAAGGAAAAATAGATGTGAGGCGCCTGACGGGATGTGTTTCCACGCTATGTAGATTCATCTCCAAGTCTGCCGAGTGTGCCCTGCCATTCTTCAAAATTTTGAAGAAGGCAGGTCCTATGAAGTGGACCCCAGAAGCAGATATAGCATTGCAAGAATTGAAGGCCTACCTGTCCTCAGTGCCTACCTTGGTTGCTCCCAAACCCTAGGAGTCATTGCTACTATACTTAGCGGCAACCAACCAAGTGGTCAGTGAAGCCTTGGTAGCACAACGAGAAGTGGATGAGGTAGAGAGTGAGCAGAGACCTGCAAAGTCAGACAAGGATTAGGGCAGCAGTGAGCATGACAACAAGGACAACCCTAGGGACGTGGCGAGGAAGAAAGTGGTGCAGCGCCCAGTGTACTTCGTCTGCTACTTGTTACAGGAGGCTAGATCGAGGTACTCTGGCGTGCAAAAGTTGATTTTTGGTCTCATCATGGCCTCAAGGAAACTATGCCACTACTTCCAAGACCATGACATCACAGTTGTCACTCATTTCCATTGCAATGGATACTCCGAAACCCTGAGGCTACCGGCAGAATAGTGGAGTGGGCTTTGGAGCTATCTAGATTTTGAGCTATCTAACTTTGGTTTGAAGTTTGAAAGCACATCAACTATCTAGAGCAGGGCGCTGGCAGAGTTTATTGCAGAATGGACGCCAACCCCCGATGAGGAAGTGACAGAGACAATTATCCCCGGCAAGGAATCGCCCCAAGAATGGATTATGTATTTTGATGGTGCCTTTTCCCTACAAGGTGCAGGGGCTGGCGTGCTTCTTGTTGCCCCCTCCGGGGAGCACTTGAAGCAATGTTCAGGAAATCGGTAATCGGTAACTGCTCGGTCAACTAGGGAGTAGGGATTAATCGTGAATCGGTCAATTAATCGGAATTAATCGGTCGAGCATTAATCGGTCAATTTTTTTATAAATCTTAGAATCCCGGTGTTGAGACCGGATTTTGGCCACGCAAAAATTTATTTAAATGGCCTGGAATGAGTAAGTACCTATTATGAAAACCGAATTGTTGTATGAGTGTACGTGTGTATGACAACAATGTCTGTAAAATATGATATATTCAACAAGTATGGCAACAATCATTATGTGCTACATCTCTAAGACTTGTAATAACTTAATAACAAATAACCATAGTTCTTGAATTTCCATAACATAACAAGGTCCACAAGTATGTATCACATGACATAGCAAGGCCCACAAGTATCGTGTATGTATGATATGACAAGATAACATAACAAGGTCCACAAGTATGTATTATAGTATGACATAGCAAGGTCCACAAGTGACAATTCAAAACAGCCACAAAACACAAATCATAGTTCTTGACTTCTTGCATAAGTGTGTAACATAACAAGGTCCTCAACCATAAAACACAAGTAAATATAGTTCATGGATTCTTGCAATCTTGCATAGTTGCATTGCATGACAAGTTGAGAACTCAAAGTAGGAAAATACCAAATAGCACACATAGACAAAGTTATCCTTCTCCCACAAGGCCACAACCAAAATAAATTACTAGGTAAATACTAAATAGCAAGGCAAAAAGAATTAAGGTTGTGTTATGTCCTCGTCCTCATCCTCCTCCTCATTTGTTTCAATCATCTCATCATTGTCTGACTCAAATTCTATCTCCTCTTCCAAAGCAATCTCATTTTCTGAATCTTCATCGGCAACAAATTCTTCAACTTCATGGAATTTCATACATACAATTCTACATGCAATTAAGCCATCAAACAACATGAAATTAATAAATTAAAATTCAACATAGTACTACAACTGTAACAATCCTACACAACAATCATTTGGATCATCAATTCTTCATTCATTTAAGCGGGTGCTATTATTGCTTGTGTGTTGCTGCCCTTCTTCAACATGAAACAACAAACAATGAAGATTGAAGAGGCAGCAACAAGTGCTCTCTGCTATGTCTTTGTCTTTGCTGCCCTTCTCATCCAAGATGGTCGCGCGTGAAGAGGTAGGAAGGAGAGGCCGGAGAGGGAGGGGAGGTCACCTGCTTGCTGCTGCCCTGGTCGACGGCCACGAGGTATGCGGGAGGAGGGGAGGCGGGAAAGGAAGGGCCAACGTTGGTCGGCGGCGGGGGAACGACGGGTGCAGGGGCGATGAGAGGCTACAGAGCCACAGAGGCACGAGTGAGGAGGGGGGACGGGGTAGACGTGGGAGGAGGGGGATCCGGCGAGGAGAGACGGGAGAGGGAGGGCCGGCCACGCCGTTGGCTGGCCAGTCTTGGGTGGGTGGGTAGTGTGGCGGCTGCTGGGGTGGGGAGGACGGGTGGATGCGGGAGGAGGAGCAGCGAGGAGAGGAGGAAGAGTGAGGTCCGCCACGCCGTTATCGGCGGCCAGCGGCAACAAGGTGAAAGTGCGGCGGCGCTGGTAGGTAGTGCGGCGCACGGGGTGGGATACTGCCAAACTTAACACGAGCCACGGGTGAGGATTGATATTTTACTTTTTACAGTATGCCCCCTGTGAGTCCCGCGATTAATCGGTCTGCGAGGGATTAATCGGTTGTTAGACGATTAATCGGCCGATTAATCCCCGTGCCGAATAACGCTGCCGAATACGTGTAATTTACAAGGTGCATGGCCGACTAGCGATTAATCGGCCGATTAATCGGCTACTCGGACGATTTTTTGAACAGTGACTTGAAGTATGTCATCCAAATGCATTTTGCCTGGGAAGAAGCAACCAACAATACAGGAGAGTATGAAGGGCTCTTTGCCGGGCTCAGGATTGCAACTGAATTGGGAATTAAGAAGCTGATCATTCGAGGAGATTCACAGCTGGTGGTGAGACAAGTCAACAAAGATTATCAAAGTCCATTGATGGAGGCATAAGCCGAGGAAGTGAAAAGATTGGAGGAGCACTTTGATGGATTGCAAACAGAGCACGTACCCCGTGCGGAAAACGTCATAGTTGATCATATATCAAAGTGTGCTGCGCAAAAGCTTCCTGTGGAACCAAGAACTTTTGTTCTCCATCTTACTCAGCCCTCCGTATCCCCAACAACAATGGCCCAGAAAAGGAGAAAGTTGGACACCAGTAAGCCTCTCCCGATAGAGACCCTGCCGGAAACAACTCCTTACAGCCTGCCGAACCACCCCCACCAGCCGGGCCCATGGACCCCGCGTACGAGGCATGTGCTCCCATAGCAGAGGAGGTGCTGTTAGTCCTCGTTGCCGAGCCCCAGGCTCCAACTTCGGCAAGGCACATTGTCCGCTTACTCTAAACCGGAGAGCTTCTCGGCGACCAATACGAAGCTGAAAAGTAGCCCGGAGGGCCAGTATGTATCAGTTTGTCGATGACACTTAGTACAAAAGTAGGACCAATGGTGTGAAACTGAAGTACGTCTGCCGGGAAGAAGGAAAGGAACTGCTGGCTGAGATACACAAAGGAAAGTGCGGATCCCACATTGAGTCAAGGGCATTAGTTGGGAAAGCATTCCGGCAAGGATTCTATTGGCCCACAGCCCTCCAAGATGCGGTCGAGCTAGTCACCAAATTTGAAGCCTGCCGGTTCCATTCCAAGAAAACCCACCTGCCTGCCCAAGCTCTTCAGACAATCCCTCTCTCATGGCCATTTTCGGTCTGGGCCTCTGGTGGCTCGATATCCTTGGCTATAGGATCGAAAGTATGTCTAGAGGGGGGTGATTAGACTACTTGACCAAATAAAAACTTATCCTTTTCCCAATTTTAGTCATTGGCAGATTTTAGCTATCTTAACTCAAGTCAAGCAATCTTAACACAATTCAAGCAAGCATGCAAAGAGTATATGAGCAGCAGAAAGTAAAGCATGCAACTTGCAAGAATGTAAAGGGAAGGGTTTGGAGGATTCAAACGCAATTGGAGGCACTGATGTTTTTGTCGTGGTTCCGATAGGTGATGCTATCGTACATCCACGTTGGAAGTGTAGGTTTGTTCTGATGGCTCTCTCCACGAATGAAGAGGAGGTGGAGGGGTATATATAGCCTCCACACAAAATCTAACCGTTACACACAACTTTCCAAACTCGGTGGGACCGAATTGAGAAACTCGGTCGGACTGATTTAGCAAATCTAGTGACCGTTAGGATTTTCGGTGGGACCGACATGCAACTCGGTAAGACCGATATGGTTAGAGTTAGGGTATAACGTAATCTCGGTGAGACCGATTACACAAACTCGGTGAGACCGATTTTGGTAATAAGCTAACCAGAGAGTTGGCCAGGTAAACTCGGTGGGACCGGTTCGCTCATTTCGGTGGGACCGAAATGTTACGAAAAGGAAACAGGGAGTTTACATTGCAATCTCGGTGGGACTGATCGCTCATCTTGGTGGTACCGAAACGTTACGAAGGGAAACAGAGAGATTACAATCCCATCTCGGTGAGACCGAGATCCCTATCGGTGAGACCGATTTGCCTAGTGTTTGTGGCAGTGGCTATGACATCTGAACTCGGTGGCGTCGGGTAGAAAGAATCGGTAGGGCCGAGTTTGACTTTTGGTTTAGGTCATATGTGGATGTGAGAAAGTGGTTGAGGGTTTTGGAGCATATCACTAAGCACTGTGGAGCAAGAAACTCATTAAGCAACACCTCATCCCTCCTTGATAGTATTGCCTTTTCCTATAGACTCAATGTGATCTTGGATCACTAAAATATAAAATGTAGAGTCTTGAGCTTTTGAGCTTGAGCCAATCCTTTTATCCTTAGCATTTTGAGGGATCCACTTTTCTCATCCATGCCATGCCATTCATTGAGCTTTTCCTGAAATATTCATCTTGGAATGATGTGAGCTCAATGAGCTATATGTTTTTAGGAATTACCAAAACCACATAGGGATAGTTGCACTTTCAATCTCCCCCTTTTTGGTAATTGATGACAACATAGAGATCAAAGCTTTGACAAATGATAATAAGAGTGAAAAACATTGTCGCTTTGAGAAGTATGTGATAAGCAAGAGCTCCCCCTAAATTTGTGCATAGTTTAAGATTTGCTTTGGACTGCAAATGCACAAGGAGTTAGGCTCATGGGTTACTCTTCCATGTCACATACATCTTGGTGGAGCGCTCAAAATGATAATGATTGAATACATGCACTCATCACCAAGCAAAGTGAATGATCATCTAGAGATAAAAGGATAATGTCATCCAACAAGCATAAATGTAGCATATGATCAAACACATTATCATCCAGGTAACACACAGACATAAAGTATCTCAAACAAGCAAATAAAGTTCAACCACCAAAGCAAGAGAGAACAAAAAGCAACACTCTCTATCGAAGCCTATGTTCTATACATTTTTCTCCCCCTTTGGCAGCAAGTTACCAAAAAGTTCATAGAAAATGCATAGCACTAGATCAACTCTCAGGCTTGATCTTCAGGTGGTGGTGTAGAGATGGCTCCTTGGACAAAGACTTCAGTAGATGTGGATGGAGCTGGAGGTGTAAGTGTTGGAGCTGGTTGCACTGGAGCTGTACGAGCTGTAGCTGATGCAGATGAAGTGGCTCTGGTGTCTTTCACTAGAACTGCAGCTGATCTCTGAGCTCTAGGCACTCTGGCAAATGCATCAGTGGTTGTCTTGCCCTTCCTCTCCTGCATTTCATCCTGAAGCTGCTCAACAATAGACTGGATCTCAGTTACCTTCACATCCAAGTCATAGAACTTCTGCTCCATGATCCTCTCCAGGCTCTCCTGGTTTTGAGTCAAGGTGGCCAGCCCCTTCTCAATCCTCAGAGTGGATGCAATCAAGTAGCCTAGTTGATCTTGTTTGCTCTTCAGAAAGTACTGAGATGCCTCTTCCATTGTTGGCATCTTGGTAGCCTTCTTTGTCCTTGCCTTCTCCTTCTTTGCTTGAGCATGCACAGAAGATGGTTCATCTTCATCCATAACCACTTGGTTATCCTCAAAGTCTAGATAGATAGGCATGTGATCCTTGTCCAACAAGTATGTGCATGTGCCCATCTTGGAGTTAATCAGCTCCTGGATCTGTGGGGCATACCCACAACTTCTCTTCTGGTCAGCTGCTGTCCTCTTGATAGTCTCAACTATGAGGCTCATGACCTTGAACTTCTGTGGCACATCAAGTAAGTGTAGCAAGTTTATTGCATGACCTCTGATCATGTTGTGGTCACCTGACTTGGGCAAGAGAGTATGCCTGAGGATCCAGTTGAAGGTTGGCAGTCCTGACAAAAGGTAATGTATAGATCCAAACTTATGTGTCTCAACTGAAGCATCTGGGATCTCTTGTACATATGTGCCATAGTGTTATGATCCATCTTCTTCTTGGCATAGACATCCAAGTCATCTTCTTTCTCCTTAGGTGCATTGATCAGATTTGCCCATTCTTCAATTGTTGATTGGTACCTAGTACCTTCAGACATCCATACTATCCTGCCATCTGGATAGAAGTGTGCTGTGGAGTAGAATTGCATTATGAGCTCATCATTCCACTTTGTGAGCTTTTGCCCAACAAAGTCTGCAACTCCACAAGCACTAAAGCTGTCATACATACCAGGATAGTGTTTCTCATTCTCCTTCATGTAGGTCCAGTCCACCCACCTCATGTCACACACTATAGGCTTCTTGTCCAACAACACTGTCTCATAGAAATCCTGTTGTTCCTTAGTATGGAACCTGTAGTCAATAGGAGTCCTTCTCCTGATTGCATAAGGATCAGACAACATCCACTCTCTGAGGCATGCATCCTTTCTCAGCTTCATGTTCTTAGCCACAGGATGAGCATCATTATGATCTGGAATCTTTGGCTTCAACTTTCTCAAGACATGCTCTTCATCATCTTCCTCTTCAGCAACAGTTTCAGGCACTGGGGCCTTGTTCTTCTCAGCAGCAGATATGTTTCTGGTATTCCTCTTTGGTGCAATCGTGGGCTTGGAGGCAGCTCTGGGTGCTTCTTTGGGCTTTGATGATGCAGCCCCTGACCTAATAGAATCACCCATAAGCTTCTGAGCCTTGGATGTTGGTGCAGCAACCTCTTCTTCCTCTTCCTCTTCCATCATGGAAGGCTTTCCAAAAACTCTGGCCATGGTCTTCTTGACCCTTTCCTTCCTCTTCTTCCCTTCTGCAGCATGCTCTTTGGGTTGAGATTCCAAAGGTACTTGAGTAGAGGCTCTGGCTTTAGACATGGGATTTCTATTTGCAGGTACTTTGGTCTTCATACCAGGCTTAATGGCAGCAGCTGTGCCATACTCCTTTTTGAGCATTTTCTTCTTGGAAGTGGCCTCATCCTCAACTGCCAGATAGTCTTCATCCTCAGATTCTGAGGTTTTCTTCTTTTTGGCCCTGGTGGCAGCTTTGGGCAAGTTGCTTGGGGTACTCCTGCTACCATCATCAGAGGTGCTAGAGGGACTAGTACCCTCACTCATCTGAATTTGCTCCTATTCCCTGTTCTGGCTGTCACTCTGATCAGACATAGTGCAAACACTGACTACAGACCCTGTGAATAGATATAGATGAGATAGAGTGGATGAGCATCACAAAATACAGAGGTTTTTGCAAAAGAATGAGTCAAAAACTTAGTTTTAGTTTTCCATGTAAAGCATTTCGGATCAACCAATTTGCAAACTCGGTGATACCGAAGCAGCTTTTGGAACCTAAACTAGTGAACTCGGTCAGACCGAGTCACAGTTCGGTGGCACCGAGACTGCTAGGGTTTCACAAAGTCCTGAACTCGGTCACACTGATTTGCAATTCTCAGTCAGACCAAGAATCACTTGTGCAATGGCCTTAGCCGAATCGGTGGAACCGAGTTCTACAACTCGGTGGGTCTGAGATGGTTTCGGCAGAAACCTAACCCTAAATTTTCAATTCACCTCTAATCTATGGATTGTTTTGACTGTATAGAATAGTTTCAATCGTGGCAAGATTCATGATGAACACAATGTGCTAGGAATCGGACGGGGATAGCACAGTGATCGAGTCCATACCCTAGTTCGGCGATGAACTCGCTACGGCGGCAACGACGAGGATGTAGGACCTTGAGAAGAGGTGTCTAGAGGGGGGATGATTAGACACTAAGTACTAAAGTTGCAGTTTTTAAGTTTCTTTAAAGTTTGAGTGGAGTTTAGGCACAAGTTTAACATTCACAACATATAGCAAGCAAGCATGCAAAGAGTATATGAGCAGCGGAAAATAAAGCATACAACTTGCAAGAATGTAAAGGGAAGGGATTGGAGGATTCAAACGCAATTTGGAGACACGGATGTTTTTGGCGTGGTTCCGATAGGTGGTGCTATCGTACATCCATGTTGATGGAGACTTCAACCCATGAAGGGTAACGGTTGCGCGAGTCCATGGAGGGCTCCACCCCACCATGGCCGTCGCCCACGAAGGACTTGCCTCACTAGCGGTAGATCTTCATGAAGTAGGCGATCTCCTTGCCCTTACAAACTCCTTGGTTCAACTCCACAATCTTGTGGGAGGCTCCCAAGTGACACCTAGCCAATCTAGGAGACACCACTCTCCAAGAATTAACAAATGGTGCGTTGATGATGAACTCCTTGCTCTTGTGCTTCAAATGATAGTCTCCCCAACACTCAACTCTCTCTCATAGGATTTGGATCTGGTGGAAAGAGGGTTTGAGTGGAAAGCAACTTGGGGAAGGCTAGAGATCAAGATTCATATGGTAGGAATGGAATATCTTGGCCTCAACACATGAGTAGGTAGTTCTCTCTCGAAATAGGATCTTTGGAAGTGTAGGTTCAGTCTGATGGCTCTCTCCCTGAACGAAGAGGAGGTGGAGGGGTATATATAGCCTCCACACAAAATCTAACCGTTACACACAATCTACCAAACTCGGTGGGACCGAATCGTTAAACTCGGTCAGACCAATTTAGCAAATAATGTGACCGTTAGGGTTTTCGGTGGGACCAGAATGCAACTCGGTGGGACCGATTCAGTTAGGGTTAGGGCATAATGTAATCTCGGTAAGACCGATTACACAAACTCGGTGGGACCGATTTTGGTAATAAGCTTTCCAGAGAGTTGGTCAGGCAAACTCGGTTTGACCGATTATCAAACTCGGTGGGACCGATTTTGATAATAAGTTAACAAGAGAGTTTGCATTGTAATCTCGGTAGTACCGATTGCTCAAATTCGGTGAGACCGATTTTGATAATGGACATACAAAGAGATTACAATCCCATCTCGGTGAGACCGAGATCCCTATCGGTGAGACCGATTTGCCTAGGGTTTGTGGCAGTGGCTAAGACATCCAAACTCGGTGGCGCCGGATAGAAAGAATCAGTGGGGCCGAGTTTGACTTTAGGTTTAGGACATATGTGTGGAAGTGGGAAAGTAGTTGAGGGTATTTGGAGCATATCACTAAGCACTTTGAAGCAAGAGGCTCATTAAGCAACACCTCATTCCTCCTTGATAGTATTGGCTTTTCCTATACTCAATGTGATCTTGGATCACTAAAATGTAAAATGAAGAGTCTTGAGCTTGAAGCTTGAGCCAATCCTTTGTCCTTAGCATCTTGAAGTTGTTCCCACATCCTTTAGTCCATGCCACTCCATTGTTGAACTTATCTGAAACATACTAGATAAAAGTGTTAGTCCAACAAGAGATATGTTGTCATTAATTACCAAAACCACCTAGGGAGCACTTGTGCTTTCGGAGGATGATTTCCGTTGACGGCGGCGGAGACCAGCGATTGCAGGCGGCTGGAGACGAGGAGGATGATCCGGAGACCCTGGAGGCAGAGCGAGCTACGCGCGGGCGAAAGGGTTCGGAGAAAGTTTCCAAAGTTTTGCCCGTGGGTATATATAGCCCGACCCTGTCGGTGTGACCAAGTGGAAAAACTCAGTGGCACCAAGATGCATAACTGTTGACAGTTACAGCAACTTGGTGTGACCGAAAAGTTCAAACCGGTTGCATCAAGATTGAAAACCTAGATCGACTTAGTGATCTGGGTATGACCGAAATGGAAGAATCAGTCAGACCGAAACGCACAAAGAAGTTTTGGAAGTTTAAGTCTATGACGAATCAGGGACTCCGAGTGCTCCTCACACAGAGTGGTTCGAATCTGACTTGATCAAATTTTGTGATGTAGCATGAATAGAGTTTGAGACAAGAAAAGCATAGATAGCTAGAGAAGGTTCTTAGGCATTCTTGTCCATCCACTTGGCAAAAGAAAAGAAATAACCAATCAAAGCAACAAGTGGATGTCCTCGAATGAGTAAAATATGCAACCAACATGCTCACACAATAAAATGGCAAATGAAATATGTGGCAAAGCATGCACAACCAATTCTAGCATCTATCAAACAATTTGCGATGACTAGGTCATCAATATATGAGTAAATTGACTTAGGAGTCAAATGAGAACATTTGATCATAGGTCATACTCATCGTTTAAGCTCAAGTGGGGTTACCACTTTTACATAATGCATTGATGTGTTCACACCATTAGAGTTGCTTTGACTCAATTCTTAGAGTTAAGCTCCCCCCCAGATGTGAGATCCCCCCTTAGAGGGATGAGCTAACATTGGGTTTTGTCGATGATGACTTCAGGTAGGTGTTGAAGATGTGGATGCTCAATGTTGATGAAGATCATTTGGAGCAATCCTTTGGAGTGAGTTGGACTTTCAATACCTACACGGGTTAGTCCCACAAGGAACAAACAAGGATATCCATAGACATAGAGTGATGCACACATAAGATGATGTCTATGAAAGCATTAGGTTACCTAGTCCCTTGCCTTACCAACAAGAGGGTTTGTGACTCCTTGAACTAGTGCAAGATGTGGAAGTTGTTTGCACTTGTTGTTGCCAAAATGATATGAGTGAAATATGTTGGCGGAGTCACCCTCAAGAACTCTCTAGTTCTTATTCTTCGGGATCCACATCATCTTGATGGGAACCCTTGGAGTTGTAGTTGTACTTGATGAAGTAGAGCTTGATGTAGTCTTGGGAACCCACTTGACCAAGGCCTTAGGAGCTTCTTCAAATGCATCAATCTCCTCTTGAAGCTTGTCCTTGCCTTTTTGCTTGTGGTCTTGTGGTGGAAGATCATCTTGAGCTTGTGTTCCCTTCAAGGAAGTAGGATCATACTTCTCTTGTTGAGGAACAAACTTCGTCTTGGGGTATTGATCTTCTTCCCACTCAACTCCATTGGCATTGAACCTTCGTTCAAAACCAACACCTTGGTTCTTCCGGTGCCTTCCTTGCTTGCGTACAATTTCCTCAAATTGCTTACTCCCGGCAAGGCTCTTGTAAGAACCTTTCTCTATAATTCCCTTCAATAATCTATTTTCTTGTTCAAGTGTAACTTGGCTAAGAGAATCATTAGTGGAATCAAGAGAACTACTAGAAGTAACAACATTGGATTTAGCATGATTATTGTTACTACTAGAGGAAGAATCCTTCTTGTTCTTGTTAATAGACTTGACTTGAGGCATAAGTAGATAAGAGTAAACGCTTGGCAATGTAAGAAGAACTTTTCTTACGGAGATCATCATTGATTGCCTTTAAGAACTCATGCTCTTGCTCAAGGTTGAGCTTTTCAAAGCATAACTTCTCATGAGTCCTTAAAAGTTCTCGATGATCTTCTAAGATAGTTTCATGAGCTAACTTAAGAGTGTTTAGTTCTTTAGTTAGAAGCTCAATCTTCTCCTTATCATTGTCATTCGTTTTATCTTGATTAGCATGATTAATTGACGTTTCATCATAGTATTCATCACTAGAGTTGTCAACAAGTAAATCATCATCACCTAACAAGTCATCTTCATCACTATTGAAATCAACATACTGGGTGTGATACCTTTGGGCCTTTAGCCATGAAGCATCTTCCAAGTCCTTCATTTGGTGAATCAAATATGTCGTAGGAGTTGGTTGACACAAGTGCTAGACCGGCAACACCTTCATCTTGAGTATATTCAGAGTCAGAGTGATAGCTTCTCTCGGAGTGATTGTCGGAGTCGGAGCCGGATACCCATTCACCAACATGAGCTTGATATCTTCGTTTTGTGTAGCTCCTTGATGACTTGTCCTTCCTTTCCGAATCCTTGCTTCTCTGGGATGTTCTTCGTTCATAACGATCATCTCTACTCCTTCTCTCTCTTGGTGGTGATTCTTCTCTTCTACTTCTCCTCTTGGGTGATTCTTATTTTCTTTTGTAGGGTGCCGTACACTCATTGGAATAGTGTCCGGGTCTCCCACAATTGTAGCAATTGCACTCTCGACTAGAAGATCTTTTGTCATTGTAGGATCTTGACTTGGAGCTTCTCTCTTTACTTCTATTCTTGTAGAACTTGTTGAAGTTCATCACCATTAAGCTCAATTCTTCATTGAAGGTTTGTTTCTCACTTGATGATGTAGGGGCTTCACATGAGGCTTTGTAAGCACCACTTGACTTGTTGTGAAGTTCCTCCTTATCCTTGAGTGACATCTCATGAGCAACAATTCTTCCAATGACTTCTGTTGGCTTGAGACCTTTGTAATTGGGCATCATTTGGATCAATGTGCACACGGTATCATATTTTCCGTCCAAAGCTCTTAGGATCTTCTTGATGATGAATTTGTCGGTCATCTCTTCACTTCCTAAGCCGGCAATCTCATTTGTGATAAGAGCAAGCCTAGAGTACATTTCAGCGACACCTTCACCATCCTTCGTTTTGAACTTGTCAAGTTGACTTTGGAGCACATCCAACTTGGATTCCTTGACGGAGTCGGTACCTTCATGCATATCAATCAAAGTGTCCCAAATTTCCTTTGCATTCTCAAGACGGCTGATTTTGTTGAATTCTTCGGGGCACAATCCGCTGAAGAGGATATCACAAGCTTGAGCGTTGTATTGTAGCATCTTCAACTCTTCCGCGCTAGCTTCACGGTTCGGTTCTCTCCCATCAAAGAATTCACCTTGCAAGCCAATACACACATTAGCCCAAACGGCGGGGTTATGTCCAAGAATATACATTTTCATCTTATGCTTCCAACTAGCAAAATTAGTACCATCAAAGTAAGGACCTCTACGGTGATAATTTCCCTCGCTAGACGCCATACTCTCCTAGGTTGTGAAACCAAGGCTATGACCACCAAAATCTATGGGAATCAAAGCAAATGCAGATCAAAGCTCTGATACCACTTGTAGGATCGAAAGTATGTCTAGAGGGGGGTGATTAGACTACTTGACCAAATAAAAACTTATCATTTTCCCAATTTTAGTCTTTGGCAGATTTTAGCTATCTTAACTCAAGTCAAGCAATCTTGACGCAATTCAAGCAAGCATGCAAAGAGTATATGAGTAGCGGAAAGTAAAGCATGCAAATTGCAAGAATGTAAAGGGAAGGGTTTGGAGGATTCAAACGCAATTGGAGACACGGATGTTTTTGTCGTGGTTCCGATAGGTGGTGCTATCGTACATCCACGTTGATGGAGACTTCAACCCACGAAGGGTACCGGTTGCGCGAGTCCACGGAGGGCGCCACCCACGAAGGGTCCACGAAGAAGAAACCTTGTCTATCCCACCAAGTCCTTCGCCCACGAAGGACTTGCCTCACTAGCGGTAGATCTTCACGAAGTAGGCGATCTCCTTGCCCTTACAAACTCCTTGGTTGAACTCCACCATCTTGTCGGAGGCTCCCAAGTGACACCTAGCCAATCTAGGAGACACCACTCCCTAAGAAGTAACAAATGGTGTGTTGATGATGAACTCCTTGCTCTTGTGCTTCAAATGATAGTCTTCCCAACACTCAACTCTCTCTCACAGGATTTGGATTTGGTGGAAAGAAGATTTGAGTGGAAAGCAACTTGGGGAAGGCTAGAGATCAAGATTCATATGGTAGGAATGGAATATCTTGGCCTCAACACATGAGTAGGTGGTTCTCTCTCAGAAATAGCAAGTTGAAAGTGTAGGTTTGTTCTGATGGCTCTCTCCACGAATGAAGAGGGGGTGGAGGGGTATATATAGCCTCCACAAAAAATCTAACCATTACACACAACTTGCCAAACTCGGTGGGACCGAATTGAGAAACTTGGTCGGACCGATTCAGCAAATCTAGTGACCGTTAGGATTTTCGGTGGGACCGACATGCGACTCGGTAAGACCGATATGGTTCGCCAGGTAAACTCGGTGGGACCGGTTCGCTCATTTCGGTGGGACCGAAATGTTACAAAAAGGAAACAGGGAGTTTACATTGCAATCTCGGTGGGACCGATCGCTCATCTCGGTGGTACCGAAACGTTACGAAGGGAAACAGAGAGATTACAATTCCATCTCGGTGAGATCGAGATCCCTATCGGTGAGACCGATTTGCCTAGGGTTTGTGGAAGTGGCTGTGACATCTGAACTTGGTGGCGCCAGGTAGAAAGAATCGGTAGGGCCGAGTTTGACTTTTGATTTAGGTCATATGTGGATGTGAGAAAGTAGTTTAGGGTTTTGGAAGATATCACTAAGCACTGTGGAGCAAGAAACTCATTAAGCAACACCTCATCCCTCCTTGATAGTATTGGCTTTTCCTATAGACTCAATGTGATCTTGGGTCACTAAAATATAAAATGTAGAGTCTTGAGCTTTTGAGATTGAGCCAATCCTTTTATCCTTAGCATTTTGAGGGATCCACTTTTCTCATCCATGCCATGCCATTCATTGAGCTTTTCCTGAAATATTCATCTTGGAATGATGTTAGCTCAATGAGCTATATGTTGTTAGGAATTACCAAAACCACCTAGGGATAGTTGCACTTTCATTGGCCCCTTCCCCCAGGCAACCGGGGCTTTGAATTCTTGTTCGTTGCCATCAAAAAGTTTACAAAGTGGCCGGAAGTGACTGTCGTGAGAAAGGTGACTACTCAGTCAACTATCAAGTTCTTGAAAGATCTGGTGCGCCGTTTTGGAGTTCCGGGAAGGATCATCACCGACAACGGCACCCAGTTCACGAGCCGCACCTTCATGCAATATGTTCATGCCCTCGGATGCAAGATCTCATTCATCTCTGTGGCACACCCTCGGAGCAATGGACAAGCTGAGAGGGCGGACGCTGAAGTGCTACGTGGACTCAAGACAGGAACCTTTGATACGTTGCAGAGGCAAGGTAGGTGGTGGATCGAGGAGCTATCAGTAGTTCTCTGGTCCCTCTGAATGACACCAAACCGAGCTACCAGGCAGACTCCCTTCTCCCTGGTCTACGGGGCAGAAGCAGTCATCCCCACGGAACTCATTTCCGGGTCACCTCGAGTGCTTGCCTATGATGAAGTAGTGCAAGATCAGCACTGGCGTGATGACGCTATGCTACTCGAGGAGAACCGTCTCCGGGCTGCAACGCGTGCTACATGCTATCAGCAAGCCATGCGTCGCTATCATAGCCGCAGGGTTCATGCCCGGTGTTTTGAGGAAGGTGACCTTGTCCTTAGGCGCGTTCAGTCTGCCAAGGGTACAAACAAGTTGTCATCAAAGTGGGAAGGCCCTTATTGGGTAGTACGAGTCACCAGACCTGGCGCAGTCCGTCTAGAGACCGGAGATGGCACTTGAGCATCTCCGCAAGTTCTACACGTAAGGCGCGGCTGTCGGACCCTGCCCGGCAGCCACCCATTTGTACAGGCCTTGCCTCAGTTGCATGTAACACCTTGTACAAAGCCGGGGTGATGACCCCGTGCAAGAGAAAATAAAGAAGCACTGGGGGGGGGGGGCGGGGGCGACCAAGATTGCATGCATGCATGAGCATTCCAAGATCATTGCATAAGCATTTCATGAGCATTTGCATATGCATATAGATAGGATCGCATCCTGCATTTATTCGCATCTGCATGAAGTTGCAGGTTCTCGCCGTGAACTTCGCTTCAACAAGGAGTTGAGAAGATTGCTCGACACTGCGATCCCCGGCAAGACAAACAGATAAGTTCTACCTCTTGTCCATTCGTGTTCTGTAAGCTATAACTTATGCATTAGAAAACCTCGCCAATCTTTTTAAACTTTGGTGCTCCCATCCCTGACTCGAACGTTGCTTCGGCCAGAATGGTCGCTATGGCCTTTGGTGAAAGGAAGTTGGCGGGGGGCTAGTCTTTGTTTGTAACCCGGCAGATGTGGCCCTCCGACAGACAAAAAGGGTGCCGGCAAGACAGCCTGCCGGGAAAAGCTCGTTTATTTACATTAAAGGGGCATCTCGCCTCTGCATGGACATATACATGCATGGGTTCCCAACAAGGTTTATCTTTTTCACTAACATGCTGATACAAGTAGTAGCATTATAGAACACAAACATGGACTCGAGAGGTTACATTATTTGAATTAAAATCTGGCAAGCGCCTACAGGTTTAAGATTGAAAAAAGATAAGTGCCCCGTAATGCCTTTGCCCCTGTCTATGTCCTCCAGGGAATGGTCAAAGGAGCGGGTGGCGAACCGAGCTGGGATTCGGTGCCTCCCCAGGATCAGGATGACGCCGCTTCCCAGCAAGGAGGAAGAAATCGAGGGGGGCAGACCCGGATGGTGACATTGTCGGAGGACCAAATGGAAGACACGGAGTCACCGGCAAACACGACTCATCGAAACGGTCGCCCCTGTTCTTCACGCGTCGTGGGTTGCCACCGCGGTCCGCATCACTACCACCCGAAGACCTCAGATCATCAGCCACACCGAATGCCGTGCTCTCTGGCTTACCCCACAGAGAGCATGGTCATCCCCAATGGCTTCGATGTCAGAAATCACTTCACGTTCCGAAGACGTGTACGAAGACGAGAAGCCCTCCTCCGCAAACAAAGGATGACACCTGGAGGAGCTAAATCTTCCCTCACCAACGGCAGACCTCCCCCAAGGCTCTTCCTCAGCGTCGCGCAGGAGCAAAGAATGGGGAGCGACCGACTACCACACCCCACACCCACCGCAGGCCTTGGCATGGTGTCGTTCGCATCCCCTCCCACCAGAATCAAGGCTACGGGCGGCTCGACGACAAGCGCGGCGGAGTCGCCACCTCCAGCATTACCACCGCGCCGCGCGAGTATCCTCTCGACCACAAAAAGTTCTAGGCAAAACCCCTGGAGCAAGTCCTGGGCTCTCCCTTCCAACATATTCAAGACGAAGCAAGACGGAGGAGAAGAAGAGTGCGGATGAATGCCTCCACTCCTCCCAAGCTCTTCCTTTTATAGGCAAGAGGGGGGCTGGGGGCTGGTTCCGCAACGGGTAACCACCACCCTCCTCCACCAATTCAAGGAAGTCGGGCCCTCGCCATTATACTCTCCCGCACCACACGCCTCCATTACCTACCCCGCACGATGCAGCATACATGGCTAAGGATAAGGGTGTAGTGGGAAGAGTGAATTGGCAGTTTCTATGGTCGCGTTGCACAAGGAGCAGTCAACATGGCAGAGATCACACCGGCAATTTTTACCCAGGTTTGGGCCGCCGCGAGGCGTAAAACCCTACTCCTTCTTTTGGTGGATTGATGGTGGAAATGTGGTGGTGGAGCGCAGTACACTTGCCCGGCAAGGGTTGCCTCAGGGCGGCAGCGACTACGCGTGTATGGGGGTTTGAGTTATCCAACCTTCTAACCCTGTCTACGGTTGCCAAGGGCCTCCTTTTATAGATCAAGGGGTCACCACAATGGCAACGTAGTCATTATGCATTGATATGATAGCAAACAGTGCTATCATACCTAACTTTGTGGGCTGACAATGCGCATTTAATGCACCGCTCAACGTCACATCGTTGGTTGACTGGCAGGGCTTGCCGAGCTATCTTGCCAGCTTCACGCCTAATTGTTTGACACGCCACAAGACGGGTGCCATCCGTAGGCTTCTCCTATAGGGAGAGGCTGCCATGTGGCGAATGGCTGCCACTTAATCACTCTGCGTCTTGACACCACACTAATTGATGACGTGAGTTGTGGTGGAGTGGTTTTTGAGGTGATTTAGCCTCCGCAAGTCCCGGTAGACCCTGCCAGGACGCCTTTGTCACCTTCTTCTCAGGGTGGCCTCGCCCCTTGTCGGGCTTGCCTGCCCGGCAAAGGAGGCCTTTCTCTTGACGATATCTTGCTTCTCTGGCTTGGTCTTGGTCCCTCTGATCTGCTTGTTGGTCCTTTTTGAAGGAAATATGCCCTAGAGGCAATTATAAAGTTGTTATTTTATATTTTATTATTTATTATAAATGTTTATTATTCATGCTAGAATTTTATTAATCGGAAACTTGATACATGTGTGAATACATAGACAAAACAATGTGTCCCTAGTATGCCTCTACTAGACTAGCTCGTTGATTAAAGATGGTTAATTAAGTTTCCTAGCCATGGACATGAGTTGCCATTTGATAAACGGTATCACATCATTAGTGGAATGATGTGATGGACAAGACCCATCCATTAGCTTAGCATAATGATCGTTCAGTTTTATTGCTACTGCTTTCTTCACGTCAAATACATATTCCTCTGACTATGAGATTATGCAACTCCCGGACACCGGAGGAATGCCTTATGTGCTATCAAACGTCACAACGTAACTGGGTGATTATAAAGATGCTCTACAGGTATGTCCGAAGGTGTTTTTTTGGGTTGGCATAGATCAAGATTAGGATTTGTCACTCCAAGTAACGGAGAGGTATCTCTGGGCCCTCTCGGTAATGCACATCATATGATGCCTTGCAAGCAATGTGACTAATGAGTTAGATATGGGATGATGCACTACGGAACGAGTAAAGAGACTTGTCGGTAACGAGATTGAACTAGGTATGAGGATACTGACGATCGAATCTCGGGAAAGTAACATACCAATGACAAAGGGAATAACATATGTTGACATTGCGGTTCGACCGATAAAGATCTTCGTAGAATATGAGGGAACCAATATGAGCATCCAGGTTCCGCTATTGGTTATTGACCGGAGAGGTGTCTCTGTCGGATTTAGGGATCCGGCAACCCTTGAGAGGTTCAAACTCTGGGGTGCATGCGGAGATCTCAACCTGCCCAGCCTGCCTACTCGCGATCCTCCCTAGCCTAGCGCGTCGAGCTCACAGAGACACAAAGACACAGAGATTTATACTGGTTCGGGCTGCCGTTGGTGTAATACCCTAATCCAGTGTGGTGTGCTGGACTGCCTCGTGGGGCTATGGATGAACTAGTACAAGGATGAACAAGCCTCAGGAGGTGAGGTGTTCTAGAGCTGGTGTGGTGCTCGGGTGGAATCGATCTCCTTCCCCTATGGTGATGGCTAAGTCCTATATATAGCGGCCTTGGTCCTCTTCCCAAATATGAGCGGGAAGGGATTCCACAATGCACTACAAAAAAAATACACTTCTGTGATGATACGTGTTTGTCACAGTAGGTCACGTTTTTTGTCATGCATGTACATCCATGACGATTTTATGACAGACCAGTATAGTCATACCTGTGCTGTCGTAGAAGTGTTCCATGACATTACCAAAATTATCATCACAGAAGTGTCCACTTCCATGACGATAAATCGCGCATCACAGAAGTGCTTTCGTCAAGGGTGACCGACACGTGGAATCCACCGTAACGGAACACCGTTAAGCTATCGGGTCGGATTTTGTCCCATTAACAGCCCCGGCCAATGGGGATTTTCCACGTGTAAAATCATCATTGGCTGGAGGAAACACGTGTCGGCTCACCGTTGGGACAGATGTCATCCACTCATTGGACCCAAGGCGCCTATGATACGTCGACACGTGGCACGGCCCAACAAAGGCCCATTCCTATGAAAAGGCCGGCCCGTTTGACTTGGTCAAAAGTTGGCGGGTCGGCCCACGGAAAGCCTGTTAACGACCTATCCGCATATAGCCCATTTACAACCCGATAACCCAGGGCCCGTTATGCCCTATCCGAATTAGGCCCAGTAGCGTCATCTGGGCCGTCCAATATGATTCCAGCCCGTTTTAACTTCCGGCTCATGTGTGGCCCAAGACTTCTTTCGGCCCATATGAGGCCCTTTGTAACTCTTGGCCCATTAACGGCCCGTGGTGAAATCGCCCGTAATGAACAGTGTATCACTTTATACCCATTAACGGCCCATTATTCCACTGGGCCGTTTCTAGCCCAAGTTATCTTTCAGCCTTCTCAGGGCCCATTTATTCTTGGGCTCATTTGCAGCATTCGGTTACTTATGGCCCGTTACTGTCATTTTCTGCTTGTGGGCCAAATTCAGCCCGTCGTTACAGTCGGGCCGTTTGTGGACCGTTAATACGTTGGGCCATTTTCATGTGAAAAAAACCCGTTGGGCTGTTTTCATACAGTTATCAAATACGGCCAGTTATGGTCCATGAATAGTACGACCCATGATTGGCGAAACGATGATACGCCCCGTAGAAGGCCCATGGATCCTACGGCCCGTAGAAGGCCCATGGACCCTACGGCCCGTAGAAGGCCCATGGACCCTACGGCCCGTAGAAGGCCCACGGATCCTACGGCCCGTACAAAGGCCAATGGATCCTACGACCGTAGAAGGCCCATGGATCATACGGCTCGCAGGTGGCCCAGGGTTACAACAGTTTGTGTGTTGCCATGATTATTTTGGCCTAGTTACCAAAAATAGGCTATTGTGGCCAGTAGAAAAACACAGAAAAAGAACTGCAGTGACTACAAGAAAACAACTAAACAAGACAATGAGGAAATAAATAAGCAAGCAATTAACGCTATCCTATTACCGCTATTACACATATTACATCCACTGGGCATCAAAGTTCGCCACCAGTGCAAATATAGGGAACAAAGCAGCATATTACATACCTTTGGCCGTCAAAATTGGCCACCAAAGTGCAAATAAATGCGGCAGACAAAACAAGAGCATAACTGAAACAACTTCGTAAGAGCTCAAGAAACATTATCCCGGTATCCACCATGCGGCAATAAGCTTAGCAAGCTTATTAGCTTTGTCCTGCTTTGGTACAAAAATCCTCCAACGCTTGTTGTTGCACCGGAAAGTATGCATCCGAATGCTCCAGGACATCCAGCATCCTTCCGCTTCTTGTCACAAAGACAAATGATCGATGTCTTTCAGCTTCCGGTTGAGACTCAAGAAACCGAATTGATTCGCAAAGGAGTTTGAATAGCTTGTGAAAGCGGTAGTGGCCAAAGAATCTCTAACACTAAACCAAGACAGACTTTGGGGTTGTCTCACCGTCTTCAAGATAGTCTTCCTTAGCTGTTTTATCAGCTTTGTTGGAGACCAACAAGGATGTGTCACTATCCCTGAACCATATATCTGCTACTTTGGGGATTTCAGATGGGTACCATGGGTCTACATGTACAACAACACTATTGGCTCTATTGTGATGCTAGTAATATGCATGATATGAGAAGTCAATCAGATACACAATTGAAATAGAAATCAACAGAGCTATTGATAAGAGCAAACCTTTAAAGAAACATGCGTGAACATACTTCTTTGTGCCATTGGAGTTTTGATTGGATCCTTCAATTTAAAAATAAGTTCGTATGAGTAAATACAGTGATGCAAGAGCAAAGCAGTATGCACGATAGCAATCACAGTTAAAAAAGGCGTGCCTAGTCTCTGGGCGTTGGCGAAAGGCATTGCACATAACTACGCTTAATCTGCATAATCAAGCATAAGCATGCGCTTTGGTCAAGAAGCGCAAAGGCGGTGGCAAACGCACAATTAACGCCTAGCGCTTTTTGGAACTATGATAGCAATGGAATTTTAAATTAGAACAGTTGTTCTTCAGGTTTAGGCACTTGTTCTACATGAACAAAGTACAGTAAGACGCAAGAATATAGTACTTAAAAATAGAAAATGAGCTCATAGACCTTACCACATTCTTGGTTCAGACCAAGATAGTAACAAAGGCGTTCCCGGTCATCGCCCAAAGAATGTGTCTCAGGAGAACGTAAGGGAATTTGATGAGTTTCTTTGCGGTGAAGTACGTTTTCTTGTGTAATTCCGATATCGCCACCAAGCATTCTTGAAGATATCGTAAGTATTAGCACAAAGTTACCTCATTTTGAGTTTCCAAATCGGTCCTTCTCTATAGAGAAAATGGGAAAATTTGTCTGTATTATAACCATCATGGAGGTAGGATGTATGGGACAAAGCAAAGTAATTGTCATGAATAACATTACTTACACATAGCTCCTTGACAAACACCTGCAACTGGCATTTTCCTTCATCTTCAGTATAATATTTCTAAGATGGGAAGATACGCACAAACGATTTAAGAACATCAAATGCGATAGCTGCTAAACTACGACTAGCTGGTTGTGCTTCCTCCACAAGAATAGGCGTACTAACTGGTGGAGTTGGGGTTCGCCGTGGTAGTACTGGCCCTTTGGGCACTGGAGCTGCCTTACTAACTGCTCTTGTTTGGGATCTCTGTGGTGGAGATGGTGCTGTGTCAACAGGAACTGGGTTACTATCTGCTGGGATTGGGGTTAGATTGGGTGAAGCTGGTTTCTGTCCATCGTTGTAGGGGTACAATCTGTGAGAGTTTGGGTTATGTGTGGTAGGGTTGGTTCTTGTGCATGTACAACTGGGGTGCTATCTGCACCAAGAGGTAGCACTGTTTTATTTGAAGACCGTGTTTTTAATCTGCTGGATACTGGCATCACCCGCTCCAATTCAAATGGCTGATAAACAGGAAACATAGTTGAATGTACAGACATTGTATGACAGATAGATGCAATAGGTAGTGTGGAAAAAGGCATGAAATAGTTGACATGTATATTGTTTAACTAAAACGGATAGCATGAAATAATTTCACATATATGATGTCTATCTAAACTGGATAGCATAGCATAACATAATTCAAAGATATGATGAATAACTAAACAGGATCGCATGACATAATTCACCTACATGGTATCTAAGTAATCAGGATCGCATCATTTAATTCACATATGTGATTTATATGCTAAACAGAGGGCATTCGATATGATGTCTGAACTAAGAACATGGTGTTGAATATTGTGTATAAGAGTTCTAAACTATGCAATGCAAGACACCATATGCATGATATGAGCAGTATTACCGTGCCAAGTTTGAGCATACACCTCGGTGGGGGAATAGATGTCTTTGATTCCATCTCGAGGAGCTATCGATCCAACAAGAGATCCTGCTTCTCAGTAGTAATGCTCGCTCAAGGCCTTGTTTTCACTCCAGATTTTTCCATCTCCCACCCAAATGGCTGATTCACATGAGAGTAGTTTAATGTACAAACATTGTCGACAAATGGAAATGTAATGAAGAAAAGGATGGGCAAGATATCATTCAAATATATGATGCCTGGTTAAACAGGATGGCATTGCACATTTCACATATAGTATGACTGGCTAAAAGACATGAGATTGCATAATTCCCATATATGATATAGAAACTAAACAGTGGCATTACGTAACATGTATAAACTAAGCAGATGACATATATGATGTCAAAAGTAAGCAATCATAAGGCAACATATGCATGATATGACTAAAATCATCATGCCAAGGTAGAGCAAACACCTTGGGGGGTAAATAGGAGTGGTCAGCGGCGTCTGAATCCGCCTCAGAACAGATATCTTCCTCTAGATTACAATCTGGAGAGGGGTGGGGAGGGTTTTCCATTGAACCCACCATGGAGCGATGTCTGCATGACATTGTATTGCCGCGCAAAACTCTTCTCTTTTTCTCTACATGTTCAGCATGACTGTGTACAATATCTGACATGCATACGAAAAAAATATGGTGGGATTATGTAAGGAGAGCATGCAGAAATTTAGAGTGATGGTAACAACCAAGTGGATGGATCCAAAAATAATGATAGCAGGTTGATGATTGCTTTAATTTAATAAAAAGATAGATGATGATTTATTTACTATTTCTTCCCACCCAAGATGAACAACATAGGCATACCCTAGGTGAACCAGATATTAGACAGACACACTATTCATTGCTGCCTCGATATGTGCCCCACAACTAATTTAGAACTCAAGTTTGAACATTAATTTGGACCTGACTTGGGAGTCCAAGAGCTGAACAGGACGATAAAGTAGCAGGTAAGTTTAAGCAATGCATAACATAAGCAGAAACAAAAGAGTGTGACCTCTCTTGTGGACCCGTGTACTCCTCAGGTTCATCTGCTGAGTCGATGATGGTGATGCCGTTGCGGTGGGTGCCGGCGGCAGGGAAGGTGATTTGAGGCGGCAAAAGACGGTCAGGAGTCATGATGTCTGGTTTGGTGGATGCTTCTGTCGACGGATCATCTCAGGTGAGGTGGACGACGTCACAGGAGGAGCAGGACAAACCACACAAAGTTCCCTTCGACACCTACCTGTAACTGAAGTAATTCTGTAAGGGCTCATTTGGCTTGAATGATTCTAAAAACGCAGGGATAGGATAAACACCAGAATAGGATAGGAATGCACATGGTAAAAAGAGCATTTGTAAACACAAGATTTCTGTCAACTTGGGTGTTTGGTTTACAGGAATTGGAAGAGTAGCGGAATGCAAAGAAACATGGCCAAAATAAAGTGAAACCATATGAAAGCGTGTACAGTTAGAATGTTATTCTGCCACTCATGCACTTGGTCTTGTTTTCATGCATAGGATTTTGAAAAGTAGGTCCAGGTGGATGTTTTGCTTCATTCCTTTCAACAAAATGCATGAATAATTGAATAGTAGAGTGAGAAAATTCCCTATTGCTATGTTTTTCCATTGAACCAAAATAGCCCTAATGGATCGACGTGAACGTATAGTAATAAGCGATGCAACAAGTGTACAACCTCTTTGCCGTAGCCGTGTCGACCTCAGCATCATTGGGTTGGTTGCTAAAGCAGTTGAGGCAGAGGTGGTTGTCGGAGGTGTGGAGGAAGATCTCGAGGAATCAGAGACGGGCGGCGTCCAGGCACTTTGCTCTATTGTGATGGATCGTTCTGCCGTTGGAGCAGCTCCGTGAGCCAGAAGACGTCCAAGGTCAAGCGGACAAGACAAACATCATCAATCTCAAGTGGGATTCTAATAGCATCTCCAAAAGATGATGTAAAATAGATGTAAAATTTACATCACCAAAAACCACCTGACTACAACAGATGAGGTAAAAACTGTTAACTCTGAACTTAACTGTCGAAATTGAAATTTCATCAGGAATCTGAATGCTACTGTCGAAACTGAATGCAATGGTAGCAGAGAGGCACTTGACATGTAGTTTAGGAGGGCCTGTAGTTCATCTTCAACTCGCACTTCGAGCCGCCACCACCACCGGCCCGAACCCGCCCGGCCCAGGCGCCGCCTCGCCTCCCGAACAACTCCCCACGCCGCCCAGCCATCCCTCTAGGCCCCCGCCTCCACCCTGAACCCTAAGATAGATAGTGGGGTACCTCTCCAGTGAGCCCCCCGTCCCTCACGGTGGTTCTTACTTAACTCCGTGAGCCCCCCAACCCCTGAAAATTGATCGATCCAAAACTCGATTCACCAATCAAGTGTGGCTTAATCAGAGCAGAAAGCAGAAGACGAGCAAGGGGGAGAGAGCAAAGAAGAGCGGCGAAGCGAAGCGAGCGAGAGCCGGAGCAGCAGCAGCAGCAGCAGCGCGAGCGAGCGAGAGCTGGAGCAGCAGTAGAAGATCCGGCTGGTATTGATGCCGCCACGAAAGGGGCCTCGCAGTGGGGAGAGCCGCCATGGAGATGTCGCCCGTGGCGCCGGCTTCAAGGTAGATGCTCCATGGGGGTGCGGGATGGAGCACCATCGGCGCCGGGAGGTCGAGTTAAGGAGAAGGTGCGATGCGATGAGTGTACAACCTCTTTGGTGGTGCCGAGTAGGCCTCAGCTTTGTCCGAGGAGTCGGTGAGGATGCTACGGTTCCGATGGAGCAGGTTAAGGCGGCGCTGTGGGGATGGAGCAGCCGCGATAGACGAGGCGATCGTCGGAGCAGCTCCTTGGAGGTGGAGGACAGGGAGGCTGAACCGGGCGGACGACGAGATGGACGAAGGATCCTCATCCGGGAGGTGGACGAGGGACGCCGAGCTGTTATGTGGATGACGCTGTCGGAAAGAGGCTCCTACCGGGCAGCGGTGAGGTGGCGGACGAAGGAGGGTGGGGTTTCAGCTGGAGCGGAGAGGTTATGGCGGCTGGGATTTCGAATGGTGAAAAGGGGCGATGGGGAGCGGTGAAGCATGACTTAGGGACGCGCTTGTCCAAAATGTAGGGTGTGTTACAAAAGTACCCCCACCGATTTGAACTAGCGGCCCTTTCGGCTCAGGGTTAGAAGAGGGATTTCACGTGTCGGGATTTGGCTGGTGGAGGGAGTTTTCGCGCGCGTTGTAATTTCGGGATAGCAAGGCGCGGGTTGTGAAGGCGCCAATTTTGGGAGCACGATATCTGAATTTTCGGATATAACAAGACGCTGGTTGAATTTTAGGGACAAGGCTAACGTGTAGTAATATTGTACTTGTACGTACCAAATCAATTCGGACTTCCCTCAACCAAAAAGAAAACAAAAAATAAAACTATTCACACCACACAAAGAGAGTCTTGCCCCGTTTTACTATACAAATGCTATTCAAAGCTACTCCCTCCTTCCATCTATATAGGGCCTAATGCGTTTTTCGATGCTAACTTTGACCAAATATTAGAGCAATAATATGTGACATGCAACTTACACAAAGCACACCGTTAAATTCGTCTGTGAAAGGTTCTTTCAATGATATAATTTTCACATTGTGCATGTCATGTACTATTAATCTTGTCAATAGTCAAAGGCGGTCTTAGAAATCTCATTACGCCCTATATAGATGGAAGGAGGGAGTATGAATCCATGTTATGTCCGATTAAATTTTTCGCTTGTCAGATAATGCATATAACCTACTCATACCAACATTTTAGTGCATTCCAAATGTCTATACTACCGCTGCAATTCGAAGTAAATTTGAATTCGTGTCTCTATTTCAATAAGAATCTACAATCATGATTGTTGCCAACTTCAACCATCATTCATGTATTACGTTAATAACACACTACATGATTACTATAGAGATAGATATGAACTATGTGTACTACATGAACTCGAATTCTATTTTTGAATACACTTGATGTTGATTCCAAATAATAGTACATTTGATGTACTAACTATATATTCATAATCTAAACCATGTTCCATACGCATACACCGTGTTTATCACACAAAGTATAGTGCCCCGCCCCCTACATTATGACAAGTATTTAGACCTGAGCTGCAAAAGCCACACATTAGCCCAAATTATAATCAATGTTCTATGTATTATATGTAGTACTAGCAAGATGCCCATGCGCTCCACAGAACATCAACATGATCAAGGGGCCTAATTTGCAAATATGGAGAGGGGTGTGGGTATCTTTTTTCAAACTTGCCATAGTTTCCTTCCTATCCGCCAGATATAAATCGGACGGCCTATATTGCAGGATGGCAGGCACACCATCATCAACAACTCCATTTTTTTATAAGAGTAGAGATAAAATATATTATATGTAGTATAACATGTTCATAACCACACCATGTGTCGGGGAGGCTGATCGTACCCACGGACACCTATGGGACCGGAAGCCCGGGTCCCTTTCGGTTCGGTGGGGGGCTGGAGACTGCACGAAGAGCAGATCGAGGCGATGCACACGAAGCAAGTTTACCCAGCTTCGAGCTCTCCGGAGAGATAATACTCCTATCGCTGCTTGTCTCCTGATTGTATTGTGTTCTTGCTAGGGAGCAAGGAGACCTACAAAACCTAGCCTCGAGTGTCTCCTGGTTTCGAATGAGCTGAAACCGGACCAAATAACGAACTCCTTCTACGCTAAGCGCATGGGCCTCCTTTTATAGGTTCAAAGGGGTCACCACAGGTGGCAACGTAGATGAGGGTACAAATGGAAAAACAGTAGAAGTTGGTACACCTACTTGTACAAAGGTACAGGTATCATACCTAACCCCGACGGCAGGGACAAGGGCAATAAATGCCCGCCTAAGTCTCCCAAACAAGTGCAAAAAGTGGTCGTCATTACGGGTGCCACCGTCCGCCACGATGGCTTATCCTGTCAGGCCACATCGCTGCTCTCCACACGCTGCACAGCCTCTCAACACGCCGCTTGGAATGGTCCCATGGCGCACATCGCTGGCGGGTGAGCTGGAGCGAGATGAAGAGAGGTGGTATTCGACCCGCAAGTGACTTGCCGAAGCTGAATCCTTGTCGCTACCGGAGGCTTGTCGCCTCTCGGCCTTCCCGCAAGCTCCTCTTGCCGGGTCTTATCTTCAAGGTGCGTCTTAGATGTATTCCGGCAAGCTCCTCTTGCCGGGCCTTGTTTCCTTGACTTAAAAACACTTTGTTCTTGAATGGCTCCAATGGAGCCATAGGGAATCTTATTTGGCGATCCTCTCGGCAAGCCTTGCCGCTGGGTGCTAATCGCTGCGGCACGAAGTTCGACATACTAGGGTACCCCTACCTAGTACACCGACAGGAGCCCCCGGCTCGGCTTACACACGGTGCCGAAAGCTGTTGGGCCAGTGCCCAAACAGTGCATCGGGCACACGCTGCTCAAATCACGCCACATTTACCCCGGACCCACCACGCCCCTCATTTAACCAATGCACGCCGCTTCTAACGCGCGCGTCGTGGGGAGAGATCGTGGGCAGATCATGGGGAAGTTTTTATCCGGAAAGGGCGAAACGTCCGCCTCCTTCTTTATAAGCAAAGTGGAAACAGGGTATTCCGCTCCTCGCCATTTGCCGCTTGATCTCGAAAAACCACTTTCGCCCCCTTCTTCTTCCGGTCGGAAGAGAGCAAAGTTCGCCCCCATCGCCACCAAGCATTCATCAACGCCTGGCCGGGCTTCCACCGCCTCCGCCATGGCTCCGAAGGCGACAAGGGGAAGGGCGTGAAGTCGGCCGAGGCGTTAGCGGCTCAGCGGCTGGGCCGCAAGGAGCGGGCCCTCTTCGACTTCAGCTCGACGCAAAGGAGCGCGGAGGGTACTACCTTCTTCGTCGACGGAGACGCGATGCGACTCACAAGACGAGGGTGATCTCCGCCGCTGCATCTCGAGAAGGTTTCTGCGGGCATCCCTTCTTCGCTTTTTCATCGCTCGCTTCGCCCTTTCTTTCCAATTCTTCTGCGTGACATCATGAACACATATGGCCTCCGCCTCCTTGACTTCAATTTCAACACCGCTCTCACCATGGCGTTTTCGCACACCTTTGCGAGAACTTTGTCGGAGTCCACCCAAATGTCGCCTCTTCCGCCACTTCTTCATGCCCCGCCAGAGAGAGAGGAGAGCCGCTTGTCGGAGGGATTGCTTGGGTCTCCGTGGATCGGCAAGAAAGAAGCTTACTTGGAAGGAGAGTCTCCGTGAGCAAGTGGGATGAGTGGAGAGGCAACTCGTGCTGGATTGTTGAGGAGAAACCCGCAGTTCCTTCATCGCCGTGGCGCCAAACCCCCAATAGTGCGCGGCAGCGATTGGAGTAACTTGGCTCCGGAGGATGCGCGAGGTTGCAGATTGCCGTGATTCGGATCTTGGCGCCTTAGGGCTTGCTTCTGACTTCCACCGTGAGGGCGCTAGCTGGCGCAGATTTCCTTCGCCGCATTGCTCCCTTTGCAGGAGAGGGGAGACCTGCTTGGGAGTTCCAAAATGCGGCAGACATTGGCGAGGCTGCGCCTCGAGCCTTAATCGGAACTTTTACCTGTCTTGGAGTTGACGGCGATGCTGCAGGAGCTATTCAAGCATGACCCCGAGCACCCTCAATGGTTTAGGGTTGCCGAGGGGGTCGCCCCTTGTGCAACAACTCGTCAGCTGGACTGCATCCGCGCGCCATGATGCCGCGTAGCGATTCCCATGGATCGCTCCAACTCCGGCAGAGCCCTCCGATGACATCGCGGCGACAGCTTCTTCGACAGCTTGAAGAAGTGCCTGGTCTGGACGACGAAAGCGTAAATGGCTCACCCGCGACACCACCCCACTCAAGAGATTGTACGACGATACAAGGTTGGAGGAGGCGGCGAGGCCGCCGCTGCCGGGCGCCTTTCGGGTTCACTGTGGAGGAGGCAGAGGCGCCGAGAGGCGGCAAGCCTTGCTGACGAGAGGAGCTTGCTGGGCGAGAGAGGAGCAGGCCGAGCCCGGTTGAGCTGAGCGAGCCATTGATGATGCTTCCCCCATCATCCAAAGCAGCTTGTCAAGAACGGAGCCCCTCGGCCCGCCTAAGGAGGCGCCTTTCGCAGGGCCGGAGATTTGTGACGAGACGCAGACGGGCCTCAGCCTCTCGATACTGCATGCATTTGTGCTCCACCAAGCTGCAGCATCAAGCCGCTGGAGCGCTCTACACCGCCGCGATACAATCGAGGCGGATCCTCCCAGTCAGCCGCTGCCACTCCCCGCCAAGCGATCAAGAGAACTCCACCTCCGCCTCTTCGCACCGGAGGCGAAGCCGAATTTGACCTCTCCGCTACCAGCCCGACGAGGAGGAAGAAAAGAGTAAGCTCTCATGTTGTGCTTGTATTTCTTCGATTTCATTGCTTCATCTTGAATCTGACTTGCTTCATTCTCGAAGTTTTTCTTTTTCGTGACGCTGGCCCAAAGAGCCCATCTAAAGGGCCAAGACTCCGTGGTTGTCGCCGAGGATGATCCCGCAGAGGTCGCAGAGGAAGCGCCGAGACCACCTTGCCGGACCCGCAACCTTTCCTCAGAGAGGCCCCCAAAGACAGCCCCCCAGCGTAAGTGTTGGGTTACTTTTTACCGTTAGGGCGTGCATGGGTGTTCCTTCTATGCCGAGCATATCCGACTTTGTCGACTTATGTAGGAGCAGAGCAGCCTCATCAAGAGGGTCTCGAAGCCGCCTCGAGATTCCATCTCGCTTCAACTACGCCGCCAAGGGAGAATTCCCCGCAAGGAACGCCTCCGCAAGGGATGCTTTCTCCGACAAGGGAAGCCTCCGACAAGGGGCAGCGCCATGATCCTCCTGAGTTGAGACCGCGCCACCGATCCCACCGCAGGTAATCCCTTGGCCGGTAAAATTTTCCTCTTGGGTTCTTCTGCTCGTTTTCTTTTTGAACATTTGCTTGACAGCTTGCTTTTTTCTTTGGATCGATCGCCGATCCATCTGCCGGGCAGAGCCGATGGAGAGTGAGGTTGCCGGCGAGGAGGACGCTACAAGGCAACATTGGCGACGCCGCCTCTATGGAAGAAGAGGTCACGCCGATGGATCCGGGCCGCCAAGAGGCCGCTGAGGCTACCGCCGCAAAGGCCGGGCGAGGGTTCTGGGCGATCGCATCGACGACTTCGAGGTCCGCAGGGAGCGCCAGCGCCACGCCGACCGGCCGATCCCTCCGCCACCGATGCAGCTGCCAGTTCGGAAGAGTTTCAGCCCACGCCATTCTCAAGGCCGGCGACGGGGTCTTCATCAAGCTTCCTCGGGCGCCGAAGTTCTGTACGCGCCACGAAGGGGAGACTCTTCAACGGAGAGCTGCCGGGCCGGGTTGTCATTGGTCGACGCGCCAAGCAAAGCAGCGCCGCGAAGTCTCGAGGAGGAGCAGCCGTTGAAGAAGGTTGTCGCTTCTACCGGCTGCTCGACAAGCTGTTGGAGTCCCGGAGGTAATTTGTCGCGAGGGCGGGAGCAGACATGGAGAAGCTGCCGCAAGAGCTCCGGTCAGCCAACCGAGAAGCTCTCCCGACATAGCGTAAGAGCACGCGAAGCTTCAAGAGCGCATAGCCTTCATCCTTGAGAAGGCTGGAGGTCGAGGAGCAAGAACGATCGGGTTGTCGGTGAAGCTAATTCGCGCGAGAAGGCGAAAGGCGCAGCGGAAGATCAACTTTGACAGCTACGAGGAAGAGCTTGCCGCGACGCGAAAGCAATCACTTGGCATGGATTACCAAGGAAGCAAAGATGCTGCCGCAAATTACCGAGGTCACGCCAAGAAGGAGTTGGAGACAAGAGGACGCAGCCGAGGCCGGGCCTCCAAAAGAGCCGGGCGAGGGAGCTTGGACGCGGCTGGAAGCACGAACGTGAGAAGGACGCCACTCTTGGCGAAGTTGAAAGGCCGCCTTTGCCGAGAAGATCAAAGAGCTCGACGCCGGCCAAGGACTCCAGGCGCATCTTGAGTCTGCTTCACCACCTTGATGAAGACTCCCGGACAGCCGCCAAGGAGCGGAGGTGGCTTTGCCGGAGAAGATCAAGACCGCGAGGAGTTGCTAACGAAAGTGTTACAACCGCCCCGTAACACTTTCACAGAGAACGTGATGCAATCGGATGTAGGGTCTTGTGGATACCGGGCTCCATCATCGATAAGGAGCCGACGGAGATTGGGATGGAAGATCTTGGATACCTCCGACGAAGCATCTCCAGCCCGCCGCCAAGCTCAGCTTATTCTTCAAGGGCGTGTTGACGGCTCTCCGGGCGACTCGGTAGCGATCCCAAAGCGACCGCCGAGGAGTCGCGCCAGATCTGCTCGGAAGTTCTCCAAAAGGTGCCGGCGAAGGTGGCCTTCCGCAATCCAGGCCTCGACCTCACCAACGCCCTCAAGTCTCTGTCACGGGATGCCGATGTAGGAGGCGCCAAGGCCTTTGTCGCCTCCCATCGCGGGACAGGTGGTGAGCAAGGTCAAGAGGTTGAGGGCTAACGTAAGACTAGGCCGCCAATTTTATCTTTCCCTTATCACCGGGCTGATCATGTTTAGGAAAACAATTTATTAGATCTCATGGCTAAGTTATTTTGTAATATAACTTTATCTTAGGCAATGATTGCAATGTTATTTCCTTTACTTGATTCCTTCCTTTGTATGTTTGTGCCCTACGCTTAGGGAACTTGTCGGGCAAGGGCACCTTTTGTCATGAAGCTACCGAAAAGTGAATATCAAGAGCAATTGGCAAGAAATGTCGCTTATTAGCAGCCTTTGTCGCAACTAGCTGCAGCTCTCTTTAAGTTGTTGAGTGGACTCAAACAAAGTAGTGGCGCCTAGCTACGTAGTTGGCTCCTCCGCTGACGTGTTTTCCATACAAAGTACTTATCGCTCGAGGAGAATAACTTAAAAATTTAAAACTGATTGCTCAAACTCCGCAACTTAGCTTTTTTGTCGCTTGCTTCCCAAAGAAGGTTTGGATCTCCTCGAGCGACACTTGGTCCACACCGCTATCTTCTCCTTCCCCCCGCAAACTTGTGTGCTAGGAGCCCTTCCCTATTTGAAGAAAAGAAAGAAGAGAAAATAAAGATATGGGAGCCTCAAGGGCTCGTTAGTGCTTACCGGGTTGTGGGTGCTGCATAAAGTGTCGTATACAACATATGCAATATTATGGATAAAGCATAAACACTGGATAAGGTGTGCGGAAATTACATGAGCTTTACTTATGCATCAATCAGCGCTCGCTTTGTACAAAGGATTACATGCAACATCGGGCAAGACTTTGGTATAAAAGGTGGTTGCTCGAACAGGTTCCGACAACCGCGCTTCTTTACGCGTAAAACTTACGATGATGCTCCATGTTCTAGGAGAGTTGCTCACCGAACGCCCATCTTCGGTCTCCGCAAAGTGACAGCCAGGCCTAGTGACTCAAGCTTTCACCCGATAAGGGCCTTCCCACTTCAAGGCCAACTTGTTGGAATTTCATGACCGAACGCTACCGAAGAACAAGGTCGCCTCCCCGAGATTTCTCTGGCATTAGCTTTTATGGCTATGGTAGAAGGGCGCAAAGCTTGTCTGATATCGAAAGCAGCTCGTGACATCAAACAAGACGATCTCTTCCTCAAGGAGCAGCGCCATCTTGGTCGCAGGCCGCTCTTGCTCAAGCTCATCATAAGCGTTTAGCACTGAGGTGACCTGTGATACGAAGTTCCGCGGGGGATAATCTCGCTCTCGCTCCATAGACTAGAGCAAAGTGAAACCGCCGCAATTGACGATTTCGACGTCATTCCGACCGAATCACCAAAGAACCACCCCAAGAGCTCCTCAATCTAGCTTTCTTCCAGACTTGTGTAGCCTCGTCGAAAGTCCTCGGGTCTTGAGTCCACGCGAGTACTTAAGCATTTGCCCTTCCGCTTGACCCGCTGCTTCTCAGGATGAGCAACAAAAGCGGTTAAGGCACTTTGGCGCCAAGATCTTGGACGACCGCATTAGTTGTGTGGTCAGAATTGGGTGTCATGGTCGGTGATGATCCCGCGATCCCGGCCGCAAACAATTGACCTCAAGAACTTGGATCACGATCGCAGCGGTCACCTTTCCTCATCGCTCACTTCCTACCACTTTGTGAACTTGTCACGATGGCGACGCATAAGTATTCGTAAAGCCCTCCCGACAGCTCGCTGGGAAGGGGCCGAGAATGTCGAGCCCCCGTGCACCGAAAAAATGGCCAGGATAAAGGGATCGTTCGAGAGCTTGAGTCGGGCCGGTGAATCGCTTTGGAATGGAATCGCACGCTTCACACTTGGTTACTTTTTCAGCAGCTGCATCCCGGAGGGCTGCTCGGCCAAAAGAACCCTTGCTTTAACGCTTTTGCCCGTAAGTGCTCTTTGCGCCCAATGTGGTGACCATATATACTCTTCGTATCTCCTCGCCAATGCCTTCTCGCCCATCTTTTTCCGCAAATACACTTCTATTTCACACCGCTGAGTCTTCTTCGCACAAAGCAGTCAGGCCGACAAACTGGTGCGCGTACATACTTGACCGGCCGCTACTCTTTCCGCTGCTTCTTGCTCTTTCGGAAGTTCTCCCGCCTCAATGAAATGAATCAATCTGCTGTGGTCATGCCGGAGAGCTTTCTGCGGCTCGACAACAAGGACTAAAGGCAATCATCTGGGCCAAGTGGAACATCCGCTTACCAAGAAGAAACTCCGAGGTTCTCGGGCCGAGTTGATATTCCCGGCAAGCTTGCCGGAGCAAAACTTGTCTGGGAGCGTTGCTTCAACGAATAAACCTTTAGGGCTTGTCGGAGCAGACTGCTCTCAAGACTTCTTGGCGTTGATCCGGGGACTTTCTTGGCTGGCGGAACTCGTGGAGTCTTCGCCGAAAATAGTCGCCGGAGATCAACTTCTTCTTCAGTTTCCTCGCCCAAAGTGATTTGTGCTATAGTTGGTTGAGTCAGCTTGAGTACAAAGGTTCCCGGTTCCATTGTGTAACTTAGTGCAGCGACTTTGACAAAGTGCCATCACTATATCATTTTGAGCTTTTGAATATGTTCCATTTGTAGGTCGCCAAAGTGTTCTTCTAGCTTTTCTCTCTACTATCAACATAAGCTTCTCATCAACGGGCTCGATAACTCTTGTTTACTTGTCGGGATGACGTCGCGGAGTCACCCATGACAATGAGCTTCTTTGATTCCAAGGTCCACCGCGATCTCTAAGACCGGGCAAGCAAAACCTCATACTCCTCGCTAGTATTGTTTGTTGCTTGTTCCTTTGGGAAAGTGCATCCGACTACGTACTCTGAGGTGCTCTCCGTGGTGCCGGCATAAGCAAGTACACTCCGCACCGGGCGCCTTTGCAGCGAGAAGGCACCATCAAAGTACATTATCCACTCTCTCGCTTGCTTCCCTTGACGGGATGCTCGCCACTTGAATTTCTTTTCTATCCGTGTCGGTGTCCATTGTGCTATGAACTCCGCCAATGCTCGCTTGGATAGTTGAAGTGCTTTCTCAAACTTGAGGCCAAAGTTTGATGGGGCCCAAAGGCTCCACTCGACAATCCCGCCTCGCCGCTTGATTTTGCAAAGTATCCTCTTCAAATGGGAAAGCCGAAAGAGTGACAATCGTGGATCTCGTGTGCTTGGAAGTAATGGCGCTAGCCTTTTCTCGAGGCTATGAGAAGACCGAAAAGCAATTTGTGCACACCAGTAGTACTCTTTGACTCAGCCCCTCGCAAGGGGAACCGACAAAGCAAACCGGGTAATCGCACCATTCTCTTCTTCCGTGACGCTCACATTCCCCGCAGATCCATCTTTGTCGGGACCGTAGCTTGTTCGGTGAAGTGCCTTGCTTGTCGCTGGATGTATCTCATTTTGCTGTTTAGCATTGCTTCATTCTTGCGCTTCTCTCTTCTCACACTATTTCAACGCAAAGACTAACCACCACTTGATTGGTTGTCGGGCTATATATAGCAACAACTTCTCTTGTGGCTTAGGTGCCACAAGTGTTGGAGTGGAGGACAGGTATCTCTTTAAGTCTTGTAGCGCAGCTTCCCGCTTCGGGAGTCCATTTTCTTATTGGACCTCGCTCTTTTTCAAAATTTTGAAAATGGCAATGCCACAAGAGATTCTTAGAGATAAACCTGCCGAGAGCAGCCACGCAAGAACCGCAAGTCTTCGTGACATCCTTGACGCGCTTTTGGCGCTTCCAATCAGCCAATGGTTTTGATCTTGCTCTGGATTGGCTTCTAATTCCCCTCACCGAGATGATGAAGAACTCCCGAGAAGCTTGCCTGGAGGGGGGACCTCCAAACACGCACTTCTCGGGTTGGAGCTTGAGGTTGATCTTGCGCAGATTTGGTAAAAGTCTCTATCATAAATCTTGGAATCCGTAGTTGCTCTGTCTTTGCTTTTGACCAACTATGTCATCCATGTATGCTTCATACATTTATGTGCATTTGCGCTCAAAAAGCTTCCATGGACCACTCTTGCGTACGCTGGAACCAGCATTCTTCAATCCGGGAAGGCAAATCCGTGATGAAACAATAAGTGCCACATGGAGTGATGAATGCGTGTTTTTCTCCTCATCCTCTTCGCCATGAAGATCCGATGGTATCCTCGAGTATGCATCAAGAAATGAAAGCAAATCACATCCTGGGCTATGGAGTCAACAATCTGGGTCGATGCGCCGCAAGGGAAAATGGTTCTTTGGGACAAGTTTTATTACCTGCGGTGAAATCGATACAAAGCTTCCATTTCCCGCTTTTCTGCTTTGGCGCACGTATTTCACAAGGATTCGCTAACCATCGTAGGGATGGAGCACTCCTCCCACAAGGCCTCGCCGCTTCCAACTTCTTGGATCTCTTCGGCGATGAATTCTTGGCGCCCACCGCTTGCTTTTCTCGACTTTCTTCTCGCTTGACGGGTCAGCGAGAAGGGTGACAGACAGCTAGGTGGTGCTTCAATTACTTTCGGGAACACCTGGATGTCGACGCTGCTATGCAAACACGAGTCAGTTCGGGCTCGCAGGAAAGCAACGGCTGCAGCTTTCCTATTTAGGGTTGCCGCCGCGGCACTGGAGTGGTGAAGGTACTATCACCAAAGGCCGGGCCCCTCCTTGGCGGACACCTTCTTGGTTGCCGGTGGAGCTGCCATCGCCTTTCTTGCACTTGCCGGTGGAGCTCGGATGGTGCGCTCCTCGACGCAGAATGCTAGCACTCGAAGAGGTAAGCATGCCGGAGGGCATCGTAACTCTTCCGGACTTGGACTTCTTCTTCCCCGTGAGCGCTTTCGGGGCCAAGCAAGTGCCTCGGGCGATCCGCCGCGCCGTCGCTTCCTTGCAGATCTTTGCTCGGCGCAGATAAGAGCATCCTTCTTGTCGCCATGGATGTAAATGACAATTTATCGGCCTGGCATCTTGAGTAAGTTGTATGGCGTATATATGAGAGGCTGCCATGAATCCTTGGGGCGAGGCCGGACGGCCAGTACCCCATTGTAGGGGCAATGGAAAATCAAAGCAACGTCGAACGTGACCCTCTCAAATGGGCCCTGAAGTTTAGCTCACGCCAAATGCGTTAATGCAAGAACGTGATCTTCCCTTCGGGCTTTGCTCCTTCCTCGATTGGATTCCCTTGAATGTGCCGCATTTTCGAAGTTTTCGGCCGTCAGTGATCCGGAAGCTTCCGGAGCACCGCGGAGGAGATCAAGGGAAGCCAGCCACCGTCATTATTCAGCATCTTGGTGACCTTGAGGTTGGGCGGATAGTTGGCGAGACCAACATCGGCGCAGCAATTCGACCGCAGTTTATGCGATCGTGGTGGTCCTCAATATCAAAGATGATAGGCGGCCGGACCATATTTTAGGAGGCTTGCGTGGATTCTATGATGGTTCTCGCCAGTATTAACTTCCCGCATCTAATCGCTTGAGTTGGCGGGGTGTGAAGTATGCAGAGAAGCACCACTGGCCAACGCAGAGGGACCTTCTGTATTGGCTCAAACTCCTGCCATCGATCTGGTTTCATCATCATCCATGTCTTTCATCTATTGCTGTCCGTTGCTCGGTTTCTTCGTCGCGCGGCTGGGAGGTTCTGGCTTCCTGTCAGCCGCTTTTGGCTTTTGCCATACGGGCGTCTCCCTCGGCCGGGCGCTTCTTGTTTATGTCCTCCCGGCACCATCCCTGGCTTTCTCCTTGTCAGCGCGCCGCTACTGTACTCATTGCCAGTTGGGCCGCTCGACCAGCCGCTTCGACTCTTCTATAGCAGCTCCGAGGTCGTGGCCTCAAAAGTGCGGTGGATCTTGTAATACCGCTTTTGTTGGAGTTGTCCTCGCTATGACGCCATGATCGCTACAGCCTGGTCAGTTGGCGCATGGGTAACCTTCCTTGTCTTGAAAGCTACTACCATTTGGCTTCTTTATTACGGTAGCCCATCTATTGCATCGACTGCTTCAACAACTAAAGCACATCTTTTGCCCCTTCTTTTTTCCGCTGTTCATAGCCATTATCTACCGGGCTTTTCCTGTCGGAAAGCGGTCTCCTCACCGTCGGCTCTGATCCTCGTCAAGATTCTCCCCTCGAGTCTCCCTTTCCTTCCTCAAAGACGGGCATAACGACGCACTTGTCGCCGTAGGGGCGCACAGCCCATCGACGCTCCTGACTTTGCACATCGCCATCTCCTCCTCATATCCTCGGGCGTTCCGCACGCTCGGCTGGAACGCAACTGATCACCGCGGTGGTGGACATCCGGGATGTTGTAGTGCACGCTGGGTTAAATCTTCTCAATGAACTTGCGCAGAAAGTCCCTCCTCCTTCCGGCGAAAGCGATGAAGATCACTTCCCGGGCCATGAGGCTTTGTGGCCGTCACCGTGAAGGCGCCGACAAACCGGATGGCACAGATTCGCTCAAGAGGGATAAGTGGAGCTGCCCCGGCAAGTGCATGAGCCAAGATCCTGACGCTGGGTTTGAGTACCAAATGCCGGAAGTAGCTGGCGAGGGATCTTTGGTCGCCTTGCCCCCGCAGCTCTCGCACCGCAATGGTGTTGATTCTCGGCGGAACTCCGGAAGGATGTGTCCCGCCATCATACTTCTCTCTCGCACATCCGGGCTTGAAATTTTCTCTTGTCGGTCAATTTGACTTGCTACGTGATCTCTCACGGGTGAACGCAGGGCAATCCTACCGC